>CARXXK010000001.1:6597194-6995258 GCA_949089665.1 Macrosiphum euphorbiae
TGTGCCTGTAGAGAGAAAAGTTTTTTGTGGCCCAGGTAATTTCGTTGATTGAGGTGTATTATAATATATTATGTATGTAAGTTGTAAGTATACCACCCGTACGACGTGTTAGTACTTGTTCAATGTTCGCCTAATCTATATTCTGTTTATCAAGACTAAGTAAACACACTAGGTTCATGTTTTATGGATTAACAACTTTGAGGGTATTTTAGTATAATATGTACATCGTAATTGAAAACTTTATTTCACCCTTAAAAGTTTGAATGTGAATGTGAAGTGTGTATATACAATTTATATAATATGTGAATGGGTATACAAATTCAAAAACGATTTTCTTGTCATTATTGACATCATTGATCGTACTAATTATAGTGTTTTATCGTTTTTCAATTATAAAACGACATTAACGAGACTAACATAAAATGCATAAATTGAGCCCCTTGAGTAAAAAAACATGATTATTTTTTGAGTTTAAACACACCAATAGGGAACAATATTAATATAATATGTAGTTAATTGTTTGTATTTTGAAAAGCTTGTAATAGCAGTAATTAAAACACTAAATTAATATTAATTATTTTAAAATACTTTACCTACACCTAACTTAACCTAACTATAATTTAATATGTGTTTATATTTTAAATTGTATACATTTATGTGTAAAATCAAAATAATATGTTCTAAAGTTAAACATTATATTATGTCTGTCGTTTTTGTATAATATACTGCAATGTGATTATATTATTCGGGTGTTAAATAATAAATGGTAACTCTAAATGATGATAGTGAAAAAGATCAGTGACAAAAAAATATACATTATAAAGTCATATTGTTAAAAATAATTACTTCTTACGATAGAGTTGCAATTTGATTAATTCCAAAGTTATTAATACAATAAATTCTTAAACACAATTAATTTTTATTACCTTGGACCAAAAGTGTAATGAACAGTCAAATACAAAACCACGATCATAAACAAATATCGTACATATGAAATTTAAAAATTGAATAAAGTTATTCAGCTTATGATTCGTTTTTTAAGTTATTCCGGGCATGCATAACGACATTTGAAAATTGCATTTTCTCTAATTTTCTCTCTTTCTCGCGTAATAACTTTATCGTGAATTTTCTGTAAAAGATAATCTAATTACCTATTTACCTATGTATATTCAAAGTATTGCATTATGTAAATAAAAAAAGAAACATGTATACATATGTCCTACTACTACAATAGAATGTTTCCCCATGAGGACCTAACTCATTTAAATTTTGTCAAGTAATGGAGTTTAAGTGACTCCTGTCTCTTAAAAAAAAAAACCTTCAATGTATAATCTGTATTTATGTAAATATTATCCATCATACATTCATAATGAGTTGGAGCTTAGACTCTACTCTCTAGAGATAATGAACTTGTATACATACAAAGTTTATTTAATCGATATACAATGATATATTATATTATTTATAATTAATTAATAATTAATCAATTAATTAGATATATAATGGAATAGTAGTTAAATATGTACTTGAAACCCAATTCAATATGTAATCCCATTTTCTGTGATTTTTAAAATAGATCAGCAACCACGTCAAGAACAAATATTATATCAATGCATGTAGTAAACTTACTTCGTAGTGACCATGTAATATTGCATTAAATATTAGTATCATATTATTACAAATCGAATATTAAACAACTTTGGCTGTGAAAATATCGTTTTTATTTTTTTGATATCACTTATACGAAAAAAGTTATTATTGTTTAAAAATCAATTATTATTTGTGCTTTTTAAACTTTAATAACTTTTTTTGAAGTTCCATTAACGAAAAAATAAAAACGATATTGCACAGCCAAAGTTCTTCTTTTTATATGGTGAAAATTTCGTTTCTTAGTTATGACTGTATCCTTCTCGGTTCTTTCCCGAGCAAAACAGTTTTTGCTATTCCATACGTGTGTAAGACAGAAACAACAAATGAGGGTGAAACGTCCTCTTAAGATAGGTCAAGTATATTAGCTACCGGGGCATAATCATCTCGCAGACAAGAAATTTTGTGTAACTAGCAAACACTTACGCTGAACTCTCACAGCTACCTTGAGTAGCTAGTAGTATAGAATCCTAGATAATACAACCATATTCCAGTATACAACAATAGCACAACATAATATTTTAATAGACATACTTTGCTGGAAGCCCTTTGTCAACCTCATTACAAAACCATATGGTTTAAATGCTAAACGGCCTTATAGCGCACATATTCTATATTATGTGGTCTATTGTAAAGTCTTAGATTCACTTGAAGCCTGTTATATCCATGACATAATCGGATACATGTGTAATATAATGATAAATTCATCAGCAATAATGTTTCTGTACGAATACCTACACCATGACAGAAGACTTTATTATTTTTAAATCTAAACATAAATAAAAAAAACATGACAATTGACAAGTTTGCAATACATAAAATATAAATACAACATCTAATCATATACCTCATTTATCACAAATATAATAATGACGTTAAAATATTAATATATTATTTAGTTATATTAGTGAACACAAACTACGGTAAATTAATATTAATATATATTCAGTTAATTGGTAGATCACAGGTCTCGCCTATAACGCTATATCGTACATCGGGTAAACGGTCGCTTTGTATGGCAGATTGTTTGAAATTCATAATGTGGACAGTGTCACACTTTGTACGGACAAGTAAAAATGTACATTTCAGAATTCAGTTACTATTATAGTACTATTATATACACAAAGCATTATATATTGTATAAGTTTAAAATATAATTAAAGTTTGATGAGAATTTATCATCGTTTTTTTATTTTATATTTAAAAGTAAATCAAAGATTTTATAAACTAAAAAATTCAGTATAAGCAAAACAAAATAATAAACATTTTTTTAACTAACACGTTAGCTGTTACAAGCAACGACTACTGGGTTCTATAATATATTTATAAATTATAATTGTATCATATTATACAAGTTTATAATTAAAATTAAACTAAAAATGTTTATGATATAAATAAATCAAAATAATCAATGAATTGTTATAATGTAGGTACAGGTAAAATAACAACCAAACATTACTTTGTACTTTAATAAATTTATTAATTATAACTATGTTACCAAATTAGATATATCATATGGTATTTAAACTTAATGACATTTTTAATTGATAATACTATTTCTTTTGAAACCTCTTTCATATTGACGAAAAAAATTATGTTTTTTAGATTCTGAGTGGAACGATGAATGTATTGATTTTACAATGATGTGTGTTTTTTATTTTATTTTGTGTCTGTCATCACCTTTTAGGACAGTCAAAGTGCTTGGATTTTCTTCAACAGTATCTTTTCTCATAGGAAAGTGAATCTAGTTGGTACTTTTAAGTAAAAATTCCTCAGTAGTTTTAAAAAGCGCCGTGAAAAATAAAATAAAAATTGAGGAAAAACGGGAATTTGAACATGTTTTTGAGAAAATTGATTTTGGTTTTTGGTGCAACTCTTAAAAAAATTAAAATATTTACATGCAATTTTGACTGAATGTTTATATTAGCATTTCCTATACACCATACAATTTTGAAAATATTTTGACTCTTTTTGAGCTATTTACGGACATTGTCAGTTTTAAATTTTTTTAGTTTTTTTTCTATAAATATCAATCAAATGTTATATGTTGGGTAAAAAATCGTAAAAATTTAATGCAAGGCTCCTGATACATTGTTACAAGAGTAGTGGAAAAATATGAAAAATACATAGGCATAATTTTTTTTTATAAGCATTTAAAGTTTGAATTTCGACAACATTTATCAAATTTAAAATGTTATAATTAAGTTGTAGATAAAAATTTATAAAATGTTCATTTTTTATAGCTATAAGGATTGAAAATTTAAAACTAGATTCTACATAAATAGTTTATATATAAATTACTTTATTCACAATAATATAATCAAATATACTTTGTAATATCGTAGGCTGACTGACCGTTTTCGCTCAGAATCGTTTTTCTTATACAATGATATTATATCATTGAATTCAAATTTAACACCATCCATTACAGTAACCCACTTGTAACCTACTGTACAGCAGAGCGACTTTTGTTTATGTTTACTTACGAGTTTAAGTTGATAATTACTCTCACACTACAAACATGTGCTCATATTATAGAGAAAGTAAATAAAAATAAAAATAATTTATAGCTACCCAGTGACCAGTATGTCTTATACTAATTATGTTTTATTTTTTAATGATCAATATTTCCTGTATAATAATACTTTTAGTACAAGTTAAAAATATCAATAATTAACATAATTATACCTGAATGGTAGGTACCTGTTAAATGTGTTGTATACCTACCTTAACCATCACGTTCTTGGATATAATATTGTGTTGTGAAGGTATTTAGGAAATAAACTTTCCTATTTAGGAATTTTCCTATTTATTTAACCTAACCTACTTTAGCTTCTTCAAAAATCGTTGTATAATATTAGATGTTAAACTGATGTAGGTATAATATACTAGTTGTGCATTTATTAAGTAATAATCTATAAAAAAAAAAAATTATAAAATGCTTCAGCCATTTAAATGACTTTTCTCTGGATGTCATATTTTTATTTTTATATATTTGAATTTACTGTTATATATACCTTAAAATGAAATTACTATGCAGTAGATCCCCACATCTGACACAGTTAGATACCTAGCCACCCAGTACTTAACTTGGATAAGCGCCTCACTTGGAATAGCTATATTCGTGTAAAAATACTTGCCTTAAACACCCATCTTCGCAGGCTACAAACATTACTCACAAATAATAAACACTCCGGATCAAAAGTTAAAGTTCTTATGTTTAAAACATTACTTAAACCACTGTGGGCCTATGATCTTCAATTATGGTTTACTGAAAAAGTCTCTAATATCAACAAAATCCAACAATTCCAGAATATTGGCCTTAGAAAAATAACGAATGCCCCACCCTTGGTATCTAACTACACATTACATAATGATCTTTCAATCAAAACTGTATCAGAAGAAGCTGATTCATCAAAAGTTTTCATTCCCGTCTCCAAACACACCAAAACCCGCTCATTAAAATCTGTCCACCCAAACCTTACCTGGCAACCCCAGGCGTCGTCTAAAAAAGAACTAGTGCCATGAGTGGTGACTTGCTAGGAAACTAAGGGGAAGGCAAAATATGTATTATATTATATAGTTAGATAACCAAACAACTCCCAGTCAAGTGCCACTAATGGGTGGCTTCTTATCATGTAATCATGTTATGTATTATGTATATAGCCCTTAACCTATATGCTTTTTGTGCAAAATTTGTAAAGATTGTGTACTTATATTATTGTGAAATAAAAAGTTCTGGTAAATGGTCGATTGTAAGAAATCGTTATACGACAGACACTAGTTCAAAACAATTTGAATCTACTGTCATACATTTTAAGTATGCAAAACGATACGGTCGAACTGCTGTTTGGGAGCTTTCTTCTATATAATAATACTTTGTTTTGTCACCAGAAGTCTTTTTTCAGTTTATTCTTACGTTTCATGAATTGTGGAAATACCGGTTAGACGAATATTTCCAAGCATAATCGACATGACTTCGAGGTCAATCGACGAGTTGGATATATAATTATTCATAATAACCATCGATTCTTTAATATTTTTAGGTGCTTTATTGATGATGATTAGTTAACCAATGTCAATAGGTAATTTATTGTTTTACGTACATAATACAATAAAATATGATGATTTCTGAGGCTATGTAACTAATTATATCCAAAACAAACAACGTTTTTTAATACATTTTTGGAAAAAAAATGTTTATCATTATTTAAGTTTTTTTTTATCTTTTTGAAAGACATATATTTTTGTGCGTGGGACCGGTTTGACCGGTGTCAAGTCTACCGACAAACAGCTATTTACGGCCAAGTGTTGTAGGTGGAACGAGTGATCTACCGATATTTACGCTGTATATAATATTGTGGCAGGAGTGGCACAGTGGTCAAGCAGTCGACATATACGTACGATTTACAGCAAAGACCAAAAAATAATTGGGTGGTTCTACGCGTTCACCATTTTACCGTGCTGTCGTCCGATTTTCAACTAGGTACCACTCCACTAGGTGTGATGACCCGCGCACACGTCTCATCCTGGTGAAGGGGGGGGGGTCATGAGTATATACATAGATAAATAGATCACAATCTCATGATCTCTCTACTACCCCTACTTGTGATAAGCATTGACAAAGACCTTGAGGTCGTTTCAATCAAAAATACAGAAAAAAAATAATATAATAATACTTACATCGATACAACTGAATTCTATATGTATGTTATAAGTATTGTATTCTTTAATAATTAAATAATAAATTTAATTTTGTGTCTGTCATCACTTTTCGGGTCAATACAAATACTTCAACCTTCAACTTTGATGGTCATTTTAGGGTAGGAAATAGCTGGTAGAAATTGATATATGGATTTGAATAAAATTACATAATTTTTAAAATGTTAATTGTTTTTCCATCTTAAAAACTAACTGATTTGACAGCTGGTTTAAGTTTCAACAATTCATGTGAAATCACACGGAAATGTGTAAAATCGTAGATGGGCTGTAAAAAATTTGTTTTCTTCTTCATTTCAACCAGTTATTGTTTAGATAGGAAAAATTTTAAGAGTTGAAGAGTATGAAAAAATTACTTTAAATTCAAACCCAAAAATGTTTTGTTTTTTTGGGCATGCGCTGAAAGTCCTTTATAGTTTATATTTTATACAGTAAGTAAAATACTAATTAAATTCAAGGTCATGCGTTCAAAATATTTTTTATTAGGTACCTATATTGTCGAACACTCTATATTTATAATTCCCATCATAATATTTCAAAATAATCAGGAAAACTAAAAAAAAATACTGAAAAACTGACATAATATATATGCAATACCAGTTTAAGACCAAATGATTTTGTTATTAAAAAAATGAATACATCAATTCTGTAGGTAGGAACCTATTTAAAATATTCATTAAATATTTATATACTGACATGATATCATTTTCTTACTATTTTGGTACTTTTTGAGATATTTTAAGCATGCAATTTTTTTTTTCATTTATATTTATGTTAATAAAGTTAAACCATTTCTAAATTAATAGAGCGTAAAAAAATAATACAAGGATTTTCATCATGTTCATGCGGCTAATAAAAAATATCAAATATACACCATTTTCAAGTTCAAATGTTGGCAATATTCTTCAAAATCGTGAAAATGAGCCTATTCCTTAAAAGTTCTTAAAAATATTACTGAAGTATAGAATATGAATTATTAATTGATAATTAATATATTATTTTGTATGTTATTCAATAACATTGTCTTACAAACCAAAATATAATCAATAAATATTATACTATTCTGGTAGCAGGTTCAGTTATGATACCAAATAAAAAATTAGAATAAATTGCTACCTATACAAATTGTATCCAGTACGACTTTCGTAGGCTGATTAGTCAGACCCCATAGCATAACCTCGAGGTATTATTTCATTCATAAATGCATAATAATATTAAAATTATGAAAAAAAAAAAACCACTATATACGACTAAATAAGTCTATTTATGGTTATTACCGACCTTATGAAATCAAAAGAAGTTTTTATCTGCTTCAAAACCAGTGACCCTTTTCATGTAAATTGAAATACGTCCACGAATTTACTAGTTTGTGTGTATACGTTCATGTAACTGAGTTCTGTGTTTTCATACAAGTCATCAACACTCAGTCACTCGTGCAAATAAGTCATGACTCACAAACTGATGTTGCTTTTCGCTAAAAAGTAAAAGTCTGTATACTTTTTCTTAATCGTACCGACCGACCGAGTGATACGATCATACATCTGAAAGAAACTATTTTAATTCGTCGTTTACAATGAGAAATTGGATTTGTCATTTTAAATTGAATTCAGTTTCGCAAAATCATAGATTCCTAACACATTTCATGATAGATGCGATTGTTTGTCATAAGCCTTATCACAAGTTATAGCCAAGTTTACCGACACAATAGCTATAACTAGCTATTCTAGCACAATATCTGTGTAACCAGTAATCCATATAGTTATTCAATGCATTTCTAATATTGTGGTTATCATGGTAGAGTATATTATTATATTTTGCATATAATAGCTTACATCGACCCAATATTTCAATAGACTATAATACCTGCAATATAGCTACATTACTTTTGGTTAAACAATTTTTTTTTGGATAAAACCATGATAATTTAAGCTACCGTCCACCGGCTTATAGAAAATCCCTAATTACGTCTTTGGCCAAGTTCATGAAGTACACAATGACGAGATCAAAACTCCTTGAGTCAATCAATACTCGTCAACATAATTCACGTGAAAATCAATACATATTTAAATGAATACAATGTTTAATTTTTACAATGAGAATAAAATTAGAAAATTATCTATCTAATCCATTGTAAAAAGGCTTAGGTTTTTCGAAGAACAATATTAATTTCGTTGTAAATACATAGTAGGTATAATATTTTATCATTATTATAAGTAGTTGCTGTTTGAAAATCAATAACACTATATTTAGTCTACGCGTGGTTGTGGTAGGTACTTATTATAATTTAATAATAACACAATATCAAACAAACTCAATTATTTGTAAGAAAGTATATATTCTTTCAGTTTGATTCTACTGAAACTTTAATGTCCATACACATTTAATTTTTTTGAATTACAAACCTAAAAATGTTTTAATTAAAATATAAGCTAATATTTTATTTTATTTGTTGATAGTTTCTAGTCGACTAATGCGATATAATAGGCGTTACAAGGGTCTACTACGTTATATTATACAAATGTATGCACGGCGCGCAGTGTATGTACATACTACACATTGTATGCACAGCCAGAGCTGGTATAATAAATTATCATTGTCCTTACTTTACCCGTAAAACCTAAGTTAATTAATATTTTGTTTTGAAAAATGTTTGATAAAATGTATCAAATCAAATATTTATTATATACGATATTCTGTTAATTTCGTTTTGATCAAATAGCTGCCCCAAGCTATTATATAATCATTAATCATTTGCATGCGCAGTTTTTGACATTTTATTCATTTCCTCGCCATACATAATAATAACAATATTACACCACGGAGTTACAACGTGTATTTTTCATTTAATATATTTTTTTTTTTATATCAGAACATCTATTTATTTTTTATCAACCATACCAACGCACGTCGAGTGTCGTGTACGTGTCATGATTCAAGGGTTTTGTATGAACGCAGCCGAGGTCGTCAGGGATAGATTATGATTTGTGACAGATCACTCTGAACATTTTAGATCACGTATGCTAGAAGTAGAAGATAATTTCGCTTATCCAGAAATCATCTGAGCGCAAAAAGTCAAATATTTCTAAACATTTAATTGTGATTTTGAAGTCCCATTTGAAAAATAGTTTACCACAATTATGTAGGGTCGTGGGACCGTCAAGTTCTCTTTTATCATTATTTATTGTTTTTGAACTTAAATCGCTAAAAAAGAAAAGAAAAAAAACCAATTATATAATACAACTGTTGTACTCATACAACGTAATCGAACTGTGCAAAACAAATTGATGGTTCATTTTATATATATTTGGACTAGTAACTAGTAAAAACCTTTGCATTGGTGAAAAATGTATTCATCTTGAACTAGTTGTATTACATTTTCGAGCAATTCGATTAAAATAAAAATGTTATTAGGAAAAAAAAACCAAAAAAAAATAGAATACTTAAAATTCATTATAAGGTTTAAATTTAATCTATTTAGCCACCTGTATTTATCATCTATCATTACATTCTGTTAATGATACCAGGTAGGTACCTACTTGAAAAAAAATAACTAATGGTACAATAATTAATTATTAGGCTAATGTTAATTGAAATGTATATACAATTTATAATAACTGTTTATTAATCATAACAATTTAGCACGATATATTATTAATATTATATAATATTGTATAATATTATACATCATTTATTTATATAATAATTCGTTGCCCGTCTAATTAAAACTACAAGGACATAAATATTACATTAGATACGAGTATTATACATAATAATATGGCCTTCCTATATTACTGCGCTAAGTACACAATTAAAACCCATGTTGGCGTCTCTTGTTTTCGGCTATTTTAGATTTTGTAGTTTAAGGTTTATCAGGATACTCGGGATAATTTTGTCTTTCACTGCACAATATACCAAGAACGTTCAGCTTAATAGTGTAATATAATTATTTTGGAAAATATCAAAGTATATTATAGCTCCTGTTCACCGTATTCAACATTCAGTAGCACCATCGAACTACGACCTCATTTGCAGCTTGTGACGACGGTTTGTCTCTCATATTACTTGGCTAATGCTATAAATGTAAATAGAATTACTCTTAATGTATAAGTGCTAGTCAAAAAGCTCGTCCCGACTGTTGAACACTAGTGTTCTTTTATTGCTATCGGTTTATTGTCTGTGTAAAAGAAGGGGCAAGTATGGGAATAACAATAACAAACAACCGTTCATAGTATCACAATAATTAACATAATATAATATTATAATTTATAACGTTATGTAAAGTAATTTATCCCAGACGTTATAATATTATCATTTAGCATTGACCATCGACAGTCAAAGTAAATATAATAACGATTTGATTTATTTTAAACTGTGAAGTTTATCTTTTGTTTCCATTCATTCAACACAATGTTTTATTAATTGAAAAAAAACAAATTAAATCACCGGTTTAATCAAAACAATGAACTGTTTTGTAAAGATTGTTACATTTCGTTTACAATTTTACTATCCATATAGGTATACCAAGTATATAGATATAATATAACTATATAGATTAGTTATTTATTATAATAAGTAGTACTTATAGTAATATTTTTATGTTATTACACTTGGCTAATTTCTTGTGTGACCTGCGGATAGCAGTATTATAGAATAATTTATTGAAAAAAAAAAAATTACAAAAAATTATACTATTTTTGTTTCATGTGACAACTATGTTATAGTGAGAAGTATATAGTATATAAGTATATACATCATGTTACTTTTTTGTCTTATCTTTCGATAATCTGTAAGTAATAAGTGTTGTAAACTATTGTAAATAAAACCCTAACCTACCTCGTACCTACCTACCGTAAACATTTTTTTTCGTTACATTTTTATGTGTGGCTTGTATAGTAAACTATTCAATATATTTAGGCCAGTCATTACTTTGAGTCTTAAATGCCTGGTTTAATAGCTTTATTTAAAATTGACCTACTTATATATACAAAGGCACAAAATATTATTCAATATAATATAATAATTAATATTATACATTTATACTACGCCATTTAGTCTATCAACATTAAACAATCAAAGTATGATTTTTTGGGAAGTTCAAATTTAAAACGATAAAAGCTCAAAATACTATTTAAATTCTTTATGTTTAAAATAATTTAAGGTTTAAATATACTCAAAAGTTTTTTCAGGCTTTGGTGGATTTTGGGTTCTGAGTTTAAAGAAGGTTTAATTATTTTCGAATTAGCCGGGTTTGAAACCGTTTGAACTGCTTGCAGTACGTTGAATAGACAGTGTCAACTTTCCTGTCCTGGTCAGTAACTATATACTTATTAGCTATTATATAATACAATTACCCTATATTTGTGCTTCATAATCAACTATATAACAAAATAAGACAACAAATCAATGAAACTTATATTCCTTTTAAATATAATTACTGTGATCGAATTTATTTTTTAAAATACTTTTATCAGTTGTCTATATTGTGAAATTAACAATATTTCTTATCGAGTATATTTTAACTCTAATCCACTCAAAACATCTACTTTAAAGTGGGCTATTTTTTTTATTTCGAAACTAAACGAATACTTAACTTTACTAAATACAACTGTAATGCTTGATGTTTGGATTAATAATTGTACATATTTCAATTTAAACATCCGAATCCGCATCCAGCTTCATTATATCAAGATATATTTTCCATATTCAACTTCTTATATTTTTGGTACTCGTGCACCCTAATGTTTTAGATTCTGAGCGAAGCGCGCGATGAATATGTATTGATTTTACAATGATGTGTGTTTTTTTTAATTTCTTATTTATTTTTTTTATTAGATGACCCGTGGTAACATGGGTGGGGGTGGAACGGTGAGTTGTTGTATTGTATAGGTTTGGTACATGTGTGTGTGTGTTGTGGCAGAATATCTAGTGGGGTCTAGTCAGGTTTCTGCCATGCCCCGGGTTGGGGCATGCCCGAAGAAAAATGCCACCCAGTGGCCGAGAATCGGACCGGCTACGACTGCGTAGCAACCGACGCCTTAGAATTCTCGGCCACCTCGTCCCCTAATCTTCTTATTTATTTGTGTCTGTGTACACGATAAGTAGTCGAAATAATGCTTCGATTTTCAACTTCAGTATCTTATTCGATGGGAAAGTGAATCTAGTCGTGCATTGAAGAAGTCAAAATTTAAAATTCCCAGTAATTTTCAAAACGCCCTAAAAAACTAAAAAAAAATTAAATGAAACCAGAAATTATTATTCAAAATCGGTTTTCGACAAAATCAATTTTGGTTTTTAGTTTAACTCTAAAACAAATAACCGTACATACATGACATTTTCACTGGTTGTTTATATTACCATTTTCAATACACAATAACATTTTCAAAATATTCAGTTTCCAATTTCTTTTAGTTTTTTTTTCCATGAATGTCAATAAAATTGTATTTGTAAGGTAAAAAATTTAATACAAGGCTCTTAATAGATTGTTACAATTACATTTGAAAAATATTAAAAATCCATAGTTACATTTTTTTTATAAGCATTTAAAGTTCAATTCTTTACAAAAGGAGTAAAAATCACTTAAATTATTTTGAGTTAGAAATTCCTAAACCTTTTTCTTTTTAAATCTAAGAGTTTAAAATGTAAAGAAGATTCCTTATAAATTCATCTACCTTTATCAATAAAAAAAAATGTATCGGAGACTCGGGATCCAGGAAAAAGAAAAACGCTTATGTTTCAGTAGTTCGTATATAGGAGCGTTATGCAGGTACACAATGTTTTGCTTTTGTGCGTTTTCGAAAATACACTATGACGTTAGTCTACTCGAGTCTACCGTAGACACTGCATCGTTCTTTATACGTTCATATTATACAATATATTGTAAACACTAAACACGCATAATAATATAGTATTTTATTATATACTCGCGTATGTATAAGGTAAATGTTACATGATGCCATAAGACAGTGCAGCATAATGTTATAATAACAACCATGTAAGTACACTCTTCGATAGTGGAAGCGAGATAAAACGTGGTGAACCAACTAACTATATAGTGATAATATTATACACATCAACCGAGTGGTCGACCACAGAGCATTGTAAAAGTCGTTAAGGGCGACAAAAGGAACTTCCTCAAGCATACAAACCAATATTATAACGACAACTGTGAACGATATAAAAGAAGTGTGTTTTACGGGTTCCTACATAATATAGTATTATGTTGAAACAACTTGTGTTTTGTAACACTGTGTATTATAGGTATAGGTGTGTTAACATAAGCGAATAGTGAATACAGTTTATTTTTAAGAAAAAAAATGGTTTTGACAAGTCATTTCTATGTTATATTTTTTTCTTTTAATGACTTGAAAACGTATTACATACGTTACCAACGCCATCACTATGTGTTAGGAAAGAAATAAAGAATGATATTAATCCTCTTATAAAATGTTGTTCAGCATGAATTATTCATTAATTTAGATACTGAAAGTTATAGATTTCTATTTACTTTTTGAAACGACTTTTGTTTTTAATTTCATATCCTTAAAATAATTTAAAATGTATAGGACATTAATAATAGATTATCATTTATAACAATTCAGAGCTTACATCGAATAAGAAGAACCTCTAAAATCTGTTGTTCAGAAGGTCAACTTTCTACATTAAACATTTTGTAGGTACTAGTAGTAGGTAAGCAATAAACTGTATTTTTGTTTGAGAATCAGCATTAATTATAAATAACAAAAACTTCCACTCGAAGTAGAAAATAAAAACGGGAAAAATGTTATCGCGTCCTACAAACGTGTAAGAAATCACACTTTTATCGCAATAAATAACCAAAGGAAGGTGACAAAAAAACGGTGACATAGAAAAAAAATCTTCCTTATAATATAATATTGCAAATACGTATAAATTGTAAGCTTCCGAACTGGGCTGCCATTTAGTGTACCACAGGTTATACTTTTGTGACCTTATTTTTTACCATACGCCCGAACCTAATTGCTCTGTTTTAATTTAATACTTGTGCCGATATGTGTCCATGGCAGTTAATACCATTAACAGTTTATAATTAGATTATAATAAGCAAGTACATAAATTAGTTCTCAGAACCCAAAAACTTTATTTCCTCGTACACTGTGTTAAATGTATCTTGTCCGTGTCAGGCGGGTTAGGCTTTATTTCACAAATTGCCTTTTGACCTAGTTTTAGGCAAAATTTGTCATTTCTAAATATTTACAGCAGTTGCAGTTGAGCAGATAGTATATATTCCACTGTCTCGTGGTTTGTCGTTCCAAAGATTTGAAGCAACTCATAGTCGTGGAGAGTCACACACACACACAAAGAATGACACAAACTAGTGTTCAAGTGTAAGTCATGATATATAATTCGGATGAATTCGGAGCGGGTACAGAAATAAAAATACGCCACGGTGTTTTCATAAACCGTCTTGTTTGTTTTTAATCAATGGTCGTTGTGTGGGTAGGTGGACGAAAAAATAAAATACCGATAAAACAAAAATTATGTTCCTCAGCCTCCACTGACGTGGTTCATAAATAAAGCCAATTCTGGAATCGTAAATTTTAAATGAAACAATTACCACCGTGTCGCCCGACGACGACTTTGCGGGTATAATCTTGTTGCATATACTCACGTTTTGTAGTCGGCCAAATAGTTATACAAACAATGTTTGGTGATTAAACTATTCAAGTTTTTGGATTGATATTGTACTATTTTGTCGTCCAAAATGTATCATAAATTCGTGCACCTATTCTGATGAGTTGAAAAAACTCCGTAGTCATAAAACGAAACGATACGCATCACGAAACAACGAAAAAAAAACCAATAAAATGTGTATAGAACATACGTAAAAAAAAAAACTTAAATCTCAACAGTTGGATTATTAATATTTACGGCGAACTTGAATACAATTTAACAAATGTCGGCGTTCATTATCAAGCAGAGATTTTCCCGTCGTTTTCACGTTTCGCCGGTTTTTTTTTTTCATTTTTGTTACATTTCAAAATTCGGAATAACTCGATTTCATCTTTTAGAGTTATATTAAAAAAAAAAAAATGATTGTTCGAAAAGTTCACAACGAATTTATAATATATTACAGCTGTACCCGTAGGTGTAACCGTATTGAAAGTAAATCATATGTCAACAGAAAGGCGCGTTCGTCATTATGAAATATCGGCAAAATATGTAGATATTTCACATAATATATAAAAAAAAAAAATGTTAATATACAAAGAAAAGTTCATATATTAAGACGTTTATTGAAAGTTGAATATTATTAGGTTTTCTAAGTTTCATAGTTTATTAAGTACTGTAATTTAATGAAATTGAAAGACGGTACTATTATTGTAACAAAATAGGCAACAAAACGTTTTGTTTTCAATGGTAATATTATAATCATATAACTGAAATAATGCTACGGTTTTTCCACTGTATGATATTGTTTTCATTGCAGTGTAGAAGTACCCGTATAATATTACCTTCTGGAAATTGATTATTGAACCCTTGTTTTTAGTATGTGAGCAAATCGTACGTGACATGATTTGTAAAATGGCAATTTTTTTATTCAAAATCATAACTAGATATTGTTTGTAAAATATGCAAAATTCTTATCGTGTCGTATATCCGGTGGAATATATCGATATTGTATAAGCTACCTATATTCTTTGTCTGTAGTTCATCAAGATACTTTAATTGTAATTCATTTTTTGTTCTATAATAATTCATAACCTCGCATTAGTAATTGAAGCTAACTTTAACTTTGACTTAATGATTATTATTTATTATTGACTTATACGTATCTTTTAAGCTTTATAAATACTTTAATAATATATTTTAGGTTTGATAATTTACGTTAAAACACTAACACATTTGTTTTCAGGAATATCAGAGCGACATGAATGATGTACCTATCAAAGAAGTAAACTTTACTGATATTAACTCAAAAATATCGATGCAACTTATAAGTCTAAGTTTCAACAATAGCAAACATAAACAAATACAAAAAAAAATTATTAAGTCTCATAGGAACGTTTTTAAAAAAAAAAATACGAAAAAAAGACCCTTACGAATTAAAATACATAGATGTTGATATTATAATGCAGCATATCTTATAATATATAAATATAAGTATTTAAAAAATACAAAACAAACATATAACGTTAAAAAATATAATTCTTTGACGAATAAAGAAAATCGTGCGATTTATCTACAAGGTTATGAATACGGCATATCAAGCCTATAATATAATAATCGTACATACCCACTAATACAGTCTGAAAATAAAGATGATAACAATCAAAACGGTAAGCACCGTGTTTCATGTACGGACCGTATTATTATGTTTATGGAAAGTCGTGGGCGTAATGCGGTTAGTCTTGGACTGTGGTATCACAATATTATCTATACTATATAGATACATTTTACTATCATTATTAATATTACTATTATTATTATTATATTATATTATATTATATGTAAATGGTATTTTTTGAATAAAAATTAAGAACTATATACAGTATTAGCTGAAAAAGCAATGTTTTACTATTGCTAAGTTTTGGTTACTATTCAACTCCTTTTGGGTGTAACACGCTGTGGAAGCAATGTCTTTTTAAGTGTAAATTATTTTATTATATTTAAGTTTATAGCCATCCCGACTGGCGAAGCGCTGTCCATGGGATTCGCTTGTGATTATGCGAGCAGTATATTATCAGGTAGGTAATAGATCGCGGACCCTGCCTGGTGCATACCTAATTGTATAATTTAACTCTAAAGTATCAAAAAAATGTAAAAAATTGGTCCACCGAAACCGTGGTTCGAACTCGATACATTCTGTACTAAATACACAGGCTTATCGCATTAATAATAATAATAATAATTTTTACTAAAACCAATAGCAACCATTCATAAATTATAAACCAAAATTGCTATCGTAAATCTCAAAATCCTTGCTTGAGAACCTCCCTGGATTGGACCTCTTATTTACCTTTTTGTAAAATGTAGCCTACCTTCTTCCCCAATGTCTAATCTATCTCTGTACCAAATTTCGCAATCGTATGAACGATATAGGAATGCATAAAGGACATAATAACTAAAAAGGTAGATACATTTTTTGTGTTTTACAAGTATAGATAAACTAATGATCGACGTCACTTGCAAGTTAAGGGACTTCACACGATGACGAGTGACAGAAAAACGAATTTTCGGGGCTGATTCTCATTGACGATATTATCATAATATTATACAATACAAACACGTAATAATGGACACCGCACCACCTGAACGAATCCATGAATATATGACACTGCGGAAAATATCGTTTAACCTGACCTCGACCCGATAAATATATCGCGTAATGACAGTATCGGTCTAGCGACTGACGTTTTAACGATGCAGTATATAGTAATAACATTGTATAATGTGCAGCCGACGCGATAAAACAATAACGTATATATTATTATAAACTGCATAATATTCGTATTGTATGGGTCGGAAACTTAACGCAGACGTCACACGGCGGTCGATTTTATGTGAGTGGTCCGATGAAAGCCGTCCAAAGAACGATTAACCGCCGACCGGATATAACTGTGACCGCGCCTAAGAAGATCGTAACATCGTAATACAATATACAGACATACGTGTACGCCATTATATCATAGTGGTCCGACGCGTAAGATATAAATCGTAACGACCGTGTGTGGATGACCGTCCTCTTACTCCGCGGCCCGTACAAGTTGGCGCCAATTTTACTGGAACAGTAAGCGTCCGCCCCCGCGCCGTCTCGGCAAAAAACAATATAACATTTTATGCTACCCGCCGACCGCCGGAAGGCTGCCGGTTTTTATTTAAGATTTCCGGAAACGACGTAAAAATAGTTCCAAAACAATGTATACATACACTGCATTATAATGCACGTCATGATATGAAATTGCATTTTAATGTACGAATCGCGCATGATGGGAACAGGGTGGATTTAATTGAATGTACGAAGATCCATCATAATAATATTATCATTCAAGTATAGGTACTATGGCAGGGTCGATTTAAGTTGTATCAATAGGTCTCGCGGATTGGAAGTCCAACATAATATTATGAAAAAATCGGAATAATTACAAACTTTATAATGATAATAATCACAACGATATTAGTATAGAGACCTATGTATAGTATTTTTGTATAGATAGACATTGAAACGAATATAAAATTATATTTAAAAATATAGTATAATATTATTTAAAAATAACCTAATAAAAACTGGCCATCTATACACATATTATTATCATACTTAACATGCATAAGACTATTATTATTTTAAATTTTAATAATACTATATCATGGCTATTGGCTATATCAAATTAAAAAAATTTATAATTTGAAAAGTGACTACTTGGGCTATTAAAAGTTTCCTTCTCAGTAGAAATCATTATTGTTCATGAATTCGTCGTAAAAAAGTCAATTATTTCTCACATATTCTATTCATATTTAAAATTAATATTATATATACCTACCTAATGGTTAATGGTAGGTATAACTGTGGTAGCGGCCAGCGAGTAGTGTTATTACATATTATTAATATGTAATAATATTTAATAGAGTTGTCCTGAACATTTTTGTTGACCTAATGTGGGTTTGTCTTTTAAAATATTATGCTACACTGAATAGTATTAAAATAAATTAAGCATTAAGTACTAAAATTGATAAAACGGAAATCGCTTTTGAGAGCTTTGCTATAAACTGTATGGCTTCGTGTATGTATTGTGTCATTGTTGCTGATGTGATATGGTTTTATTATGAACGTTTTGGAAAATCGAACACAGTATAGATGGAAAATACATAATAATATCTTATACGGTCTGAATTGTATTATATTGTGATACTTGCGAAGTGGTCGCCCCATTAGTTTTCAGTCACCCGATAAGAATACTACAAAACTTTGGCTATTAAGAACGGACCTGCATCGTCTGCATTGTGTAAACTTAGAAAAAACCCTCACATTTAAAAAAAAAAAATGTCTCCTTTTGAAATGTCTACAAACTACAAAGTGCGGTATAAACGAAAAATCTATCAGTGCAGTCATGCCAAATATAAAACTTTGTGAACATTCGAACAATTTAACTTATAAAATGATCGATATGATGATATAATTATCATCTATGATTTTATTTTTATAATGCCACATTTGATGTACGAAACATAAAAACACTTAAACCTATACTATACTTACTAGTGATGGTGAACGTCACCATTATTGTTTTAGAATTATTCGTCATTACGCGATATCAAGTTTATTTTATCATCGTTTTCATTTGATGAGTTTCTCAAATATTATTTTGAAGCTAAATAGAATAATGTAACGGAATATATTATTACAAACTGGGGAAAAACAGATTAAAAACGACCCTCATAACGTCGTTGACTGTAATTATATCATTTTATTTTACAATTTTAAATGTCTCGAGTATCTATTATGGTAGTATATGAACTATTCGACTATGAGTCTATGTCATAGAAAACATAATAATATATCATAGGTGCCTATCTACAAATTTGCTCGATTAAACCGGTGTGAAAAATAATGTACCGGGATGTTTGGACCATATCGTTTACATGGTTCATTATCCCGGTGCGACATAATGTGGGACAATTTTAAACCGGTCTAGTTTAGCGAATTTCTAGCATATTTATATGAATATAATATTCAATATAACTTATTATTGTACTCTGAAGTGTATACTTACTGTATACTATAAAATAAGAATTGATTGGCATATCGAGATATCGAGAAGTTTCCTGATGGGCCGATTTTTGAGGTTAATATATAGCTACATAATTACCTATTTTTTACGAGTTCGATTTTTGTGTCCAGGATTTCTTAAAATTTAATCTGGCCAAAATATTGAGAGGGAAACATTATTAATATTTTATTTTACAACAACTTTTTCATGTAAAATTAAATTTTATAAATATAACTACAATATTAAATATCTACAATACATTAGATTGAATAAACTAAATATTATACATGTATACAATTTATCCATTTAAAAAGAAATATATTATGTACAAAATAATTAAATAGATTTAGATTTGACATGTTTGCGGCTTGTCACCTATTCATATAAAATTGTAATCGTTTTAAAAATAGGTTTCCGTAAAATTCTTTATATTATGTGCTTAACTTAAAAGTTATTACTATGGGTAGTTTACAATCAAAATATTATTAAATTTTGGTTCAAGTTGGAATAAGATTGAACATATTATATTACCTGATTCATATTATATGGACAGTTATAATTTTAATGACAACGTTGTCCTCTAATGATATCGTTAAATATATCGTTAATATTGATGAAACAGTCATTTTTAAAATACTTGCGAAGAAAACAAAACTTGTGGAAAACTGAAAACTGTGTTTTTAACAACATAGGTATATAGATACACGCTTTATATGCTTTATATTGATGCATATGTCATTTCAAAAATTAACAATTATAAGTATTTTCTTACGTTTCATTCAACTCATATAAGTACCTAATGCTTTAAATTATTATTTAAATTTATTGAGTAGTTATATTGTACTTGCTTAAATATTAATTATTTATAGCTTATTATTTTAGTTACTTCGATACTTCATTGTATAATATTACTTTCTTAAAGGCAAATGTGTAATAGAATCATAAATGTTTGGTACAGACGTATAGATAACATTTTTTAACTAAAAAAATAAATAAAAATAATTTTACTGTAGGTTGCTTGGATTTATATTTACTGGGCTGAAAAATATCACCAATCTACTCATGCATTATATAGTGTATAGTGTATACTGTATAGCCATATGGTAATGTTTTGTACAGACCAAACTATGTATTACAATATTATAATATGACGTACAATGTATTGGTATAAAATATGAAATACAACTTATTATAATTGTATTCCAATTATATATATTTCTCTCTCATTCCTTACTAAGATATAGTTCGTGTTTTAACTATGGTAGTAAGGTAGTTACTATATAATATTTATGACTATTAATTATAATTTAGAACTATATAAAATACAATTTGTTTAATTAACCAAAACATATAATTTGTTTTTATACCATCGTTTTTAATTTTTAAACATAACAATTTATTATTAAAATTGTATAATAGCAGGATGTTTTATATTTGTTAGTTATATAAGTATATAACTTAATATTAATAATTTCATAAGTTATTGCTATCAATATATAAATAATATTTTTGATTGAAATAATTATAATTTATCAATTATTGAAAAAATTACATTTATCTATAAAATAACCAGTTATACCTACTACCTAGATTTCATTAAATATACAAAATAGGGATTTTTTATGTTGTTTTCGGTGTTTTGTCGTTTAGAAACTAAGTGACCTAAATTTACAAAAAAAAGTAATTTCAGGAAAAATAGACACGACCAAAAATGTTAAAATGTGTTTATTTCCCCCACCGTTAGTAAACCTCAACACTCAGTACATTAACATCATCGACCTAACATAACTAATTGCTTATATTTCTTAAATCCAATTTTATAAGTAATGTTAAATATTTATAAATAGCTGCTTGTTATTATATGATATAGAAAATTAAATTTACGATGTTTTACAACCAAGTCGACAGGTTTTTCTGCATACACTCAAAAGATTTATGGGCCAGTCCTTCATAATTTATAAAAGTCATCTCCTCTTGTAATTACCACGAGCGTGTAATACGTAAACCGGGGGATTCAATATTTGAACTGTAGGTACCTAAAAAAAATGGCAGAACTATATAACACGAAACAATTTCAATGTAGTGACATTTTTACAATCACAAAGTTAATATTATTATGTAAAATACAATTTATTTAATACTGTATCAACAATACATCGTTGTTGAAAATACAAAACGTTCCAGTCTTACACTCAACTACTCAAGTACTAACGTACAGTGAAATTATGTTCGTATAACAATATAGTTAGGTACATAATATATTATTATAATAATATTATGTATGAATCCCAATTCCCAGTATAATTTAATAACGTTTAAGTTTAATATAAGAACAAAACCGATCGAAATAAAATTGCAAATAATATTAGGTACAACCGTAATGTATGATTTATGTATGCCATGTGTATTGTGTATGCTGTAATGTATGTAGTATAAGGTTTTCACTCGATTAAATTTGATCATATTTATAGGTTAAACGTATTCGACGCCCGACTTCAGATTAAAGTACACAATACCCCAAAGCATTTATAATAATTGATTTATCTTCTTTTTTATTATACTATTATTTTATATTTTGTATATACACCAGCCCAGAAATAAAAAAAATATTTAATTTAACTGCACACTAACCATTTGTTTGCTATTGCCTTCATGTAGGTATACGCTGTTAAAATAAAATATACCAATTGATTAAACAGTGTATAAATATTTATACTTAATGTCTTAATATTATAACTACCATAGCCACAGACAAGGACTGCACCCACCCCCTCCCTCTCTCCAAAAGGCCAAAATGTATTGTTTTCATAAGAGTAATAATTATTCGTGATGACTTGATGACCTATTTATTTGATCATTGAATATTGAAACTGGATGGTGTACCTCGCCTGAAAAAAATATGTCCTGGCCACAGCCATACAAATTATTTCAAATGTAGGTTATGCATGATTGCCGACAAAAATAAACAAAGATAAATTTAACATAATAAATATAATTTTAAAAATATTAAATTATTGTATACTATATTTAATATTAGGTGGTAGTAGATACCCATTTAATAATTAAAATATCTTAATTATTAGGAGAACAATATTTTTAATATTACAATTATTCTAGCTATCATCAAATAAATAGTCGAATTAAACATAATGTTGAATAATATACGGAAAATAACTAAATTTTGTATACAATCTTTTAACAACACGTAACAACCAAGTAATAACAATTAGTGATGATTTTATGGTCCATTTATATAGAATATATGTTAAGAATTCTAAACAACAGCCATTTTATTTAAATAAATATATGCTTATGAGGGACCCGTCGTATCTAGAATCCGAGATCGATGTAAAGCAGTGATGATGGTCCTCGGTGAACAGATGACTATAATCTTGTCAATCCTACAGTAGTAGATTATCATAGTTTGTACTAGTAATTCTATGACAGTTGCTTTCATAATATTATATTATTTGGACTAGTCATAAATGTATTGTCATTTGCTAAGCAAAGAAAATTTGAGAACCGTTATAATTTGCTTATTTTTCAGTTATTTTTAATCTAAGTAGAATACTGAGTATATATCATTAACATCTTTAGAAGTACTAGACCTGTACTCTATTCATTACAAACATTTTCCCTGTCAAAGCAATCTACAAAGTGGCGATAGTTGTGTAGTACATGTATAACATTCTAGGTACTACACTTAACTTCCATAACACAACCAATATCAATCATTTATTCAGGGCGTTCTGGCCAACATTCAAAACGATGCAAACACAACACAATAAATAAAATCCAGGATCGGCAACTTTGAGCAATAAATTCAACTAATAAAATAAGGGTGCCTGGACGCTGTGACGTAGGAAACTGCGAGACAACTAAACACGCAGCAGTACGTCCCAATATCAAAGCGTACAGCACGATGATATCAAAGATTAAAACAGAAAAAAGAACAGATGAAATAATTCAAATTAAATATTACAATTTACGGCATGGTCTTATAGAGACAATCATTCGATATAAATCAAGATTAACAGTATACGATGTGTACAAGAGTCATAATAATATTATATATTGTTAAAAAAAAAATACAAAAAATACTCGTATTTTAGAATCACGAGAAACATGCAACAACACGATGCGTGCTAGTATGGTGCGTGTATCATACGGTTTTCGTACTCGTCTCGTGAGATGTTTATGTTTTTACGTTGGCCATAATATAATAAAAATTACAGTAACAGATACGCCGTGTAACCGGAGACGACAAATTCCAGAACATTAGAAAAAAAAAGTATTATATAGAAAAATTATAAATCTCCGCAAATATAAAAATGAATTCTAATTTAGAACAATACTATGACTTTTATGATATAATGCTTGTTTTAGAACAAAAATATGTAATTCAATTTGATTTAATATCAATTTATACAATGTATCAAATGAAAATCTCAAAGCTTGTCTGTTATTATACATAGACGAAGAATATAACACAAAAATTATTCATAGATGAAAAATGTTACGTTTTCGATACATACTACTTATATTATGATAAGTACCACACAATATAATAGTTAAAGTTTATTTATTAGTTAAAAAAAACTGGTCAAATATACATACTATAAACTCCAAAGTGAGCGTGTATAAAATTACATAGTATGCGTTTCGGTAGTAACAAACAATAAAATAAGTTTGTATTAACTTATATATTTGTCAAGCAAGAGGAAATATCGTTTATCAGTTTTCTCGTTAAAGAGAAAAATTGAGAGGCGAACTGACGCAAAACTCTAGCAAAATTACTTTCACCCGACAGTGCAATAAAAATCGACCCCTTTCCAGAGAGTTGATATAAAGTTATTGATGAAATATATCATAATATTATCCACACGTTCACAGCCCATTTTTACAAGGGGATTTAAAAAGTTCAAGCGGGAATTTTTCGCTCAGTCACATTTTTTACCGTGTAACACAAAATTATTGTACTTTTTAAAAAGTGTAATGTTTGTGCAAAAACCATTGATAAAGAAATTATATAATCTAATACCTAACATCGAACTAAATAAACGATTTATTTCTATCACTAAATGTTTCAATTATTGGCGTCAAATTAATGAATATAATATATTCAATATTGTATATAAATAGATCGGTCACCGACAGCTTTACCTAATCTATTTCCGTTAAAAAAAATACAGTCAATTTGATTGTCCACAACTACCGTTACATCACATGCACAATAATACAATCCTACTCACATTTTATAGAATTCATTGTTTTATTGTTTCAAAAAAAAAAAAAATTACTTAGACATTATTGGAACAAAGCTATATTTTTTATCATTATCAATTATTTGACAATAGGTAATTTATGAATTTATTGAACTAACAAAAACGTGTTGGTATAATTTGTGTGTTTTTCTTTTATTATACGTAATTGGCCAAATATATTCCAAAAACAGAAAGTACCAACATTAACATACCTACTAAAGTAATTCACCATGTATGCTCACCCCCACTTCTTATTTATAATAAATTAATTTAGAATTCGATTTTTAGAATTTTTAAGTTTACCAAGACAATATTCTCAATTACTTGTATTTTCTATAATATTTAAATTTTAAAGATTAACCCGTGCTGATACAAACGTCTTTTTCCAAATGTGAACCATCTTTTTTATTATAATATAATCCACAGATAATTTTTTTTCAAAATGTTGATGCATATAAATCCAAATTTTAACGATTATTGTCTTCTGAGCCGTTATATTTTAAGCACTCAAATATGATAACAATCCAAAGAATCTATACTTTTATATATATATAAACGAAAAATGAATCTACCTACATATTATGTATTTTATGCATTCCTAAACCATTGATCCAATTGCTATGAAATTTGGTACAGAAATGGTATTAGACTATGGTACTTAAAAATTAAAAAAATCTGAATTTTAACATATACATTATGCCATTATGACATGAAATGAGATTGTGAGCGTAAGAAGTTCACTGCATAAGAATTATGAATATGATCAAATATTCAAATCTAGATTGGTAAAAATGTAAGAAATCTAAATTAACATTGAGTTATTGTGTATAGATTCTTTGACTAGAATGCATAATAATATATTAGTATGCATTATACAAACAATTTTACTCAAGGATATAGTTATTACTGTATTTAATATTGTTTGATTTATAAAATTGTCTATTTAGGTACATTGAATGTTCGGTGACATATTATATAAAAATAAATCTTTTAGTGATACATCCCTAACAACAGGTCCCCACAAATTAATATTTAATTTTATATTTGTAATATATAAGGTAATTTTCTGAATAATACTTACTATGATACTACCATACTTTTCTTGAAGAAATGTAGAATAATATTTTGTATTGTTATACTACTTAACAATAAGTAAACATCGTACTATAAAATTACTAACAAGAATTATATTAAAATGTTTATGAGAACATTGAAATATTTCTGAATTGTATTATTATTATAATAAAATTATATTTAAGTCAAGTTTTATTCAAATTTTAAAAACTACAAATAAAATAAGTTTCTAGAGATTACAAATCCACATAACAGATCAAGGTTTTATATTAATATAAATTATTCAAATGTATTAATAATTTATACCTACATAGGTAATCCAATATTAGTATGACGAGTATACTTATATGCAGTTACACTAGGTATTGTATAGTGTACCTACTCTTCTTTATCAGAATAGTTGTCTATATAATAATTAATAATATATATTTATTATTATTAACGATGGCTTCGAATAAAATAAAACACGTTATAAAATATATTTAGTATATAATAACAGTAACACAATAATTATATTGATTTATATTGTAAATACTACAACAAACCATGGTATTTGTTCATGGTAATTCTTATTATTAGTATGCGTGTGCAACAATATTAGTTGAAATTAGAATTCTAAGTTTATTAGGTTTTCGAGTTTCATTAAATGCAAGGTTACGACCCCTTAGGAGAATAAGATACCTCGTAATTAGAGTTAAAAGTTAACAATATTAGCATATCAGTATAATACGCGTTGAATTATAAGTTCAGTTGTAGGTACTCTATTTGGTTAACGCTTCGATTTTAAATATATTCACTGGATATTTTACAGTAGGTATACATTTTAAATTGTTAAATACGAATTTTCATAATATTGTAATCATTTACCTATACACACTTTCGCTTTCATAGTCTCCGAAATGATTTTCTACAGTAAGTATACAATACTAATGCTTATAGAATCATTTTGACGAACATGTTTGTACTCTGAAAACTATATTGTTTTTAATTGATTTATTGCATGTCACCTACAATCGAATTGACCACGTAAACGTGATTTATTTCCTAAAATGGGTAACTTCCGTGTTTTTAGGGAAAGAAAAAAATGTACAAGTTATTAAAGGCATTGATATTTTTATTTTATGAAGCTTGCGTGTATGCATATTTTACGGCTGCAGTGTTTTAGTGTTTGTATTATTTAAAATATTTATAATATGCGTAACAGAAAAACCTCAAGTGCAATCAAGCCCAAGTAAAAAACCATTTTCTATTGTATAAAGGTTTATTATGAAAAATTAAGCACCCACGTTTTTATAGTTTTACTATGTGAACAACAGTTATTGGAGTGGTGGTAGTGGTGGCGGAGGGGGTGGTTGTGACACTGATGATATTATTTTTTTAAAGCCCAATAAATAAGCTCAACCAACCAATACATCTAAAAAATGCATCATTTGTAAGCAACGTTATTTTTAAGAAATGTAAGTGCATTATTACCGACGTATGCTTTACGAGTGAACATTACCTGTATATGATACAAATAATTTATGGGAGAACAATGCATTTAAACACGCTTATATTGCATTTAGTACTAACCAAAAACACTGTATTCGCGTTCCAATTATGAATTATACTTTTAGAAAATATATTTAATACTTAAAATATGATATCCAACATTTATGATCTGTACATCAAAAACTGGAAACTTAAATTCATAGTTCCTAAAATTGTACTGCATCATTTTAGAAAATCAGAGAAAATCAGAGATTTAAAAAAAAAGTTACCTACGATTTTTACTGAAAAAAATGTGTTGTGATTAGATTTAAAAATAAAACGATCAAACTAAATAAATGCCACCGCAAGTGAAGCTTGTGTACAACAAGTTGAATTATTACAAACTAATTAAGTACCTACAATGAATTGATTGTTACGAAAAGTTTAAAAAAAAATAAATAATAATTTTGTTTTTGATTTGTTTTTTTTATAGCTTTTATGTTTTAATTTAATTCGTTGTACAGCACAATAATTACATATTAAATAAATGATAAATTAATAATACCTACCTCTATAATAACAACTGGTAAATTAATTTGTATAATATAATAATTATTGATAAGAATATAAAATGTAATACTACTATAAAATAATAACATCATATAATATCACATAATAAAATGAAGTTTCTATAGTAATATTTTAAAAGATGTTTAATAATATCCCTGGTTAATCCGAGTATAAAAAAATATCAACTTATTAGAATTTAAAATTTTAAAAGCATAAAAATCATATATCATATTATTTTACTTGGTTGGTTATTATATAAATCCTTTGAAAGCGCTCTATATGATCTTACGTATTTGGTGGATAACATTCAGAACCCACTTTCTCTTTTCGCTACGTCAAAGTCATGACTAAAAGTCCAAAAAACCGACACAGAGTAGAGCGCCCATGAGGTAAGGTGAGGAGAAATTCGTATGGAAGGTGGACCACACTAGTCAATATTTTTTGAATAGTAACTTTCCGACTTATTAATTTAACTTATAACTTTATTTTAGAATTTTGGCTTCCAGAATTCACTAACAATGTTCACTTTTCTATCAGAAAAGATAATTATATCAAACATTGGAGCATATTTTTTACCACCAAAAATGTTGATGGCAGAAAATCTATAGAACATCTTGAAATGCTTGATATATTACAATTATATCCATACGTTTTATACATATTATGTACTATATAGGCAATGTTCCTTTATATTGATATTTATATTGGAATATTTTTTTTATTTCATTTAATGTTTAGAACATTTTTACAATGCATGCATCATTATGTTTTTGAGGAGTTGAAGCATTTCCTGACAAAAATTGACTATATCGTCTCGTTTTTTATCTGTTATTCTGAGAATACTAGTGGAGTTGACTGTGTATATGTTGACTGATCAATTTATGACTAATAAGACTGAAAGCGTACAAAAAGTCGGTTATCAGGCCCAGATATAGCTGAAGGCAAGATTGTTTGAAATGTTGCTCCAATAACTAACACAAATATGTGATGTCTGCATGCTAGCCAGAATAAATTTTATCCAAGTTAACGTTCCAATAGTATACAAGATCCTTTGTATTTCACGATGTTCGAGGACGTCGTGTCAAAACACATGGCAACAATATTATGGCTTAAGTTCCATTCTTGTTCACTCAAGCAATCAAAAACGGCTTGAGAATGCACCTCTCCAGTCGACGATGATAGTTTTTTTATACTGAGTAATTTTTCTTGTTCTCCT
Source organism: Macrosiphum euphorbiae (assembly GCA_949089665.1). Classification (NCBI taxonomy): domain Eukaryota; kingdom Metazoa; phylum Arthropoda; class Insecta; order Hemiptera; family Aphididae; genus Macrosiphum; species Macrosiphum euphorbiae. Next base: position 6,626,900 of record CARXXK010000001.1, read on the forward strand.
CCTGAAACTAATATTGGCAGGCGGTCTACATGCTCTCTAGATGTGAGATCAGACATCATTTTTCCATCCCTGTGAACAGTTAATTTGATATTTGGTGTAAACGATTCTTTTATAAAATTAGCCATTTCTTGCCTCATTTTTTCACGATGTAGTTTTATCGTACTTCGACTACAAGCAAAAGAATTAATGTCTTCACCTAAACTTTTTACTGTAGCTCCAATGATAAAAGTTGCTTGCCGATCACTGACTTTAGTTCTATCCAACACAACTGCTAATTCTGGTGTTATTAAAGGTTTCAATTTCTTCTTGCTTGCAATGACTTTTTTTGATTTTTTTTCTTTAACTTTGAAATCATCATCAGAATTATTGTCACTCGAATGATTTTTTTCCGTGTCTGATGATGTAAAATCATAAAAATTAGTTGAATTACGATTGGCAACCTTTCCTATATATAGCCGTAGTTTTTCTTCTCGCTCCATTTTACAATTATGTTTTGGTTGTAAAAACGTCCTCTGTAGACATAAAACCACTTCTTCCTGGCTCTCGTTGTGCCAGTAATAATTGCCTATCTTTATCAATAATTATTTTATTTGTAGCATTAGCATCACTAATATCAAAAAGATTAGCCATCTTTAAACGAAACCCACTTTCTTGTTGACGGTGAAGCTCTGTTATTCTATCTTTATGTTTAAAAAGATTAAGCCATTGATTGTAGATCTTTTTAAACTTATTTATTGCGTTATCCTTCCGCGTTGTCGGTATTCTTGCTTTATTCCAAACAAATATCACTTCTTCAATTACTTTAACGCATGAATAATTAAAAGATTTCTTTTCGATTCGGTACATATGAAAAAAGGAACTCAATGCTTCATTATTAGACGGTAACCGATTACTAGGTATACTTGGAGTAGGTAAGTACTAAGTAGGTTGATCAGTCAAGTAAATAGAAGTACGACTCCGTGTGGTCATTTTATACTTATTTTGAATAAGTATATTATATTATATATTATTGAAATATTATTATTCACTAATTTGCCTCAATATAACACACACTCAAACGATACGATGATCAAAACTACGCACAGTCAACTGAAAAAGTAATTCTTCGAACAATAAACCATACACACACCATCGTAATATGCTGATAATGTTTATTCCACACAAAGCATTTTAATGCATAATATAATCGAAATTAAATGAAAACCATGTATGGTATTGTGGTTCGAAATAATTGATGTACATAAATACTATTAACAAATGTAAAACATTTAAACAAATCTGAAATGCTGTTTAATGCACGGCTATGTTGTTACGTCTGGCACAGTATTTCAATATGATTCACAATTATAATGTATAATCTAATCACATTTGTCCCCACCACATCGAATTATAAAATTCTGCAATGAGAATATCCAGAAAAAAGTTTATATATTTGTACGGTAAATCAAGAAAATAAAAAAATAGGTAGGCATACCTAAACTATATTTGTCCAATGTAAAAATCGAAGAAAACTAAATATAATAAAAAAAAAAGGAACTATGATAGGGAGTAAAAAATGAACATTTCGTGACCGCCATAAAATTTAGTTGCCTAAATTAATTCGTCGATTTGTATTCTCCACCAATGTAATATTCTATATACAGCTATAGTAAGTCAGCTGCGATGGGTAGTGCGGAGATAAAAAGAAACTTTTTTTTTGCTTGGTCGTATATTATAGGTGTACGCCAGCGACTATCTACGTCATTCCCCCATCTTCAATCCGTTATATCGAACAATAATAATAACAACAATAATGGAACAACATAAAATGAAGAAAATTGACGAATGCTGTCTAAAATATAATACGCCACGATCAATAGATGCGGTTTAGTTCGCACTGAAAAATGTAGCTCCTACGCTGAAAACCTCACAAAATTAGTGATGTAGGAAGTGATGAAGGTACGGATAACTGCGCATTAACAATTTCCCGTTTTGAGCCCCCACCCCCCTCCCACAAATTACCAACTAGATTATCTTTCCCACTAGAAAAATATATTTAACTTTTAACTCACACACCATTATAAAATCCATTTTTTATTCCTCATTCTCCATAAAACCGAATAGAGATAAAATGAAAACCATAAGGATAAGTTGCTGATTTTCTTCGAGTATTAAAATAATATATTGTAGTGTATACTCAGTATAACACCTCTATGTACATACATCCTACTGAGATTCATTACCATTAAGCATTGTTTTGCAATAATAGGTAGACCTGTTGTATACCTACCACATAATAATTTGACTATTTGAATTTATTCTGTGCTTATACTTGGAGCTGATCTCAGAAGTCCCGCTTTGTGGATAGGCATCATGACAATAAGTTTACCATCGAACCGTATAATAATAGTACCAACAATAATGCTCGAAAAGAGGCGGAGCAGACGTGAGATTTTCGACGACCACCACCACCTCCAGGATACTACACCGTCCCTGACGTCTGCATCGTAAGCACGCCGTATAACATGCCGTTACAAAGCTATAAAATATAATGTTGCGTTGCAGCTTAATGTTTCTAATAGCAGTAATACTCATTATAATATACAGTTCCATAATCACCGTGGCTTAATCGAATCGCTAAATCTCCAGACGTGTGCACATATTATTTAAAATAATGTAAGCGATGTATGATACATAATATTAATATTATCAGTATGTTTTCGATTTTCGCATAAACACCCATCAATCATTTGCTGGCATTAGATGGTGATGACAGTATAAAATATTATTATACTTGGGTTAGGTTATCGTAATAGCAACAATAATATTAAAGGTGACCACCACCACGACCGCCGACATCAGCACCTATATACCTCGCATGAGCAACAACCCTCCCCCAGTCAACCCTTCACAACTGACGGCGCAGAGCAATAATGAGGGACAGCTTTTAGATCAGCCACAACAACGGCGGTAGTTATTTCGACGACAAGCATGCCTACACCAAACTTCCGTAAATTAACGACGAGGCGTCGTTTGCATGGCATGATAATAATATATAACATTATGTCATGTATAACTTAAAACCCATCGGCTATTGCGCAAAATGGTATATTATACGGTCCGATCGCTGCAGGCAACAGAGAAATAATGCAAACTATGTAACTTACATATACGCATCGCTGCCAATGTAATTTATATTATTATAATCATGGTCAAGTACTTTGAAGGTAGGTATGAAAAAAAAAAACCACTAAACAGTATAAGGGTGCAAAAAATGTGCAGTGCAATGTGTAACATAGAATATTACGTTGTACTTATAATATTATTATTTAAATATCAGTTAAGTATTTGGATGGGAAGGCAATAATTGAATCCACCCCCCTCCCATAGGGTGTTGGGCTTTGATTTGTTTCCTAATGTATTTATAATTATTGTGTCAATAAACCAAAGTAAAATTGCTATTGCATTAAATTATATTAAAAAATAATATTTTCATAATTTAAAATAAAAAATTCTTTGATATGTTAATTATTTTGAATGTGTAGCATGTACCTACAATTAGCACCTATCCAGATATTTATTAAATAGTTTGAATCTCCTTGGCCGTTGCCACTTGATCTTCAGATACGGCATTGTTAATTATAATATTATGCAATATTATAGGTACAATATACAATCATCTGCATGTATCTATAATCTATATGTATATAACTATCCATACATGTTAACTGCTATTTTAATCTTATTTAATGATAGGAAAAATGTAAAAATTTGGTGTAATTTTTAGGAAGAAAATAGTAAATACTATGATAAGTTAACATTGCTGTGTTCAGCAGATTCAGTATTGATATTTAAGTTTTTGATAACGGGACTAGTTACAATCGCATTGGATTCGATTTAAACGAATACATAGGTAACGTACGAGCTCTTCAGGTTGTTGAGCTCCGTAAATTAGTCGTTCCGTTTTGTATTTCGTTAAAAAGGCACTCGTCAAACATATTTATATTATGAGACCGTTAAAGTAATGGTTTGATATTATCGTCGGCTCTGTAATTGCACAGCCAATAAGCATAACATGCTACCTTTTTCTTCGCTGCCAAATATCCGCAAAACACATTTTCAAAAATAAACCATTTTTATTGAAAAAAAGCATAATTATTATGTTACCTAATTAAAGACGTGTAATCGGTTAATGTTATTGATTTAAGTAAATGTATGTACCTACTACCTAAAATACATTTTAGCAATATTTATTTCCTTGCTACATTTTGTATTGGGTAGGTACTGTTGTCAAAATCAATTGACTTCCTTATTTTAAATATTGTTTAAATTATTAATGTTTATACTATATCCTATACTATGATCTTTATATGTTTGAGTTTATTAAAAATCAAATTCAAGTCATACTTGACAAACAAATAGGATATTATTTATATTTTGGTCAGTACATAATAAATATGTCCTAAAATAAAATAATTTACTGTATAATATTTATCTAGGTATATTATTGCTGAGTCACTTAACTACAATGAGTTTTATCATAAATCCATTACTTTAAGTCACTTGCATATTATAAATTATAAGAAATACATTTTGAATAAAACAAGTACCTATTATAATGGTAATAAATAATAATATAACTTACCTCGTGTTAGTTACTCATGTTAATGACCCATTATAAATTTAATTACAAAAATAACATATAAATCTAAAAGTACGATGTTAAGTAAATTGCATGTTTTTTTTAAGTTGTTAGTAGTCTTTTTCCCTACGAATATTTTTATTTTTTCGGTTAGAAACCAAAAACCTTGAATTAAATCATAAGGCATTCTTTTGTGTGATAAAATAAAATGTTGAATGTAAAAAATATCAATAAAAAAACTTCAAGTTTGAAAAAAATACTTGCAAACTTTCAATGATCTAAAGCATCAAAATATTCTAATAATAGCAAAGGGAATATAGTCAACAGTTAGAATTCAATGTCATTAAAATAAACTATTGTTAATGTTAATTTATAATTTATATCTCATAGTTAATTTATTCAATGTTAAAAAACCTATGTTTTTAATATTATAATACAAATACGTAGATATAGGAAAAGTTTGTATAGGCAACAAAAATATATTTATAAATGTAATATTTATCGTATAATATTGAGGTATTTAAAATATAAAATATTGTTTTTTTTTCTGAATAATAAAATACTATAAATATGTATATTGTTTCTCAAAAAATAAGCTTTTAAACATTAAAGCCACTAGAGTCTTGTAATATTTTTTAATTTTATATAAAAGGATACAAAGGATGTAATTATAGACGTTGGAACCTCGGTACAATTTTTATTCATGAAATATGAAATAAAAATAGCTAGTGAATCTAATTTTATTAGTTTTTCAGTCGTTTACAAAGTATTATTGTATTGTATAGAACATAATATTATTATCAGGCACCTCAATATACACTAGTAAATATTCAGGTGATTTCATTTATATCGTTTACATTATAAGAAAATAAAAGGTTTAACTGGTAATTATAATAAAAGCAACGATTAACGAGTAATAGTACACATAATCACAAACAATAAAAAATAATTGCCACGATTTTAAAGTCTCTGACAAAGAACGATAATGTTGTATACCTATCATATCATGGATATGAATAAACTTAATTAACTATTATTAATAATTCAGTAAAAGGACAGGTCACCTACAATGTTCGGTACGTAAACATGTCAACATAAATTAGATTTAGAGCAATAATTATAGAGATAAAACACCTGTTATGAAAATTGAAGATAACAATGTCATTTATTAAAATCAACTCGTACGTGTTTTGAATTTTTTTAAATGTTGTTTTGACAAAAATTTAAAATAATTAATTGACAAAGAAAATATACGAATTTATAAAACTAAATGTCACTAAATATACGAGTACTTAAATTAAAAAAAAATTGATAAGAGATGATCTATATTAGGGGTGGCCAAACAGTCGATCTCGATCGACTGGTCGATCTTGGACGATTTATAAGTCGATCCCCATTGTTAGAATTTACTAATTATTCTTATATATTTACAATTTAGTAGATACACTTATTAAATACATATGTTTCGGATTAACCTGTTAGTGTGAAATGGCATTTTCTCACATGAAAGTTATAATTTATAGAAGCTGAGTAGGTTAGTTTTAGACTTTAGCACAGCGCCTTCGCTTGGTCATGATGTGCAATGACACGCTTCTACATCAACAATAAAATGTTAATACATTTTAAAATTACTTAAAAATTTCAAATGAAACACTCATTTTAGATAACTTAATTTTATTATTTATATAAGTATGTTTATTATTAATATTAAATATTTTTTTTACATTAGTCGATCCTAAAAGAAAAAATATATCCTCAGTAGATCTTCATCAAAACAAGTTTGACCACCCCTGATCTATATAATGTTGTTGCTTATAATTTTTGTTATAAGTATTTTGTGTCCAAAAGTTAGTTACTTTAAAGTGGCAACCAAAATTATTTTAATTTTTCTTAAAAATAAGTTGAAATTAGTTTCAAAATAACCCCTTCAAAATTCCGGTCGGACGTCAATAAGACGTTAATGTTAATGTTTGTACTTTTTTTTTTGTGGACAGTGGTAAGTATCAATTTAGATCTTCGTCGATTTTTAGGGAGTTTTGTATAGGCAATATTAATGTAATTAAAATGTTATACAAAATTGTATATTAATATATGTTTTAAGTAAAATTTGTTACATAATTATTACCAAAGATGTTTAAAATTACCGATAATATTGCAATAATTGTAAAATTGTACTACCTACGGCAAAAAATGTAATTGTACTTGACCTACACTAAATCATATGAGTTTGGAAACACTCATTATCTGTTTTGTACTGTTGGATATAAGTAAATGGTAATTAATAATGGTACAAGTAGGCTCGTCAGCTTTTTGTTGTATAAATATATAGTATGTATACGATCGGCAGAGTGTCTACCGTACCAATAGAAATTTAATAATTGTATAATCATATTAGGTACGCAGTGATTGTATTAAACATTTTTATTTCATCAAAATTGTAAAACAATAATATCAAACGCGGGATGTCTAATGCATCTCACTTAGACTACAGTGTCGGTTATATCAGATTATTTTTCCAACCACTGATCGCTAAAAGGGTTTCCTATAATATAATATTATATTAATGAACCGTTCGGTCGAACCCATTAAGTGCATCGAAATGCATACCTATTATTGTTTTTGTATAATAATAATATCATTTACCTCACCTTCGCGTGATGTAGGAATTCCGGGACATAATCTCGGCGATTCAGTACAAATTCATAGGCGCACAAAATGTATTACATTCTTATATATTTTACACACCACAGTTCGTTCTTGGATTACACATTATACGAAATTTGAATATGCAAATTCACCGAATAGGGATCTACCCTGCCAGAACATCCGCTGTGTATTAGGACGATTTCGTACGAAAAACCCGGTCCGCTATATATACATTTAATATAATAATATAATAATACCTATACTATACTATAATTTATACACACACCGACAACACACGACCCGAAAGTCGTCGCACATTGGCCTTTTCCTTTTGTTGGGAATTAAAATATTATAATATGTAGTTAGCCACAGCGTGAGGTCCGTCCACAACGTTTCATGCACTTCGTCCTTAATTATAATAGGTACTATCAAATACGCAAAAAATGTATACTGACGGATGCACGCTGGAGAAAACTAATTACCCACGTGTTGTTATTATTGAGCATAAAATTACATATTTTAAATTTAATATTTTGTATAGGTATACCAACAGTCAGACATCTGACATACTGTTAAGACCTACTATAATGCCAATCGTACAGTTATCCGTAATAGATTAATACGTCCATATAATTTACATTAACGTATATAATATGTTTTTTGATTTTATAAAACTGATTTATGTACCTATCTAAGATTTATACAAATTTCCATGTCTTTCTATGTTTTCACCACATAATAAATTATAAACACGTTATTTTTATTGAACAAGACGAGTTGAAACTATTTTTTAGACGTGTTAAACAACATAATACTGTCGATATTAACAGGTTTATTGGGGTATATATTATATAATATTAGTATGATAATGGAACTTTATTCGGGAAGTTCAAGGATTGTACTGACAATCCATTTAAAAAACCTGTTACGTGAACCAGACTGCGAGGTTTTCTACAACAAGTCTAAACGTATTTTAGATTCCGAGTGGAGCGATGAATGTATTGACTTTACATACATTGTCTGCACACAACATATACCTACAGTAGACACAATGCGTCAGTCTTCAACTTTGAAGGTGGTTTATGAAAGAAAATGGGATCTAGTTGGTATTTTTGAAACGTCAAAATTGAAAATTACCAGGAATTTTCAAAATAATCGGGGAAAACCAAAAAACATTTAGCGAAAAACGGGAATTTTTACGCAAAACCAATTTTTTATAAAATTCAAAATATGTAAATAATTTTGTAATATAAATTCATAAAATGTTTATACCGAAGATAAATATGTAATTATAACTTATTACTTATTAGTGTAATAAAAAAAAAAAGTTCAGCGTATAATCCCATACATATTTTATGCGAGGGTCTGCATTTTAAACATTGACAAAATTGGATACTTACTCATAAAATAACGAAGCCTTATCTCTTGTTTTGGTACCTATCTCAAAAACAAATAACCGTCGATACTTTCAATTTTCAATAAATGTTTATATTAATTAAATTAAGAATAGCACATCGTTATTTTCGTATGCAATGTTTTATCATTGAATTACAATCATTTTAACATATTCCTCACAGAAACCTACTCAATGGCGATGTCCTCCCACTATTCTGCAGAGTGGTTATTCTCATATAAATTGTTAATATTATTTTCAGAGTAAAACTATTTTCACACCAGTTTTAATGCGACATCGAAACATTAATACTACACAAATACTGTAGTACATATTTATAATAAAAATTAAACATATTAAATAAGTCGAACTTTTCTAACGTGTTTTAAAGGTGACTACGACAATAGATACTAGATAATATATCACAATATTGCTGATATATATTTGCTATTTATTAAAGGTGTTCACTCGTATTCATGCAAAAAAATATTAGCTATTTAAAACATAATACTTATTATTTTAAAAATGTGTGTCTTGTAATAATAATTATGAATAAATGTAACGCAAAGGGGAAAACATTACTGAGTTCAAATGTTGATCCGAGCATAAGCGAGTAACGAGTATAAAGTATAGACGTTCATCAACTATAATAACTATAATTATTATACTATACAATTTCGGTAAAAATGTATACCTATTATGAATAAACTTGTATACAAACTTAGGTACTTGTTCGTAGAAGGACTAATGCTGGATAACTTATAAGTGTAACTGGAAAAATTATATGTAATATTCGGTAAGATATATTTTTATTTAGAACTAGCTGATATTATGGCAATACTTTGCTATTGCTAGGTTTTTGTGATTGTTCAATTCCTTTTGGGTGTAACACACTGTGGAAACAATGTCTTTTTAAGTGTAAATAATATTATATTTTAATTTGTAGCCATCCCGGCAGGCGTTCTTGTGAGATTAATTTGTGGTTATACGATCAGTGTAAATTGATAGTAGGTAGCTTAGATATATCTCCAGCGGTATATCGTGGACCCCACGTATATAGTGCGTACGTAAGTGAATAATTTAACACTTAGTGTCATTAGTGTCAAAGAATAAAAATAATTGTTGCACCGAAACCGTGGTTCGAATTCGATGTACTAAAATGCACAGGCTTATCGCAATATTAATAATAATTATTATTATTAAAACCAATAGGAACCAGTTATAAACAAAAATTTTCATCGTGAAACTCAAAATCCCTGTTTGGAAACCTCACCGGGTTGGACCTATTATTTACCTATTTGCAAATGTAGCCTATCTTCTTTCCCAAGGTCTAATATAATATGTCTGTACCACATTTCATTGAAATCCGATGAACGGTTTAAAATACATAAAGGACATATAAACATCTTTTGTACTTTATCTAATCTTATAGGTATGGTCAGGGACTTAATATTGAAGGAACGTCGTGCAGTTAGTTACAGATCCAATGACCCGGAAGTGTCGCGCCAAGTATAAAAGAAAAGAGTGCCTTAAAATACACACATAGGCAAAACACACGTGAAATCTGCTGGACCATAATAATAATAATTATGGTAATTATTACAGGAAGCAACATGATTTAGGAAAAAAATGTCTTGAGAAAGCATATCAAAATTGTAGTTAAATAATGTAGTTTGAAAATATATTCATCTAATTGGAAATTGTACTTGAGAAGTCCATGCTGTATTTTTCAAATCGTTTTGAACAATATCAACAGAGTTATAGCTAGTAGCCGGAATTATATTCTTTTGCATATTTTTTTTGAGTCTATGCAGTCAGACGGGGGATCGAAATCTTTACAAATCATGAAACAGGTGAGTTAATGGCAAAAGTTTATTTTGCATGTTTGGGAATATTTCAAGATAAAAGAATATTTCGTATAATAAAAAATATTAGAGAATATATCGATTAATTTTTGTAGATGTTCGATATTTTTTGTTGCAGTGGCCTAAATAATATAAATAGCACATATAAAAACATTTTAACCGACCGTTGTACAAATATGACATCAGGGAACATGGAACAAAATATAGTTGTCAACTGTTTTCAAAAATGTTCTTAGTTAAAAATTTAAAATAATTAAATATTAAATCAAACTTTTCTTAACAAGTAGTATTTTTTTATTATGTAGGTGCCTATTTATATCAGGTTTTTATATTATTTTGCATATTATGTACCTATTTATTTATATGAGTTCATATTATTTGCTTAATTATTTTGCATATAAATGCATATTTTTAGTTCAAGAGAATATTTTAATAAAAAAGCATTATTTTTTGCATATTTTATTATTATTTTTAAAGAATATTGGAAGAATATTTTCAACTTTTTAAGAGAATATTAGCATCTTATTTTGGCTATTTTAAAAGAATATAATTCCGGCCCCTAGTTATAGCCAATTTAACTAGAAATTATTGTAACGTATTTTCAATATTTTATTAGATAATATTCCCAGTGGCCCACCAGTGGCCCAACTACGGGGGCGCTAGGAGGTACTTAAGCACCCCCAAGTTCCATGTCTTTGTAATTTCAAATATATAAAGTTCTAACAATGATTTAGGTAATTTTATTTTTTTAAATTTTACTATCAGACATCAGTTATTTTTGTTCTTAACAGTTGCCTTGCCTACATGATACATATCATCATTTATATTACAATTTACAGTATATTATTATTTATTACTAATGACTATTATACTAATTTGAGTATTATAAATATCGAGAGAGGCCTAGCTAATGAAATTTTACCTAAAGACAGGAGAACAGTAGTATAATTTAAATAATGAAAATGTTGTGGTGTGGGGGTTGGAGCCCCCCACGGATTTTTGAGCGATTCATTATGGTAGCACCCCCAAGATTTGAACCCTAGTTACTCAACTGTGGGCCACATTAAAATGCACTATCCGACACGAATACACGATGATCGGCGGAGGGCCCCCCCACATAATAATATGATAGTGTTACACTGTTACCGATATTTTACTCGCGTGTTGCCACAGATATTATCGATATTATATTATTTAATATCTATGATGTCGATACGGTGTTTGCCCCCACCACTTCATTTTCGAATACACGTCATACACTCTCCATCACAATATCATATTATTCAAATTTAGAACCACGTATTTCTTGTCTCGTACTCGTCATGTAACTACCATAATAAATTTACATAAGCATTTTAAAAAAAGTTATTACTTGATAATATTCTATCTTAAACCACGTTATTACTTATTTCTAGTCACGTAACAATGACTTACAAATAATAAGGTATCAACAAAAACTTTGTGATATCCCAACAAGAACACTCCGTCAAACAACAAGTAAAAAAACCGCATTTAAAAGTTGTGATATCATTTTATGGTAAGTCTTAGAACTATTATAGATATCATTATGGTAAAATAGTCTGCTAAATAATTCAACTCAGCTTAGTAACTTAAGTTAAACATTTAAAAATACCAGCTATAGCATAATGAGTAGGTACATAATAATATAGTCTAGTATCATTGAAATAGGTAGTGTATTAGTAATCAGGTGTTGTAAAGTCACCAAGCCATGTTCAATTATTGAGCAGACTATTTTAACATAAATGATATCTATAGTTCAAAGACTTAGGTAGCTATAAAATTATTTCACAACTTTTAGAGCCGTTTTTTTCACGAAGTTTGGAGGAGTGTTTTTTCTAAGATTTATAATACATTCAGAACTGTGACCTTATGTGTAACACAATTACTACACAGTTTTTTAAATAATTTTTAACCGAATAACTGATGGTAGTTTCCTAACACTGATTTGTGATATTTAGTTTAGAGGAAACTAAATTGTTTTAAAGATGAATTTTGTAAAATTAAGTTTGACAATAGAGTAAGAAGAAGTAACTGTTCACTGTTGGTTGAAACATTTTACAAATCATTTTACAATGGTACCGACAATTTCAAGTTGAATAGCACATAAATAATAATTTTGACAAAGGCATTTCTAATGAATTCCATAATAAAATATCTAAAAGCGCATAACAATCCTATTCACATCACATGAATGCGTGTGTGCTGAATTACTGATGCAAAGAAAACATTTAGGTAAGTACTAACTAAACAAAGGGATTAGTTTTTATAACTTAACAGCATTTAATAAACAAATCGATAACAATGAAACAAACAATCAAATCATAATTTTACTAATTATCGTACAGATGTAGTTGAAACCTGCAAATTAATTGTATCTTTTTGACTGAAAACAACCAAGCCACTAAGCACTAAGTATTTCTAAATTATTTCAAGTATGCAGTAAAAAATAAAGAAAGTCTAGTCCATGTACTAACATTAATATTAGGTATTGGTATTGATTGGTATTTAAATATTATTTTATTAGGAATGCACATTGATATCTAACGTCAATTTTTTACTTTTGTACATATTTTTCAGATAATATATATTTATAATACCTACCTAATTATAATATTTGTATTACACAGTAGCTTCTAGGTATAGATAATTTATATTAAGACATCATTATTTGAAGAAAATTACACTTTTGATAACCATTAGAATATTAGCTTATTAGTAATACTAAAGTCAGTAAAAATTGTTTTTAATCAAGACAAATTTAAATTTATTGTTAACAGGACCTTGACAGGAGATTATCCTATAGAATGATAATTTTATTCCAAGCTTTGGAAAAAATAAAAGACACAGCCAATTTTTTTGATAACCTTATTTTTTTGTTCTGTAGAGTAAATATTAAAAAAAAATGTTTGTTTAGTGAAACACTTTGTAACCGTCCAACAGAACACTAGACATCGATCACAGTCGTTAAATATTAGAAGCATTTTACCATTATTGCCTGTTGGACATAGATAGTTATTAGTTACAGTATTGACGGACAGACACCATAAAACATTTTAATTTTAGTATTATTATTTAAATTAATTTTTATTAAAATATTTTCAGATTATAATCAAAATAATTTGATGTTAGATTATCAATTATGACTAATATTGAATACCTAACATAAAACAACATGACATTAAAAATACCTACTAATGTTATCTCTGGAAATGTTGAATATTTTTGTAAAATATATTTGTATAAAAAAATCTTAAGATTTTTATTCATTTATTATATGAGTAAATTTTTTCTAGGTTATTTTACTTCTTTTTTAAAAAATACTAAAAATGTTTCTGTGAACTAAATTAAAAACATATCGAAGTAATAATTTGTTTTTAGAATATTATTTAAAGTGCTGAGGAGGCCATGAGGGTAAAACAATTATTATATTTGTGGTGTATCCCCTACCGTTTACCTTTCCTATATAAACATAATATGTTAAAGAATAACAATAATATATTGCGTAATTAAAGTAAGTATCCATTTATTCGTAATATTACAGTATGTATAAAAATATCAGACTATAGAACATGCAGTATACTTATGGCATACCGTAAAAATCGGTAATAATTTTAAAGGAAAACGTTTTGTCTCATGACGAAAAATATATACATATATATAAATATAAATAATCAATTTTATGGCTTTTGTGGAGCAGTGCGTACACTCAACAGCGGAAACTCACTGAGTATGCGTAACGGCCGTCGTTACTAGTTCCCGGATGGGTGACCACCCGGGATTTTTAGCAACGAATCCTTGCCACACATACAAAACGTGTTTTCAACCGTTCCTCCCCCTACTAACAACCTACAAACAAACAAAAAAGCTAATGGCCTAAGTTGCCGGGCTCAAGTTCAATAAAAAAAAAAAATAATAATAATAATTTTTTTTGGGGGGGGGAAGCCCCCCGTTGAGGCTTTGACAACTGATGTCATAAGCATGTGGACCTGTGGGGGAGGGTACTGAAGGTTTTGAACACATGTGAGTTTGTTTTGGCAGAATTTTTAAATGGGCACCAGTAGGTATCGGCCAAGCCGGGTGGGGCATAGCAGCCTCTCTCTCCGGACACCGTGACTGCCCGAAGAAAAATGCCGCCTGTGGCCGAGTTCGGACCGACGCCTTAGTAAATAATTAAATAATCATTATAATATTGTAATCTTAATATTATATTATTTGGACAATATTATATATTATAGAGGTATATTATGTTATGCATGATTCTACATAATATCATAATAATTTATTATTAATTATAATACATATTTTATATTGAACATTTGGTGTATTTCCATAATACTAAAAACCAGTGTAAATAGGTTTTTAAATATTTATATCTCGTTTATTATAACGAAGTGAGAAAGTAAATATTAAATTATTTGTATTAGGTTATTTACCCGCTGTCGAATGCGATTTGAAGATCTAGAAGAGATAAATGTTTACAATAAAATGTATCTATAGGTGATTTATAAAGTGTGGACAATAAAATATGGTTTTTAGTAAGATTTTAATGTTAAAATACAGATACAGGCGCACAAGCATAATATCAACGGTTGTTACAGCAAATTGTTTGTGCAAATTAAATGTATATACATTAATACAATATATTGTGTATTGTAATCTTTTTAGATAACATTTTTTTTTAATTTGATTAGTTCATATCAACAATTTAAGTTCAATAAACTATAAAGTTTAATAGAGATCGATTAATCAATTTTTGCATTAATTTTTTGAACTATGGCAAAATATCAAAAGTACCTACTAAAATGTAAAGAAGTGTGAAAATTGATTGAGTAGTAGTGAGTACTCCTTAATTAAATAAATGTTCCCAGAAAAATTTTCATTATAAAATTAACAAAAAATAATCTTCATTTTAATTATGGTTTAAATTTAAATATGTTTCTATTAAAAATGTATACAAATTCAATATTCAATGCCATTAATATATTTGTATTACGTACCTTACATTAGATTATTGGCATTTCGTATTTGTCTTTAGATCATAATATAATAAGTAAATAATATTTATTCTTAAAAATGCTATTATATTATTCAAGTTCATACTATATTATAAGTAGACAAATACCTAGTGTTAAAATAAAATGTTATAGAGATATGTGCAGTGTGCACAAAGTTAAATATTTTTAATTTTCTACGGTAAAAATGTTTTTATTTATATTTTACCATCACATTTTCATTTAAAAAATTCAAAACGAATAAAATAGAATAGTTTGGCAAACCCAATTATATGATACATCTGGATTCTAGGTAGTGACTTGAAATTTATTTTCTACGTACGACAATAATTGAATCACGGGCAAACGTTGAAATATCAATGTAACTATTTTATTTAACTTTTCCAAAGAAGCGTATTCAGAATATCCTCTAGTAATTTTCAACAATCAGTTTACGTCATTCGTACATAACATATTAAAGGTAGTTTCTATAATATGCCTCCTTACTGAGTGACTGCATAACATCTAATTAATGGCGTTTTCACATAAATATAGTGGTATGCATAACATGCTGTATCCAAATAAAAAAAGTAAATTTATAAAAAATGATTACCTTTTGCTAAATATGAACTCACACTTCATACAACGACATATTATTATTGTACACTCGTGTTACGATCTACGGGGACTTTTTTATTCAGAAAAAGATCATAATATACTAATACGAAGGTGCTATTACTAAATAAATCATAATATTAAGTCAATATAATATAGAGTATATAGGGCAATGTGATACATTGTTTAATGTTTATGTGAAATCATCAACTCGGTTCTGTTTTGATCTACAACTAAAGTCCACGAGGCACCCTTATTAAAGCATCTACTCTAAGCTAACACTCATAAGTGGTAGGTATATGTTGAAAATCTTGAGAGAAAAATCACGAAATTTATCTTGGTTAAAAAGTAAAACTAAACAAGGCCACTACAAATAGTACAAACCTACCTTCCATTTTCTTCTTTTAACTATCTGATATTTCGTTGTTTGTATGATTGTATTTATCGTACGATATATTATTAGGCATGTTTGCACGTAAGTTCAAAACTTCATTGCCAGAACACAGGCTGATGAATTATATTATTATTAATGTGTATAAATTATACTGTTACATATTATAAAATTCATGTTTTTATAGGCACCTACACTATTATCCATTATAATATAATATAATGTTTCGTAATTTCATAATAGAATTTAATGCTTATTCTGTTCACTAGAATATTATGCTTTATTCGTGGCATTGAAACATAGACGATTTGAATATTCAAAATTTCAAAAACAACTTTGAAGTTTATGCCAGGCAAACAGTTTGGTAATAAATAACACGAATTCAACGAAGCGTAAATTGTATCCAATAAAAATGAGTAGCTCGTCCAAATTGAAATGAAAACATGTTTCCTTTTCAGATAATTATTTTATCATTTTCAAGTAGGTACCCTATACATATGCATATAAGATTGACCTACAATTTTAGTGTAGTATTTGAGTTTAATCACTAAAAATACCACCACTATACAATATTGTGAAGAAAACTAAAATAACTTAATAATATACTCACAGTGAAGTTTCTCGTCTAAATTTCCTCTGGACGTTACAGATAAAGCTTTGATGAATTCTTCGAACTCTATAGAACCATCCTGAAAAATTATGTTATAATGTGGTTAAATTTGGATTAATGTGAAAATAAAAACACACAATGAAACAGTCACATATAAATATATTATAATATAGTAAAAAGTAAATACTCTACTTAATATTACTGAATAATATGTTTTAATACAAAAATATAATATTATACTAAATCTATATTATGACGTGTGAGCAGTGTGTACCTATTTATATTTTTGTATTTTTATTAAAATTGAAAAATTACAAATTAGTTAGGTAGCAATGTAAATAGTTTTTTCAAATAATAAAAAAATTTAAAAAACAAATTATCATACTTAAGTAATGTGCATGACAATTAAGATATTAACTCAACAAAAAACTGGAAACGTCACTATGCACATTATGGCATAGTACAAGTACCTACTATACGTATTACATAATATAGGTTTCGAGTATATCTCTTCATTGAGAAGTTAAAGGTACCTAACTATAATATGTTAAATATGAGTTTGATAATAAATCTTTGCATAAGGACATCGATTACGGCGTGTTAAACTTATTTTTAAGGATATTTTATAATACAACAATATGAACTAATTTTTGACAAAAAAATCCTGCATATTTATTACATAAGGATAAATTTAATATTATAATATAATATTATTATTGTTACTAGCTTAGTAAGTTAATATCACGTCCTGTATAAGAGTGTGAATTAGTAAAACTTAAAAATAGACAAGTAAAGAAAATAATAATATTATAAATTGTAAAATGTTTCGAGTCCTTGAGATTAATATTTGTAGAATTACAATTAACATAGATATAAGAACTACAATTTGTTTATATCAAATGAAAAATATAATTTCTAATGCTTATAAATATGTGATTAGATATTTTCAATATTTTTAGATTTCTATAAGAAATACTTTTAAGAAACTATATGTGTATTATATTTTAAAGAAAGCGACTAATGAAAAAACAAAAAAAATCGAAAACATAAAATGCGTATTATAAGAGCTTCAACACAGATACAATGTTCAAAAAATATATATTATATATATTATTATGAAAAGTAGGAATTGGGATTTTTATACCTCCGATTTCCAGTAGATACAATATTCTACCAAAAAGTATCCTCAAAGTTGGAACATTTTGCTTTAAAAATTAATGAAAAACTAAGAAAAAAAACAAAACAGATCACTCTAAAACAATAAATAGACTGCATTTCTTAGAATCAAATATTATAAATCGACATACCTAAAAAAAATTGTTCATATATATATACTAGCTGATCCCGTGCATTTCTTTTCCCGTTAAAAGTGCCAACTCTATATGATTAAAACTTTGTTAAATTCGTTATTTAATATTCGGTGTATGGTGTTCAAAAATTAAAAATGTTCATCGATCATCTTATTGAATTTCAAAATAGTTCAGCAAGTACCACTTTAAAATTCGAATTTTGGAAGATGCTTTCTTAGTGCACACTTACATGGTGGTTTGAAGATACCAAGAAAATTTCATTCCTCAAGCCTTCATGATTTAGGGTCTACGTTGATCAGTCAGTGAGACAGGCAGGACACGTTCGATTATATTATATTATAGCCACCCCGCACGCCTTTGCCGTGAGACCGATTATGCTAGCAGTATATTTTCTATCCAAATTTCCTATTTTCTAGGTGGATTTTGCCAATACTTTCTTCATAGAAACATTGCCCTGACAATTACGAACACAAGTAAAAAAAAAACAGTCAAATCGGTTAAGCCATTTTTGAGATTTAGCCATACTTACGAACAGCTTTTCATTTTTATATATATAGAATATATGTGTTATATTATGTGTTATATAGTAGGATTATCCTCTTACCTAGCAGTATTGTACCGTGTCTAAGTATAAAAATTCATTTTTGTCGTATTTCTATTCTCATACGGCTATTAGTATTAAAACAAAGCTAATAATTAATGACCAATTAATAACTAATTAATTATTAAGAGAGCGTGATAAACGTATGCGTTGTTTCCGTCTTACAAACGTACAACATAGCAAAAAATTATTTTGCTCGGGATAGAACCACTTCCTTAGTATTTATAGTAGAATTACCAAAATTCCACAACACATATTGAACAACTTTAACTGTGTCGTAGCGTTTTAATTTTTTTTCATAGCATTTACCAATAAT
Organism: Macrosiphum euphorbiae; assembly: GCA_949089665.1. Taxonomy (NCBI): domain Eukaryota; kingdom Metazoa; phylum Arthropoda; class Insecta; order Hemiptera; family Aphididae; genus Macrosiphum; species Macrosiphum euphorbiae. Next base: position 6,646,280 of record CARXXK010000001.1, read on the forward strand.
TTTTAATAATTAAATGAAAAAAACAAAAAAAATCTAAAGTTCTCAAACTGATAACTTTAATTTTATTTATGTTATCCAAATAATAAAAACGCTACGACACAGATAAGGTGTTGTTCCCTATGCGTTGTGGAATTTTAGTAATTCTACTATGAATACCGAGGGAAAGGTTGTTTCCCGCGCAAAACAGTTTTTTGCTATGCTGTACATTTGTAAGACTGAGACAACGCATGCGGGTATCACGTTATTTTAAGTTAATCAGACCAAACCTGGTCCGTGGTGTCTTCTTTAATTTAAAAAAAAACTGTATGAACGATTCAATAAGTAGTTTCGGAGCTAACCCGTAACAAAGATTTCCATTTTCACATTTGTATATATAAATATTATGTATATATGCCAATGTCAAATATATATATTATAGTTTTACGAAATGTCCAAACAAATTATGTTATAGACCTTCTTTTTTAGAATTTAATTTAAAGTTCCCTCTTACTATACCCGCAGCCAGCTTCCTTTCTTCACGCCATTTCACACCACTTTGTACAACAATAAGTCATAACTTTTAATATCAACCCCTTAGCACCTTTAAGACAATACGTTTTATACACTCAACTATTTTTAAGAACTAGACATTTTAAATTTTTAAATAATAATTTTAAAAAAACATTTACATTTTTATAAATAGCTTTGATACTATTTTTATGAGACATTTTAATATTGATATTGATAAAATAAATACGTAATTTGCATATTGTAATGTATTCTACTACAATACCACCTACCCATGTATTAGTGTATTTGTATGAGACTTAATATAATAATATCGAATACTATAAGTACCAAAAGTATAGTACTTATAATACCTATACTATTTCTCAGTAATCCTAATAAATTGTAATAGGTATTAATATTATTTTATTATATTCCTGCATGGGCAGTAAATGTAATTCAAAATGAGCAATTTTTATTAATATTTTTATATACAAAAACAAACAAGGTGTTTTCTAAAGAACAATCATAATAAAATATAATTTCACGTGAAGGATTTTTGCTTTTACAACTCTCATATATATTTCACGTACTTCAGACGATATCCAAAATGAACAGCATAATAACTTAAAAATTCTTTTGTGCACATTTTTTTATCTTAAACAAGGTTTTAATAGTAATTTTTTCTTCAATAATTTATTAATAACCAACATTCGGACTAATAAAAATGGTATAACACAAAGGTATAACATTATAATTTATTAAGTCCGTCTTCGTATATTATTATATCATACTATCGTAATAAAACAAAAAGGCATGCCACTTTAAAAACTTTATTGCTTAATTTTATGATTATTTAATTCATACATTTTATTGTTAAAAACACATTAAATAAATTAAATCTACCAAGTTTGGTAATTTTTTTTATTATCACGTTATAATCATCTTGAAATAATTGTCTTCTTACATTAAACTTAACGTAATTTTATTAGTTTGGATGGAACGATGTTCATAAATCTGGTTAAATTATAAATACATTAGGATGTACCTACAATGTACATATTATAACAGATAACCGTTAATAGGTCCGCCCCTACAATTGGCGGAGCTCAGGGAATATTTCTTATAGCGGGGCCTATAAATATGCTTTCTGCACAACGGCAATTGCATTTCCACAACCTCCTATGTAGACATACCAAAAGTTTTTGAAGTGAAACTTCTTTACGCAGGGTAGTGAGGAAAAAACGAAATGTAACGGGCGGCGCCAGTGTTGCCAGACTCTCAAACTAATATTATCGTAAAGTACTTAAATAATTATCGTTTTTCAAAAAAATTATCGTATACCAAAAATGTTTTTGCTTCAGTGCCCAGATCATAATACCCTGTATAGTATATAATATTATATTGTATATACCAATGCAAGTGTACATTCGATATTGTTGTCACACAGTCAACATTTTAGACTCGCGTCTCGCATTACAACTCACCGATGCCTCGACCAGTACGAATTCTATATAATATTATTACTATGAGCACGTATATCGCATTTGTATATGTTATCTTGTACCACCAATGGACTCCAATACAAGACACGCGTTTTAAATCATCCGTACAACAAGCGTATTATAATCGTTATCGGACGACTAGCTATCTAAACACCGTCTCTCTAAACAGCGGGTTCAATTATCATGATTATTGTTATTGCTACTTCTTCGACTCCCATAACGCGTTGGGTTAGGGTACCACAACCCGCGAATGGTATATGCTCCTCGTACAGTACCTATATATAAATATATACCATATACATATGTTATCGAGACTTATACAAATAAATACACGCCGGCGTTTGTTGATATTTGGTCGCGTTGTTTGATTCATTACCATGTGATTAGCCGGAAACGACTGAAATAATAATTGTGTGTGTAATCAATAGTTTGTAATAAATTTGTAGAATATTGTACTGGCGTTCAAAATGTTTGTTAGTTCCTCAGTTCGTTATTATTAATTAATCCAATAAATGAAAGTAAGGTAGCCAGATCGATGGATAATCGTTTGTAGTATTGTATTTATCCAGAAAAAAGATTTGTGAGTGAATTTATTAATAATATCAAATAAAAAAAATTAAGAGGTACAAGCGTTGCGAGGTAAGTGGTGGTCGTGAGCCGTGTTAGTTAAGTGACTTTTTTTGCTGCGAATAAATATTTTATAAACGTTGCAAAATAAAAAACAGATTCATCTATCTTGGCCCATACTAATTAATATGAATAATTAATCGATCTATTACAGCATCTATACTGAGAGCCCAATGTCAGTTAGTATCTAGTACCTATATTTAATTAATTATTATTAATTGATTAATTATCACACAAAACTTTTACCTGAATATAAAAAAACTACAAACAATTATCCATCGATCTGTCGAATAAAAATAAAAAATAATATAAGTATCAATAATAAATAATTCCGGATAACTTCTTCTCATTTTTTAAATTAATTAATATTAACTCACGTGTACCGTTCAAAAGAAGTTTCACTTCCCACTCGCGTACTGGTAACACACACACTAATTTTTTTTACCTATTTCCTCTACCAGTATCTCACCTAACCATTTTACGACCTGATAACAATAATATATAAATTGAAGGCCTCAGGGCTCGGAGCAACAACAAGACATCTCCATACTTTGGTCGAAATTAGTTTTAGATTGCACATTATTAAGAAAAAAACTGGGTCGTTTAGTGCAATAACCAGAAAAATCCGATTTTTAAATACAGAGATAGCATATAAATGGAGATAACTTGTTGTTACACTAAAAATATTTAATTTATTATGAGTACTATAATTACTAATAATTAATAATATACTATATACAAGCCTGGGCAAGTTAACGATAATTTGAAATGAGGGAAGTTAAGTCGATGAAAACCATTTTAAAAAGTTTAAATAGTTATCCTAATTTTTTTTTAATTCGGTTAAGTTAAAAATTATATGGACACTTACATAATTTACTTATTAACTTAATTTAAGACAGTTAAGTTATTATTTTTTTTTTTTTTAATCTATAAATATCCAGTAATAAGGCTTAAAATAATAATAAGTAAATGTTTATGCAATATGCATCATCAATAATAATTGTAAATATGTGTTATTTAATTATTTATAAATTAACGTAACTTGAATTTGATTAAAATACACTCGTTATTTATTAAGTATATATCGATAAAAAACAGTGAAGTTAAGGCAAATGAAATATGAAAAAATGAACATAACTTTTAACTTTTATGTACATGATTCACTATATACATAATACATGTAATATAAATACTTAGACATCTCCAGGTTTTATTTTTTGGTTTTGAGATCATAAAAATTTGATTTTGACAGTCTATCACTGGTTATAGTAGCTACTACATATATACGAACAAAAATTTTTTAATTGGAGATGTCTTATTGTCTCTCCCAGGCATTAATTTGCTTAGTACACTTTATATAGAAGACTAATCACTTGTATTACCAGAGTGTATACTATAAAACTGTACATGTATTTCGTATAAATGTGCATTAGTTTTATTTAATTACATTTAATTAATAATATAATATTGTCTAATAAAAAATCAAACTATTTTTGTATTGCCTATAATGTGTAAATTGTTGTATTTAAAGAAAACTTAGGATTTTTCAAGTGCGTGGGGCATAAATGTGGAGTCAAAGACGTGAGCCCCTGACCGTTAATACAAAACAATAATTTAAACATATTTAATGTTAATAGGTACCCAATAGGTATATTTATTTATTAGATATGTTAATATGCTGTATTATAATATCAAAAAGTTTTAAACGTCTTCGATATAAGCTAGATGAATCAAAATAACATCAAAATACGGGTTGAAAAATAAAGATTTATACAAATGAATATTTGAATTTTCCAAATCAATGGTAATAGCATTATAAATAGAAGTCATATATTATTTTAATTTGTAAATATTTGTTACAACTTAGTTGTTATACCCAAAAGCCTTTTATGTGTACCTATATGAATATAATATTAGCCAATTAGAATTTGGGTAAGTAAACCTGACCAAAGACTCATAAATATTAAAAAGATAAGTATTGCATAGTGATTTTACTGAAAGTATAATATTTGTATTCGTATAAGTACCCATATATTATTTATATGCAATAACTTTAAATTGTTGGTAAAATGTTGACTAATGTATTAACTTATAAATTATAAATAAAATATGGGGAAAGTAGCTGGTACTAACCACTCTTCTGTACTGTAGGTGTCAAAAGTACCTCATTATTCGTCAATAAGTAAGTCACTGCAATGTATGACGTATAAATTTGAATTTAATGATTGATCAATACATACGAAAAACGGTTCTGAGAGCTAAGACGATCTGTCAGCCTATAGTATTACAAAGTATATTTTATATTTGTAATTTTTATCATTAGCCAAGAACTAATAATGGGTGGCTGCTTATTCACAACATTCATGTGATTCTACTTTTACTTTTATCATATTATACATTTATTGAGCTAGAAATAGTATAGATTGTTTATGTCAAAAAAAAAAATTAAAAAAAAAAAATTGTAACTTGGTTATTTATTTTACTATACCTACCCCTACCTATATTATATTATTGTTATTATTTATTAAAAAAAAATAACTCATAGTCAATACCGACTTACCGTAGAACGGTGAGAATAGAATCGTGGTATAAATAGACAAAATCTTAAAATTAATTAAAAATGTTATTGTGTTTATAAAAAAAAATAATATACCACAGTATAAGTTTTGAGTTCCAACGAGGCACGAATAATGTTTTATTTGATATTACTATTTTTAAGTTCTTATGTTAATTACTTATGAGGAATCTCGAAGAAGTTTTAGCTATAAAAATTGAATATTTTACGACCGATGTAGAGAAAAAATTATCTAAAATATATTAAAAATTCTAAGTAGTTTATGTTTTATTATATAAAAGATAAAATAAAATAATTCCACGTAACCATAAGTTATTTGATAACTCGCGTACCTATAATAAATGAATTTTAAGAACCGATAGTTAAAATATTAAGTAAATTATACTCACAAAATTTTAATATTTGAGTATATCATATTGGGATAACTGTAATAGATAATCATAAGATTCTTTTTTTTATTTAATAATGAACTTCGTGTTTAAAATGTTAAATGAGTACTTATTTTATTCAAAATTTCAAAACTAATTTAATTAAAATAGTTAGAAAATATTAATGAAAAAAAAACAACATATCTTAAACTATATATTATTATACTGTTCAGTGTTTAGTAAAGAAACTTATTTTCGATTAAGTCTTCTTCTTGTCATCTATATTCTATAATAGTTTAACAAAGTAATCAGTATGTTTTTATTTTTTTAGTCCTTATAACTTTATTAATTTGTGCAGAATCTAGTGCAAAAATATCGACTAGTCTAGTCATGCGTATTTAAATAACATTGTTTAGATATCGCTATATGAATAATGATTAATTATGTTCAATATGTTGACGCGTTGCTTGCAGATAAAAGGTGACACTTCCACAGCGTTGTGCAGCAAGAAACAACGAAATGTAGTTAATTGGTTACTTAATAGAGAACACAGTTATGGAATAGGTACACCGGCATATGTCCTACAATGAATTGAAGCTTCGAGGTCAGTTGCCAATTGTATGGTGTTTTTATGGTAAATAAGATCAATTATTGAATTATGATTTATTTTGTATTGTATTATATTATTTCTAAACTTGTTGTTTTTCAAAAAAAATTAAAAAATATTTTATATAAATAATTTTTCATTTACTAAAAGTTCATTAACTAAGTTAGATGTATACGCAATACATTCAAAATATTACTACCGTTTCTTACTACCGGTCCACCAAACAAACGGATGGTTTTATGTACCCGCTAGCACAATCGGTTTGTTCTTATGGAATATCTGAGTGAGGTGGTGTCTATTAACTTAAAAATGTAAGAAACAACAACTATAATTTCCTTGTTAAGAACACTAAAAACACTTCATACAAAGGAAATCCCAATAAATTTATATAATTTGAGGTGTAGTGAAGTTAATGTACCTACACATAATTATCATACACGATGAGAAGATGAAAATAATGTTTTTACATTAAGTACCTAAGTGTAATACATAATTTTAAAAAAGAGATCATTTTAATATTAGCATTGGCATGTCGCATGTGTAATCGATTAGGTATCAACATCAACAATTTTAATAATTGTAATAGTCACAAAAAATATATTATTACTAATTTTACATTTCTACTGTCATTTTTATGATATTGTTTTGAATAGGATAGGTAATATTGAATTTCTTAGTTGTATATTAGTTTTCTTTTTCGGTTGTATTTATTTATCTATATATTTATATAATATAGACATTGTTATGTTTTATACAATGTATACCTATTATTCTTATATTTGAACAGGTTGTAGTTAAAATTTGTAAGACATAATATATTTAAGTATAAAACTCTGTGTTTCTCACTCTCTTCTACAAGCTTTGCTTTCCATAATTTTAAAATTATACTTATTGTATTTATATTATATATGTATTTGTGAAATGAAATTAATTTATTATTATTATTATTATTAATATTAATTCATAAAAAAGGCAGGTAAGTGGATGTCGCTCAGCTGTACAGTAGGTTACAAGTTGGTCATTGTTTAATGGATTGTATTAAACTTGAATTCAATGATATAATATCATTGTATAAGAAAAACGATTCTGAACGGAGACGGTTTGTCAGTCTGTATATTTTATATTGTCATTAACTATTGTAACATGTAAGTTGTTTTAATACTATAAACATGATATTTATATAGATAATACCTACCTATTTTTAGATTCTGAGCGGAGCAAGGAAGCTAGTGGTTTTACAATGGTGTTTATTTTTTTTTTTTATTTTTTTTTTACATCCTGTATACAAAATTTCTACCAGAAGGAGTGCTTTGATTTCAACATATAGTACCTTATCTTTTAGCAAATTGGACCAAGATGGTACTTTAGAGAGGTCATTTTTCGATTTTCTCAATAGTTATTTAATGCCACGGGAAAAAGTACTGAAAAATTACGAAAAACCGCTTAAAATGGGATATTAATTTCTAACAATTTGTTTATCACCGTAGCAACGAATAAAAAAAAAATAGGTAGGTATTATCTATATAAATATCATAAATTATTAACATGTATCATTAACTTATGAGTCAGTACCGACTTATCATAGAACCGCGGGTGATTAGGTTCATGGTAGGAAATAGTATAAAAAAATATAAAACAATTATTTATGACAATATAAAATATACAGACTGACGTCTGACAAACCGTCTCCGTTCAGAATCGTTTTCTTATACAATGATATTATATCATTGAATTCAAGTTTAATACAATCCATTAAACAATGACCAACTTGTAACCTACTGTACAGCTGAGCGACATCCACTTACCTGCCTTTTTTATATTTGAAATGAGTGCATAATTATACTGAGTAATACTGGCCTATTAAAAATCAACAAACACCCACGTTGCTCTAGATTTGATTAAAATACACAGCCTATCATTTTTGTTAATCGCACATTTGTAAAAAAAAAGCTATCATTGGTTTGACATCGTTATATTATATTATCGTATTGTAAATATATTGAAATCGTATCATTATTATGAATCCGGTTGAAAACAAGTCGCTTTCCGCGGAGACCGAACAAATGAACAGAGTTTTTGCGGAACTAAGGGCCGCAAAGTTCAATTTTCCCCGAGGATGGAACGTGGACCGGAACATCGCGGTTACAGAGCAGCCAAGCCGCAGATATGACTCCGAGCCGCATGTCTCGGCACAGCCGAGTCGGACTAATGTCCAAGACGCAGTAGACATCGCGGCCGGGGCGGATCGTCCAACACACAGTCTCTACAGGTCAGACGCCGAGATAATGGGACTAGATTTGTTCGGTGAGCCGGCCGCCGCACCGGTTTACCGACAGATCCGGCTGCCGAATTATGCGGGCCCGGCCTTCCGGTCAGCCATGGCGATCGTGGACGCGGCGTTTAACCGGCCGCTCCTACTGTCAGTGGACAACGTCGTTGTCAATCCATCTGCGGTCCTAAAGACGCCCCCTTCAACGCCGAAAGTCCTGCGGCGGCTAGCGGACTGCCAAGTCCTGGCCGGACGCGACGGTGACGTGGCCAGGAGGCGGTGGTCTTCCGCCAGGAACATTACATTGCCATTGGAACTGGAAACTGAAAACGGAACGCGGCGGGCTGACCACTCGCCGGAAGCCAAGGGTAATCGCCTTACGCTCTGGAGCAGGACAAAGCGGTTTATCCACCGCATGTTTTGTTGTGGCGTCTGATGTGTCCACGCGTCCAACCGTCGGCTGACGTTTTTGTGACTACGCACTACTGACACTTCTGTCAGTTTTCACAGATTTTGAAAATGTTATGTACTGTTATATTGTTGTAAATAAATAATTGTAAGAAATATTTTTTTGTGTGTAACGATTCTGGTGCGTAAGTGCGTTAGCCTAGGTCTCAGTGGCGCCGAACACGTGTGGCTACTGGAGTAAATACTCCATAACTTTTGTTGGTGTGTGACTACTTACTACTTAGTGCCTTTTTTTTTTTATTCGTTGCTACGGTGATAAACAAATTGTTAGAAATTAAAATCCCATTTTAAGCGGTTTTTCGTAATTTTTCAGAACTTTTTCCCGTGGCATTAAATAACTATTGAGAAAATCGAAAAATGACCTCTTTAAAGTACCATCTTGGTCCAATTTGCTAAAAGATAAGGTACTATATGTTGAAATCAAAGCACTCCTTCTGGTAGAAATTTTGTATACAGGATGTAAAAAAAAATAAACACCATTGTAAAACCACTAGCTTCCTTGCTCCGCTCAGAATCTAAAATTGCAGGTATATACTCAATAGGAAAATATAATTTATAAAAAATAACAAAAATATACTATTATTATAATAAATTATTTATATTTTATACACATTTTTTAAATCATATTTAAGTTCAGTATTTGTGAATTTTGTTGTGTAATTGAAGTATTTTCATCCAACAACTGAGTGTTTGCCCAACAACAATAATCTATAAAGATGTGCACGAGGAAATAATTTATCACCAATTAAAGAAGTCGCTTATGATTTTTTTGTTCAAAATATTCATCAGGCGGTAATTCTATAGGTACCCCTGTGCTCTGATTAATTTATGTATTCTTACGGTCATCGCCGTCACTTTGGCAATTGTGACATCCGTCGTAAAGGCGCGTTTACACGGTTCACTCTTGGTGATCATTTTGGATGAATCATCCAGAGTGAAGGAAAGTTGGACATGACCCAACTTTGTTCATGAGGATGATTATTTTACATTGTTCTTATTCATTCACTGTGGATGATTCATCCAAAATGATCACCAAGAGTGAACCGTGTAAACGCGCCTTAACAATGCACGTTATTCTGTGAACAGAGGTAATATGGTACCATATCCCCTTCAATATTTCATCCTCCGGATGTATTATTTTTTTGTGCGTTTTGTCTTTAGATACTTTTTCCAGATACTTCTACATCGAGTTGTACATTTTACGCTCCGGACATTTTATTCCCTTGGGATATGTTTACCGGTAACCGTTTTCAACGTCCCGGACGTAGACACGGCGGCGACCGGAAAAGGAGAACGGACATATTATTATCTCACGCCATACGTACCTACCTATATACATCGTATTATTGACGTACAAAATACGTCGTCAAGTGGTTCTGTACTGCATCGAAAATAATAAAATAATCCCCCAAAGTACGATACTCGACAGTCGAAGGGTACACTAGAGTGAGCATATTACACGTACACAGTACTTACCCGATACATACTATTACATAATATGAGTATTTATACGATTATTATATTATTGTATTTTATTATTATCGTCGTCGTATTGTACCTATAAGCCGTCGTACAATAAAATATACGGCGACAATAATAAATTATATTGTATTAATTTTCGGGCTGCTAAATAACGCAGAAAGCGTGGCGTGCTCTCGTGGGTGTGAGGTCTGACTCGTCAGTGAAATATAATACACATGCATACAAGTGTTGGACAATATATTATTATGAGGTACAGCCACTGCCGTCCGTCCAGAAGGGGTTGTGTGCTCTATACATTCGCACTCCATTCGACGCAGTGCTTAAGGTAAAGTATTATAGTATCGTAGCACTCTCGTCGATTGACACTTATTATATTATTATCATCTTACGAACGGCAAGGGGTTAAAGCTCGTTCCAGATCGTCGGCATACGTACACCCGTTCCGTCACATAAGCACGTTGGGCTTATTCGTTTTGTTACCCCCTCCCCTATTTTTTTCTCGCTTACTCACTCATTCACTTGCACTTGCGCTTTATCTTTACCGACTATGTGCCTGCATGTTAAAAGCCAAACACACAAACACATATTATTTAACAGAGACCGGAGATTCGAATTAAACTTTACAGTTTTTTGTTTAAAACTTTTTATAAAAAAAACTAAATAATTAGTGTAGTCCCGAGAATTGTGAATATGCTGACTATGAATAATTTAAAGTTTTTACTATTAATGTTGTTTTAAATGACCATCATAAGACAACAAATATCGTTGAGGATAAACCCTTATCACACATTTCAACATCAAATGTCGTCAAAATTCCAATCACTTATAAAAATGTATGTGGCTTTTTTATCTTCCACTAATAAAAACTTAAACAAATCTATTACAATTTATAAATTATAAAATATGTTATGCATTTTGATTTTCAACCCAGAATATAATTTTCAAATTTTAGCAATATTGATAGATTCACAAGGAACCTTGTATAACATTTTCAAACTTTTAATCAAAAACAATTTTTTTATCATACAAAAATTGAAAAAAACTACAAGAGATGAAGATATAAAATATATTTAAATTTCACAAAAAGAGCCAAACTACTTTTAAAATTATATTATGTCTAGCAAATACTAATGTAATATTTATTATTTACTAAATATGTTAAGACTCTAGACTATGTTTTAAAAATATCTGTTTATTCAACTTTTTTTTTGTTTTGGTTTTTTGAGTGAATTTTAAATGAATTGTGATTTTTTTATTATTGATAATAGTACCAACTAGATAAATGTAATAGTACACCCAAATTACTAACGAGATATTATAATATTATGCTACTTGAAAGTTGAAACCACCCTTAAAGTTGAAAAAGCATTTTTATTACTCCAAGTGGTGATGACAGACAAAAAATAAACATTTTTAGAAAAAACAAACATTATATTGTAAAATCAATATATTTATCGCTCCTCTTAGAATCTAAAATATTTGTTATTTCTCATTTAACTTAAATAATAAAATGTAAATGCTGGAATAAATATAATGGTATAATAATATATAAGTACGTGTACGATGTGCTATGATGAATATTTTTAATATTAATTTAGATTCCAAGATTATTGAAAGATATGGTTCATTTTTGCACATAACATTGTGGAAAAAGATCGAAGTGTACAATAACGAATTTTAGGTATTTTATAATTTTTGGCAGGATTATCATTTTGTCCCTAATTAACTCAATGTACTCGTGAAAAGGTTTTGATAAAAAAAAAAAATGAACATACAGATTAGGAATATTTACTTCTTAGTCGTCGAATTTATTATGTCTATTCGTCAACTTAGAATTGTGATTACACAACCGATGTGCTATAGTATATCATTATATTTTTCATATTAAAGTGCTGTTAAACTATTGTTGGCTGTCGGTATATGGCTAGGTATCACACGTATTTGTTGAATATTTTCTCCTTTTCTGGCGTGTTGGTTTTATCTATTGTTGCTTAAATATACTACTATTATAATATACCTACTCAACATAATTTACGAGTCAAGTTTTTCACTACCTATATGAACGGGAATTATGTTTGTCATCTCAAAACACAGGTTTACTTTTACATATACGAGTATTATATTACCCATGTATTACGTGTGTGTACTAGCCCATCCCATATCGAAATTTGGTAGTTTCTGGTATGTAAACTATAGTAAGTATGACATTTGTATGTCACTTGAAATCGAATTATAACAAAAATAGGAGAGGTGGGGTGACTAAATTATGTAACCCCAGGCTGTCCCCAGCCTGCCCATGACTCAAAATCAAAATTTTGCTATATCATTTACTTGTACACCATTCATATCAATTGTATACCATAATTCAACCCTTAATTTTCAAAACAACGATTGAGTGTTGTTGACTCTGTGGAGTGTAACATAAAAAAAAATAATTACTGCGCTGATCGCCAACTTTGATAGATTATTGTTGTAGCCAATTGAATCTAGTTGTTACTTTTAGGAGGTCATAATTATTGAAAATTCTTAGTACATAAAATAATGAAATTTAAATAATCGTGAGCCAACAATTTACCAAACACCATCTTGGCTCAGTATTGTTTTTAATCGTATACAATTATTTATAATAACATATGAATAAATATTGTAAGGTATTAATATATTATATTATTCTATATAATAAAAATTAAAATATGCTGTCCGTTGAGAACGGCTAGACTGATTTGGCTCATTTTTTTTTTTATGTTCGTAATAGTCCAAATGAGGTTTTTATAGAAAGAAAAGTTGGACAATTCAGGAAAAACTTTCCAATTTGATATTTCAATATTTGTATAAATTGATTTTGTTTATAAATAGTTTCCATTGGTGATTACATATTATAATATGGTAATAGTAGAAATTAGTATTTTTTTTTATATAAATTGTTTCCACTGCTTACTTATATTATAATAATATATTTGTAATTATGATTAAACATCATAATTATTATAACTTATAATTTTTATATTAATAGTCACTATATTTTTTACCCATGTTGGTTTATCTAAAACTAATAGACTAAAAAATTACTAGATTGTTATTAATAAAAGTTATATCAATCGATTCCTTGATAGGTACTTATGGAGTGTATAAAGATTTTTTTTCAACCCCAATAGGTAGCTAGAGGGTTGGTAACTCATGAATTTTTATCAGCTAACGAAAAAAGAAAATTGTTTGTTTTATTTATAGGGTTACCATTGGTTACATATTATATTAGGTATTATTTTATTTAAATTAGTAGAAATATAGAATTTACATTATTTTTTTACAAATATATTTATGAAAATAATAAATCTTTGGCACGGACAACACCTGACGGGACTGCTATAGTTTTATACTTCTAGGTACGTGTTTTTATATTTATCTTTCGTTTAATCATTATAATTTTAAAACTGAATGTTTTATAATATTATGTATAATGTATATTAATCAGCTGGTTAACTAGCTTTTATTACACATTTTTTCCTAAACCATATATTTCACCACTGTAAAATGGCATTTTTATGAACCTGTACATTTTAAAAATGTTGTTTTTACCCTATAATCTGTATTGTTTATATTTGCCACAGTATAACTACAATTTATTAGTACATTACGATCTATTTAATTTTGTTTTATTAGACATGACGACATTATCTGAAAACTCCAATATTTTTTGACTGGCAACCATTTATTTCTCAAAACGCGCATTATATAATATATCATCAGCTTGAAGAAGGGTTTCAAAGTAAAAGTTCGTGAATTTAAAAGTTATTCTTGACTCAAGTATTATTTTATTTCAGAACTTAATAGCCTCACTACTAAAACCATTCAAAATTGTACTAAAATAACAGTTCATAAAAATACTGTTCATCGTTACAATCTTCATTGTATTTTTTTGAACAGGTAAGTATCAGTATTTGTTTTGTATATATGACGTCTAGATAAGATATTTTTTAAAGACATAAATATTTTATTTTCTTAGAGTTTCTTTATGCTTTAGATAAAAATCACTGTAGTAATTACGGATTTGTTTTTAGTTTAAACGACATGTATTACTTTTGTGCCTTCATATTTGTTCATCAAATTATTATATCATTATATATTATATAGGTATAAGTAAAAATAATTATTTTAATACTGAAAATAAAAATAATATACCATTCATAAATACAAAAAAAATTTTACTCATTATGAATGTGAAATTTGTATTTGATATCTTTATAGTTTAAAATATTATGTATTACATTTTGATAAATAATGAATAAATTATTAAGTTAACAAAAACATTAAACAATCAAAAAGGATAACATTTTAGTTTATATCGACACTTATATTTTTGTTATAATTTATTTGGAGTTTACATAAAACTAATTGTATTTTACCAGGTTAGATTTTTTTTACATCTTCTCATTATTATAAGATAGGTATATAAACGTTGCCATTGGATAAATTATATATAATATTTATGCAGGGCCGTTGTTAGATATTTTCCGCCCTAAAGCTAACATTTTAATGCGTTCTTCTTTAGCGAAATTTATTTAATTCAATTTCTTTAAAATTGTATGCCCCAAGCGACTCATGACTTGCTTGAGCCTGTATAATGTATGTATGTACAGTGTACACGGTAATCAGCTTTGATTATTATAGTGAACAAAATGTGTCGATATAATTTTTGCACGTTTCAACAAGACAATTATAATAGTAGAAGCTTTCATAATAATATATTAAACAATTATTTTTAATTTAGTTTTTTATGCATGAAAATTGGCTATAATATCCATATAATTTAATTTTCTTGGTTTTATTCAAAATGTCATAATTACTGGTTTCTTTTCTAAATTGAATATAATATTGATTTTATTCGTAAACTACTAACAGTACTAACTATGCACCACGTATTGTTAAATAATAATAATACTAATATACTTTATAGCTATATTTAGATGTCTACAATTTAATTTAAATACATAGGTAAGTGTTGTTATATTTTGTACAAATCTGCTTGAAGGAAATAAACATTGTTATATTTGAAAATACGAAAATAAACAATGTTCATTAGCTACCTACCTACCAAAACATAAAATATTGTTTAATTAAAATATTAGATGTGGTTATACGAGCAATTAAGGAATCGAAAATACAATAATTGTTTATGGATAGAATGTAAATTTGTATTTACACTAATTGCTTCAGCTTAAAGACATTTTCCATGAATTAATTAATGCTGTACAGCTTATAAAATTTAGGGACCTACATTTATTTTATTATACTTATTTTAGTATTTATCATTGTTAACGTTTCAAAAGTAAGTGTTTTTTTTATTATTTTTAAATCTATTTTTGTGAAGAAAAAAATGCAGATAAGGAACTAAAAATTAAAAACGTATATTTTTATGGAACGCAGCAACTTAGTGTAAAATAATATTGACAAGTAATATTTAAAATTATTTATAAACGGTACTTGGATGAAAATAATATTTATTAAATTGTATTTTATCATACAATTGTATGTCATTTAAATGATCACAATACAATAATAGTATTGACTAATGAATGTCTTAGATTTGGAGAGTATCAAGAAAACAGTTACTTTTAATTTTATACTGATTGAGTAATTAATTTTTTAGAAATCGGTGCTCGAATGTTTTGAAGTAGTAAAAAATCTTAAAATGAAATCTTAGAATTTCAGTTTGGTAGGTAAAATATAATGCCTATGTAAATTAAGTAGTTATACATCTTATTAGTATTTAATTTGGATTATTATTTTATACATAAGTAGAACGCAATAACTTAAATTATATATTATTATTATCGTATTTATATTTATATGATTATACTATTATAGATGTGGGTATAAAAAAACGCATTTAAAGTGTTGGTATGCAATTGTAAATAATAATCATGTACAATGTTACATCGAATTTATTTATCTTCAAATTAATCATGTATATCAATTTTATACTTAACTATGACATTGTTTTTTTTTTTTTGTGAACATATAGTTGTATGTATATTATTGATTCATTTTAACTGTTCAAAACACTTTAAAACACTTTAAAATATAATTCATATTATAATCAGGAAACCTTGCAAACGTTAAAATAACGTTATGATTATAACGTTATATTTAACAAATAACGATTGTAATTTGTAAACGTAATTATAACGGAAAATGGTAATCAAAAATAATTAAATATCGCAAAACAAAGCATAACGAAAAATAACGCAAAACAAAATTATTTGAAAATTTAAAATCCATTTATTAAAAAAAAAGGTATAATATTGGTTTCGTAGAAATATATTTTATTTAATGCTATTTATTTTTGTCTTAGAAAAAAATCTAAGAATTTATTATATTATATTATGTGTCCGGGACATTACCTATCCGCATTTTTTTGGAGTTATTGATAACTTTTAAATTGAATTGCCAATAGCAAATACCTAGGATAATAATAATAATAATTATTATTATTCATAATGATTAATGATGCCCCGATAATTTTAGAAGTATAGAGTATATAATATAGAGTACAGACTTATTTTGTATTCACTCTGTACTTTGTCTACTATGTAGTCTGTACTACTGCGGTCCTCTTGTGAGTGTTAAAGTATATACTGTTGTTAAAACATCCGTTTTATTTATATTAGCTACATATTAAAACAATTAACGCAATCATGGGTAGAAAAATTTCCAACCCAGCACTGAAAATGCAAAGGTGGGCATTAACTTGATAAAAAGTTAAAGTCGAGTTAACACATAAAAATTTAATTTTTTTTTAACTTTATAACTTAACTAGTTAACTATTTTTGTTTTTAGCTTATTAACTTATTCAGTTAAAATATAAAACGTAATTATATAAAATACCTAGGTGTTAGGTATATAGAACACCATTTATACCAATATTAAATATTAATAAATTATAATTTTCTGGTAACGATGTTGAAAAAAATTAAGTAGTAAATTACTTACTGGATTGTTGGAAAATGTTGGGTAAAATAACGTTTTTATTCTAAGTAACGATAAACGCAAAAATTGTGTGACGTTTTAATTCTGAATAACGTAAAACGGAATTTTTTTTCAAATGCAAGCCCTGATTATAATACTTGTTACCTTCCTTAAAACAAAATATGAGGTAGCACAGAGCACTTTAAAAGAAAGAATAGATTATAAATTAATTTAACAACGCTTACCTGAACAATATAGGTAATTGGACGGAAAAATTATTGTAGCAGGTTTATTGAAACTGGATATTATGACATTTTTCGATAAAAAATAAATAAATAGCTGTAGCAAAAACTGTTGAATAAATTATTGGTACATTTATCACTTGATTAAACGGTCCTTTTTTTATAAATCAAATCATATTATTATAAATAATTTAGCAATACAATTTCAATTTAAAATTCAAAAGTAAAATACTGCTAAGCATTTTATAGCTATGTTGTGTATAGATTACGGTATAGTCATAATAAATTAATCAATTTATGATTAACATTTATTGTTTGAAAACGTAAATTTTACATTTTAAAATGTTTAATATAATATTATTATACTTAGTATACAATTGGATTTAATTATTTTCTATATTTGAGAGATAGAACAATTTAATACCTACCTAAAGTCTTTTTTACTTTTTTTTAAATACGTTTGATTTTATTTTTCATTCTAAATTATATGTTTAATTTAATTTTTGTTTTTAAACCCATAATTCTTTTTTAATAAACTATTTTATCTTGTCATCAATCAATCGTCCACTATTTTTTTTATAACATCCAATAATTGGAGACCTTTAAAAGTCTAAACATAATATTAATAATATTATTTGTCATAATATATATCCATTAATAATGTAGGTATATAAAAGTTTTAACGAAAAAAAAATAACATAATTATTATACTACCAAAATTAAATAAAAGAAAAAATATGTCACAGGGATACAAAAATAGGTAGATACCAATATAGAAGTATAAGATTTAATGCACACAATGAATATCATTAGGCAATTGTCATTTTAAAATCAATTAATGCAGAAATGTTCAAATTTAGTTAAAAAAAAAAAAACCAAAACTAAAGAAAGTAATGTATTATCAACAAAGTCAATCAGATAATAATATAAATATATTAAGAAAAAAGATTCAACTCATTTAATGTTAATCAAACAATATAATATGTTAATTGTTATTATAATGAAAAGCTACAACCTACGATTATACCTCTCTTTGACCGTAGGCTAAAAATATCGAAACAACAAAATATTTTATTAGATGTACAAAATAATAATGTTGTTACAGTAACAAAGGCTAGGAAAAGCGTGAAAGATGGACAAGAGGACAGACACAATGGGACATATATATTATTTACGTTACAATGGGTATAAGACGATGTAATATATTATATGCGTATACCAAAATATATCTGTTTGAAAATCCAAAATAATTTTATACAAAATAACAAAACCGTCAATGTATAAAAATCATAAAATAATGTTATGTTGCTATGCATCTATAAGGAACGTTATCCTTTAAGCGTGACAGTTTATTTGAATATAGGTTAGACTGCCTTTTACATTCAATTTAATCGTTTATAAAGTTGAGTCCATCCTTTGAACTATGTTATCCGATATCCTCAATATTTTGCAAATACTTGCTTACTTGAGTAATTATAATATGTATAAACTTTTGTTACGATGATCGATTATATATCAAGAAAACTATTATGCTGAATAACATTAATTCTGTTTATTTTCCCACTCTGCAATGAAATGTTTCTCTGATAATATTATTCTCATTCCATACAAACAAGTGCCTATACAGCAAACATGAGTGTTACTATTAACAATTAGCTTAATTATTACTAGGTGCAAGATGACACTCCAGCAAGAAGTCCACTTTATACCTACTGATGGGTCAACGTAATAATATAAGTATTAATAAATACATAATACAAGCTTAACACAGGTCTTATTTTCTTGTTAATTTTATAATGGATATTGTAAAAATGTATGTATAATATTATGATGTTATGAGTATTATAAATACAAACATTTTTCTTTTAATTTAACTGAATTAATTAATAAACTATAGCAATATATTAAGTACTACATAATATTATATTATATTACAATTTGTTATAATAAATGAAAAGTCAATAGAAATATTTAGAAAATATTTTGATATATATCCCAAATATAAACCCAATAGGTTTAACAAATAAGGGAAAAACATTCATAAACTTTTATTTGATATTTTATCATAGATACCATTTTAAAGTATATTTTGTACATTTTTATAACAACATACAATATACTATTATTATTTTCTAGAAAATATTTAATTGGATTTTATGAACAACCATTGAATGTCACTCTTGACAGTAATAATAATAATAACAACAATAATAGAAATTACTAATTACATTATATAGTTATACTATTTAAACTCATCGACGTTGTTTATTTACTATAATTTAGTGTGTAAAACGTCACATTAAAAGCAATTTAATCATAGTAAAACTTTTTTTTAATCATACATTCATAGGTAGTTTCCGGAAAAATACTTCATGTAAAGTTGTTCATATCTTGTTTAACGGATTAATAGTTTGACAGAAATGTCAGTACATTATAGGTGATACGAGTGTATATATTATATAATTTATATACGACATAAGTACCTATATCGAATTACAAAAAAAGACTTAAGTTTATTATAGAGTTGAAGACTGAAGTGAAGTGAATACAAAAATTGTTTTTAGAAGCCGATCTTTTCTATAGCGATAAGTTAGTTTATTGAAACTCCCCAATGTCCCTCCAAAGCTGTGTCGAAACATCAATGGAGTTCGGTATGTCAATATCCTGATAAATTGAGGGTCCACGTAGAAGGCACTCTACTTAAATGAATATCAACTTTTCAATTTACTATTCCATAATAGTTGTAACAATGTTAAAATACAATAAGTTATCGGAGAACAGGATATTATTTATTCACTTACTGTCAATGAACAAATATCAATATCATCATTTACGATATGTATGGACAAATCGACAAATTAAAAAAAAAAAATGGGTAAATGGGTACCACTCTACTGTAACGTAGGTGTCGAGTGGGTCACTGTAATTGATGTGTTAATTGAGTTCAACGATTTTATACTATCTACGAAAAACAACTCTAAGCAGAGACGGTCTGTCAGCCTATATTATATATGTACCTACAACCTACTAAGTATATTTTATGATATTATCATTTAAGTAATTTATGTTAGGTACTATTACTATAAATAATATTTTTATAAATAGCTTCAATATTTAAAGATAAATGAATAATAAATATATTTTAATAAAAATATAATTGAGTGGCATGATACGATTGTAGAGTTATATTTATGTTGAAATATTAAATTTTAATACAAAGGTAAATCATAGAGTGTGTTTGAAAAACGATTATGAGAGACTTTTGTTGTTTGTATTTTTTTTAAACCAGACTTTTAATTTTAATAATATAACCTAGTTATAGTATAGTCTCTTAGATGCTTGTAATAATGTACCTAACTTTGGCTTGTCTTTTGATTTACAACTCAAAATAAAAAATATGATATTGAACATGATTAGGTACATGAATATTAGTTAAACCTACATGTATTTTTTACTGTATAAAATTATATATTTGCTGCCTATTTGTCTCCCTTCTTTGTTTAAATATTCAATATTAAGATCCACAAAGTATAATTTCTTGTAAAACTATAATAACTATAACTGTACTATTTCCCATTTGAGACTTGAGTTGTTTAAGCTTTAAATAAATAATATTAATCTATTAAAACAAACAATAGTTATGGTAATAAATTATATAAAATCGTATTAAATTTGTTCTTTTTATGTTTTTTTGAACCAGAAATTAAACTTTAAAAAAACATTAACTATTCCTTTCATTTTAAACTTCAAGAAAATATCCTTTCAACTGAATACTTGTATCCCTGTGGACACCTGTTTTTTAAATTTTGCTAAGTGGATAAGACGAGGTGAATTCGTCAACATTTCTCTTTGCCGTTATGTAAAAAAATTCAACTTCAGACCATCTTCTTCTTTTTATTGACCGTTTACTTTCCAGTGAAAAATTACAACGCTGGCTGGTAATTAGGAAGAAGCAATGTAGAACGTGTAGTTGAATCATTTAAATTATATAAATTGGAATCAATTCAGGAACTCGAGTTATAGATAGATGGAAAATCAAACTCGTACTTATTTAGAGTGTGGTTAAATATATATACGTCGTTAATTCATCGAATAATATAATTGTTATAATCTTTATATAATAATATCAATTTAATGGATATATATAAAAAATATACACAAATGGGCGCTTCCCCTAATGTACAATATCATTTGTTCACGGCTCATCAAATAATGTATCTTAGAATTGCTTGGATTGAAGTGGAAGGCTTTCCATTTGAATTACATTTCATGACGTTGAGGATTTCGTGTCAACAATAACCTGCAGTAGTTATCGGTGGTCCTCAAACTTAGTTACCCTCTTAATATAGCCGATGGGCAAAAGTTTAATTAAAGTTCCGAACTATGAAATAAACTAAGGGTTGACTACCTACATATTATTTTTGGAGTTAATGAAATAAAACTAGCTCCCTTAGTCCTTAGTTAAGTAATATTCAGACTATAACCTTACTAGATAGTAGGTACTTTAAAAATCAAATCAAGCACTGACCATAATATACCTGTATACATAGTTTATTAAATGTCAACATGTAAAGGATGATAATCACATGTATGATGTTTAAAACGAATTATAACTATAAAATAATATTACCTAGTACCTACTGTTGAACAATAAAATATTGAATATTGATCAGTACGTGTCTGACAGCCGACCGTGTAGCACGTGTTTACCGTATCACGAGTTCGCATTTTATAGCTCTTGATAGCACATCACTGCTGGACACACATAAACGGGTAATATAATATTGTATTATGTAACTATTACCCACCTTATCGCATAATGAGCTCGTTAATAAGACGGACAAACCGTCATTACCGGTCATTAAGAAACCGATATCGAATAAAATTATAAATTAAACAAATTTAACACTAATCACCAAACCTATAAATGTACCAAATACACAATCCACACTACCTCGCCGTACAAATAATATTTCTATCACTACCCCTCTACCACCACTCTTCGTACATCTACTTCGATTTCATCTGCACCTTCACCTTCGACGACTTCTCCGACCAGTTATATCAACAATGCAGAAATACACATTAACAAAGTACAAAACACTATCCGCAATTACGCTCAAGCGGCAGCTAATGACAACTTTCCCAGTAGAGAACAGGCACTTGTTTTTAACTCAATAGACGGTATATCTCAAAGAGACTATATTCTCGCCTTAGGTAAAATAGTATCACCAAAAAACATCGTATACGTCTCCCGCATTTCGAACAATCGTTTTTGCATTTTTCTTTCAAGCAAACAAATACTAGATTCACTTTTAGAATCCACTCAGACTATAACAGTTAACAATAATTTAATACAAATACGCAGACTTATAAACCCGTCAAAAAGGATAGTCATATCCAATGTCTGTCCATTCATCCTTAACCATGTTATACTTGACTCACTTAAAAAAATCAATATTGCCCCCGTGTCAGAAATTGCCTATCTCAAAGCCGGCATCAACATTGAGGGATATGAGCACATCTTAAGCTGCCACAGCCAGTTATTTATCAAACACAAAGATGCATCAAATCTCCCTGGATCATTACCCCTATTTCACAATCAGACAGAATTCAGAGTTTTCTTTACCGATGACAGAGTCATATGTTTTCTATGTAAATCCACCGGCTACACGCTCTAACACCTGCAAGAAAATAGAAGCCGTAGCTCCAACCTCTAACAAATCTCCGCGACCCACTTCTATGGAAGAACCCTCTACGAAAAAACCTCATGTGGAAGAATCTTCCACAAACTCCCCCACAAATATGGATATCCCTGAAACGGCTATACATACCTCCACATTAAAAAGTCATAAAAACTTTTTCACATCCCCTCAGACAATGAAAGTTATCACAGAAAATCTTCAAACAAACGAAATACTTCAGCCTACATCCATTAACCAGAATCACAAACCCGAGAACCATCACACATCATCTAATGAACCATAAAAAAGACCTCTCTCTGACGCCTCGTCTCTATTAACACCATTCTCACCACAGGAGCAGGAATGTCACAAAAAATCTAAATTAGACAGATCCAGATCTAACCAAGCAGGGTTGGGTAGTATCTTTGATACAAGTATCTAAGATACGTATCTTAAGTACAATTGTATCTCGTATCTTATATCTTGTATCTCGATACAATTATATGAAGTATCGAGTATCTTGTATCGCGATGCATTTTTAGTCAATGTATCGAGTACTTCATAAAAAAAATTAATCGAAAGATACTCGATACATTAATGCGATACTTTGAAAAATTAATTGTTTACGATTATTTTGACTCGTCAGAAGCCACTTTTGAAAAGTTAGATTTTTTAAAAGGAAACAATATATTATATTATAGGTAGTAAACAAAATCAATTTATAATAAAACGTTTATACCAATGGTATATAACTATAATAGTGGTGTAATGGTTGTATATAATATTAATATCTGTGGACTGTGACACACGCACTTTGAATTGAACTTTACGTCTGTATACCTGTACCTTATTAGATATCTGTAATTTTGTACAATAGTGTACCTAATAGTTACTACGGAATAGTGCAACTTTCGAGATAAAGAAGAAAATTTTTTTCGTAATTTAGCTAATATGAGAACACCATTGGTTAATTCTTTAATAAAACGATTTAGCGATTTTTTTTTAATTATCTCCCAATATAAATGAAGCTATTTTAGCAACTTGTTTTCATCCATGTTATAAATTAAGATGGATCTCTAATGAATATGACCACGAAAAAAATAGAATTCGAAACCTATGTATAAATGCTGCAGAAAATATTTTTAATAATGATGTTACTAAAATTCTAATAACTCAAATTCTAGCGATGAAGATGACGAAAATTTTTTACGATAATTTTTAAAAATCCAGTGACTAATTTTATTAAAATGTATTGAGTATCGAATATCGAGTATCTCAATACACCAAATCCAAGTATCTAGTATCAAGTATCTCGATACTGATTTTTAAGTATCTTGCCCATCCCTACGTCAAGATTAACCTTTGACTCAAACCAGCTGAGGACATCTTCTCTAATAATCCATATATCTCTCTAAGCCAATTCATACATGTATTGGAAAACTACACTAACAAGAACTTAAATATCCATAATATCTGTAAAGAGATCAATTCGGATACCACATCCCCGATGCTCTTGATTGATCAAATAAAACTTAAAGTCACTGAACGTCTCATTAAAGTTCATCTCACCAAACTAGACCATCTTCAAGTTAAAACTTTGGGCGTAATTTTTGACCATGAAGCTTCATGGATATCTCACATCATAAATTTAAAGAACGTTACGTCTTCAAGACTGAACATTATTAAAACTCTAACTCACACCTCTTGGGGAGCCCAATCTCCAATTGGTCTTTCAAAATACACAAAGCGTTTGTACTATAAAAACTTGATAACGGTGCCACAATCTTTTCAACGTCCAAACCTACCTATTTAAAAATATTGGAGCCAATTCACAATTCAGGAATCCGACTTTCCATTGGTGCGTTCCGTTAAAGCCTCATCAAAAGTATATTAAATATTGTAGGAATCCCTTCTCTTGTAGTAAGATGGGAAGAACATACCTTCAAGTTAGCAGCAAGAATCTCAAGATCCCCTCAAGACCATATTCACCATCCTTAATATATATTCAAAGATGCATACACAAAATACGATCTTAAAAACATAATACCATTTGAAACTTCTTTTTGCCCACCATGGAATTTCAGTATGAATATTAATCTCGATCTTCATAGTTACCCTAAAAACTCAACCTGCCCCCACACTTACAGAAACGCATTCAAAGAAAACTGTTCAATTTCTCACCCCCAAACTCACATATACGGACTCCTCACTCATCGAAGGGCGTGTTGGGATGACCATCATATGTGAAGAAACCACAATTCAATGGAAACTCTCAAACAATTGCTCAATATACTCTGCAGAAGCTTTGGCAATTCTTAAAGCTATTGAGTACCTACATAATCTCCAATATAGATGATGATAATATTAAAATATTTAGCGACTCCCTCTCTAAACTTACCAGCCTTCAAAATCAGTACAGCCCTTCTGATATTGTCAGGAAAATTTAGAACACCCACTACATAGCTCAACAATATGGAAAAAATATTACATACTCTTGGATCCCTGGTCACTGCAACATACCTGGCAACGAACAAGCAGATACAGCCGCAAAACTCGCCTACTCATCCTCAGATGCAAACATCTTACCCATGTTCTCCTTTAATGACATAAAGAGAGTCATTGAAGATAACACATCACGTATGTGTCAAATGGAATTGAATGAAACGTCCACCAAACTTAACGAAATTAAGAATTCCATTCAACCGTTCCCCGTCCCCACGAACACCACAAGAAAACAAGAGACCGCCATCAACCGTCTTAGAATAGGACACACCCACCTAACCCACTTCTATTTAATGAAGAAAGAAGTCTCTCCCATATGTACTTGTTGTTGGGTCCTCCTATCAGTTAAACACATTTAACGGAATGCAGAACCTATGACATGGAAAGAATACATTTGCAAATCTCCGACCACCTCGCTGAAGCACTCAATATTGAACCTACCAACGTCTTCAAACTCATTAAATTCCTAACAAAAACTCACCTCATTAACAAATTGTAAATTGTATATAATAATTAACATCTAATTCCTGTTTAATTAAGTAATATTTTTTGTTTTGTTTTAATTTTTTTTTTATTTTCTCTCTTATGATCTTATTACTTATAATATTAATACCATATGTTCCTTTAATTGTTAGTATTATTTAATGCATGAATATTGTAAAATATAATGTAACGACCAATGGCCACAGTTGCAGCGGATAGTATGTTTAATAAATAAAAAAAAAATATATTGTTATTAATATATCCTAATAGTTTATTGCAACATTTACGTTTACGTAAATATTGGTTAATAATTAATATTAACTCTCAACTCACTATCATTATTTGTTTTTATTTTACAATCTAATTGGTTTGATATAGACAAAAATACTCAACGAATTGCGTAAGTACGTTAACTCATAATTGTAGTTTTTAATGTAAAATATAGTGTGAAACTGTGAAAGTAAGATGGTAGCCGGTAGGATTTAAACAAAGATAAATAAAAAAAAATTTTTAAAAGAAGTGACGTTTGTGTTCGTTTTGTTCGTTTTAACTTTTAACTAATCCAAAACGTAAGTACTAAGTGTCGTGGCAAAAAAAAAATAATATTTTTATATTATGTAAAAAATTATACTACACGTGTTAAAACGGTTTCGTATTGACGTTAATATTTCAAATGTTCCATTCACTCGACTTTTTTTTGTTTGCACAGTATTATTAAATTATATCCAAACAGAAAATGAACAAAAAAAAAACTGTAAAATATATACCTACACAGTACACACATAATGAAAATGATCACAATTTTGTTCGCGGAAAAATATAAAGAGCGAATACAAATTAAAAATCGGGATGAAATTTAATTATTGAAATGTAATGTATGTTATAACCTATATCTTATAAGTTATCCTACATTATCCTTGTAACTTAATAAAAGTGTAAAATATAAAATATCATTATGATATATTCCTGCATACAGAATTAGTAATAACTCATTTTATATATTTTACTGTACATTTATATAAAAATTAAGTGGTTATATTTTCTAAATATTTTATTTATAAAACACTGTATCTACTTAAAAGTTGAAGACGTAATATAAATGCATTTTAATAACTATTTTGATTTTCTATATTCTATTTCTTCGTCTATTTTGATACTAAAAAGTTGAGAATTATTTATCTCACTAAGAAATGTATTAAAAATTATCATACAATAATAAGCAAACATAATGTTGTAAGAAACTACATTTTGTTTTAACTATAAAATAAAATTTATTTATTTAATTTTTTGCAATCTCATCCATGACATATTTAATATTTATAAATACAAAATAATTATCCGAAAATTGATAATCTGATTAAAATAAATTTACTACAGAACCTATATTTATTTTTATTTTTATTTTTATTTACAACTTGTTTTCAGATATTTTTCTCGATAATTTAGTGATTTTAATATTTAATTAGAATATATTTATTTGTAGGCATAAATTCTGTAGATTAAAATTCATCATGTAAGACATAAGAATTTATTATTATTAATTCAAAATATATTTTTCATTGTTTACATACAATATGTAAACCATTTACACATAAATTAATACAAAATCTTTTTACTATTATATATAATACTATACAGCAAAAATCTTTAAACAATGATCCATCTCATTTGTTCAATTATTTTAAGACTTTTAAAATAAATTGAAGAATCATGTATGTGCACTGTTATGCTCACTACCTCAACTTGGTTTTAGTAGATGCTTGTAGGTACTACTAGAAGAAATATACCAATGATATTTGATTTTTTCGGAGTTGTTCAATTGTGTTATTCATTTATTGAAAGTAGCGCTGTACTACATGCTATTTTAGAAAAAATATCAAAAGGTACTAACATACAATTTAAAACAATGAAATTGCTATTTATTACAACATGGGCATGTAGAGCAGAAGCCGTTGCATCACCTAAGCATAATTACTATATCTCAGCAATAGAAGAAATAATATCTTCTACTTCAGCTACTGATGTGTGCGCAAAAAGACGTGGTCTTCTATTTCAAATAAAGAGTTTTAATTTTATATTAGGATTAGAAATAATGCAACCAGTTTTACAATTGATAAATAAAGTTAGTAAAATGCTTCAAACAGAAAATTATCCTCTCCTATTCTACGCCCCACTTTGTAGATTTTCGAAAATCTCACGCTCCCTCCTATAAATTGTAAAAAATAGATCACCTTTTTTGGTGTACTTAACATATAAACTATCTATACAATATTCGAAATGACAACTTTTTTATTGATGATAATAATTATATGAAAGTAATATGAAGCTTCAACAATTTTTTCATTTTTCTGTTGAAATTCTCCGGTACTGTCATGTTTCATTTTAATTAAAGAATTTTTTTTAGCAACAAAAAACTCTTTAGGTTTTTCTTTTAGCATCGGATGACCTGTGGTTAAATGTCGTTCTAGTCAACTTGGTCGGAGGGCATCGTTACTTAACACAACGTGACAAATAACACACTGTGGCATTTGGGATTTGGATACCATCCTTTTCAATGAACGTGAAACCAAACTTTAAATAATCGTCGTTGTACAATCTTATTTTCTGTGGAGCCATTATTTTTAAGTACATACACTAGCGACGACTACATACTACGACACTACGTGCACTATGCAACTGCAAAACGAAACTAAATCGAGTCTATAGTCTATACTCGTCTAATACCTTTTATCGTACCGATTAATTTACAGATAATGTGACATAAAACGATTAAGTTACATGCTGCGGCCAAACATTAATAGTCTTTATCGGTTATCCGTTATTGATACTCGATTAACAGATAAAGATTTCAGGTCAAATATTGTTTTCTCTAAGTTTTAAAATACAAATAATTTAATCAATAAAAATTGTACTTCATAATAACTGATTGCGCGTCAACAGCAATGTGTACACGCCCCCCAGTTTGGGAACCAGTGAGCTATGGCAAATGTAAAAGCTCTTCATTTAGTATTATTAGATATGAGGACAGATGAATATTTAAAAAAAATATTGGATGTTCCAATTCCTTTAATCAATAAAAGAAAAATCTCTTCTCACATAGACAGTAACAAAACACAATTTGTTCAAGAACTAAAGAATCGGAACTTAGAATATCAGCCTTTTAACCAATGATAGACCATAGACGTGATGGTTCATAGTATTGATGAATGATTTAGCCAGGACACTATACAAGCTATAAATGCAGTTGATAGCTTACTAAATATGGATATATCGAAAATGAACCTATCTTGTCTATCAAAAACGTTTCAATGT
This sequence comes from Macrosiphum euphorbiae, assembly GCA_949089665.1. Classification (NCBI taxonomy): domain Eukaryota; kingdom Metazoa; phylum Arthropoda; class Insecta; order Hemiptera; family Aphididae; genus Macrosiphum; species Macrosiphum euphorbiae. The sequence continues at coordinate 6,675,856 of CARXXK010000001.1, forward strand.
GACAGTGAAAAAATTGAAATAGAAGTAATGCTATTAAAAAATAATTTTACGATTCCTAATAAAGACAGTTTCAGTAAGAAAAGTAAAATCCACAAATGGTTAATTTGACTGAAGTCTAATGATAATTATAAATACTTTAACCAATTTTTTAATGTAATTCAAAAGTTTGTAGTGATCCCAGTATCAAGTTGTACTTGTGAGAGGTCTTTCTCTAAATTGACTCTAGTCAAATCCAAATTAAGATCTACCATGAAGCAAGAAAGATTGAATGCTTTGATGGTATTCACAGTAGAACAAGAAATGGCAGTCAATGTTGATGCTGATGTTATAGACGATTTTAAAATAGTAGTAGATTTTAAGAAACGAATGTCATTATAATATTTTTGAGTAACGTTTATTTACGTTAATATTATCAATAGATATATATTTTTAATTTTTTTTTTATTAGTAAGGACATAAGTAATGTAGTTATATATTTACATACTTCAATCTTAATTATTATTAAGTATAAAGTGACTATTGAAAACATTTTAGCGATTTTATGGATTACCCCCCCCCCTCCTCAGTCCACTCCAATAGTTGTGGTGGGCCGATTTACATTCTGCATATGCTGAACAACACTTCTGGCTAAGCCTTTGATGCAGAGATCTATGCAACAACTAGACTATAATTCATGTTTACATGAATACAATAACATTTTATGAAAGAAACGATTTGGTATTATTTATTTTAAGCGTCACTCATTTAGAATATAATATGAATATAAGATGTAACCAAAAGTTAATGTTTTGTAAGGACCGTAGTATAGATTTCAGTTTCTGGTTGTGTAGGGGATACGTGAGTGATATGGTTTTTGACAAATCAAATATTTTTTTGTTGACATTTATAGAATTCAAACTAAAAAAATCGAAAATATTCAATATTTATTTTTAGACCAAAACCCAAAAGGCAGCAAGATATTTTAAAAATATTATCATGTTTATAAAATGCCAATATAAATATTTGGTAAAAATTACAAATATTTACGGTTATTCCTTTATGAGTTACCCCAAACAAAAAAAATCAATTTTGTCGAAAACAGGTTTTTCCGTTTTCATTTAACCCTGTTAAAAGTAGCAACTATAGATCCGATTTTCAATCTGAAACCACCCGTGAAGATAGAAGTATTTTTTCTACTATATTATATCGCGTATACAGACACAAAATAAAATATATTAGTTGTCAATGAAGTTCAACTAAATATTATCCTTTGTCCAAAATTAGACAGTGACTATAGTAGTCACTGACTACGTCTTTCTGGTTTTCCAGCACCGGATTTCTTTGCGTTACAAGTTCCTTGTCCAATTGGACATACCAATATATTACGTGTCATCGTTTGCTCTGTTTTGCCGAAACAATATTATATATTCTGTCATTGTGATATCCCCCATTTTATCATATTACTCTCATTATACCAACTGACTCCCACTCTCAGTTTATTCAGTGTTTTCTATGTCTGCAATTGTAACTCGAGCATTGAAGGTATAATACTATTGTTTTTCTAGTTCTATGCAACCTCTAATTTTCGCTGTTTTTTCTCTACATATTTTTGTTCTACATAGAGTAATTTCGGAGTAGTTCATTTAGGCTATAGATACTTCGAGGAAAAACTTCCTTGATTTTATTTGGTCGTTTTTGTAGCTCTCTGTCCATGTACAGCTAACTCGAGTAATTTATCTGATTGCCTTTCTAAATTGGTGGACATTATTCGCCTTATTGGGAGAGATGCTATACTATCCAATTATTATATTTTCTCTATTTATAAGGCAACCAGATTTAGTATTATAAAAATCATTCCGGTCATTATATATTTTATTAACGTAAGTTGACCGTCCCCAGTTAAGTGTGTTAATAACGATTAGCTATTAGGTAAATTAATGCATATCCATAGTCATAAGACGGCTAAATTTAATTTTCGAAGCTCAAATGTATACCGGTAACATAAAGCTGGATTTGAGGAGCCCATTCTATATTGTTTCAAATCTTATTTATGTAGTTGGATCCAATGTGTTAAAGTCTTAGGATGTAAATCTGAAGCAGTCCGTGATCAACAGGTGTTCCTCAAGGGGGGACACTTATCCCCGTTATTGTTTTCTTTATTGGTAGATTTGGTAGATTTGGTTAATGGTCTTAAACTGGTTATCCCAGATTCTAAGTTCCTTATGTTTGATGACGATTTGAAAATCTTCAGGATAATTGAGTCAGTCGCTGATTTTGTTATCCTCCAGAAAGAGCTTGCTGTTCTTGTCTAGTGGTTTAATTATATGGGACTAAGCTTTAGTGTAGAAAAATGCCAATCCATGTTTTTGCTGGAAATAGAAATATCGTTAACTACACATACTTGATAATTGGTTCAAGCATTAATATTGTTGCTAGGAAGAAAGACTTGGGTATTCTTTTTTGTCTAAATCTTGAATTTCATTACCATATTGCTGTAGTGCGTTTAAGATGGTTGGCTTTGTCATACGCACGTCAACAGAATTTAAGCTCTCTTGTTCTCTCAAAGCTTTATATTACTCTCTCGTACTGCCTCTTTTGAAATATTCTTCTATTCTTCTATTCTTCGGGACCCTTTTACGACAGCTGAATCTTCTCACATTGAGCGGATCCAGCGGCGCTATTGTTCTTCGGCGTCATTAATTTTACAAATTCCCATCCATCGCATGATTATAGGCGAGTGATGAATAAACTCGAACTCTTGTCTCTAGGCTCTAGCAGATTTAAGAGTTGAAGCTAATTTGGTGCTCCTCTATGCTCCCTCTATTCTTTCCCTAATTTTAAAGTTCCTTCTCACTCAACTAAGTCTAATTCTTCCTTTATTATTCCATTCCACAACACAAACTATGATAGAAATAATTCCATTCACAGTATGATGCGCATTGGTAACTAGCACCTAAGTTTCTCTTAAAATGTTTTTATCAATAATAGTACTGCAATCTGTTTATTACTATTTTTTACTTAAATTTTTTTTTTTATAATTGCCATTTGTTAATTTTGATCCATTCTATTGTTTGTTTACTTTAATGATTAGGTTATATTATTCAAATGTATTTATTACTATTAATTGTATTGTACAATTGGGCTACAAGCCCATTCATAAATAAATAAGACCTATAAATAGTTTATTTAATTTATTTCAATATCAACAAAACAATATTAACATAATATAATTTTTTATTTAAACTTTATTTTGAAATATAACATTATTACAAGATACTATTTTCAGATTATGGTGATTATGTACACATTCATTCAACTTCAATTTACTACCATTCAATGTCTAACAAAATAAAAAATGAATTACAAATCATGTATTTCTTTAAATGTTTCTGTTTGAATACGTCATTTCAATTAGAAAAACTCAACCTTTGATAGTTCAGTTATGAATAAAAATAGCAAAGGGAAAAATTTATATTAATGAGTCAGTCGATTTCAGCTTTTTCAGATTATAATATAATATAATATGTGATTTTCAGTAAAAATTGTCTTTCAAATTTCAATGTTCATTTTCATTTTGTATTAGCTTACATAATAAATCTAATTAATTAATAACTATTAAGTTCAGACGCTACGTGGATTGATATGAAATCTATTTAGGTTGGTAAGGTTATCCATTTAAGTTAGTAAGTTTGCTAGGTAAGTTTGAGACAATCATTTGGATTTGTTTTTGGACTATAATTTGACAAATATAGATTTAGTGAATGAAAGAGCCTATAGGGGAGTTAGTTTGATTGAGAGTTGAAAAAAAAAATGCATATCAATAATATTATAATTTTGCGAAGTTAGTTCAGTGTTTGAAGATAGATGATTTATTTCTGACCATTGATCAATATTAAGATGTTTTAATGAGAATAGTTTTTTTGCAAGCATTGTTTGAGGGCATCCTTTTATATTTTATGTATAGGAGGATGTTTTTTTTATGCCTGTAATGTTTAATATTTGCATAACATAATCTTGATATATTGTAAAACTAAAATGTTTAAGATAGTTGTACAATTGATTAAAAGTACTATAGATTTCAATATAGGTATATTAATTAAAGTAGTCAGCGATGTATTGTTATTTGGTAAACGCAGCCAATTGCTTGTTTAGACTTTCGACTATTTGACTTGCCAGTCATATAGATTACCAGTGAAGTCAAAAAATGAACAATCACTTTTGCGGCACTCGTTATGGAGAAGATAATGAACAAAAAGTCTGACCTTGGACGACGCAGCCACCATTACAAGCGGCGATGGCAACCTGGTATACCTCCTTAATCGTATTTATACGGCCAAATAATAATTTAATTAAATTTATGGTTTTTGATATTTGCCAATAATACCAATAGGTTATTTGATAAACTTGTTTACCTATATGTATAATTATATAAAAAAGCCCCTTTGAAGTTATCGTCTCCACCCCTTCCCATATACAAGTTATGTATACGCCACTGAAACCAAGTACAAAAATGTCTCTCAAATCTAAATGAATTCAATTTCTTTAAATTAAAAATGTGATCTGAATTGAATAATGAAGTTTTACATTACATATTTAATGTCTAAGTGCAAAGTTAACATTCGAGTAACCTAAAAAGTATATAGAAATCGAATGTTTCCAAAATGTTATCTTAAAATAAATAAATAATAATTTATATAATTATATATGAAAAATAATATATAAAATAAACCACAACATTGTAAGCCCGATAATTGACTCAATAGTCTGTCATTTGCACTCGATTAAAAATCTAATTCAATTCGTGCACAATTATATAATAATAGATAAATTACTAATTCTACTATACAGGGCCTTAATACCTAAAACAACGATGTCATAACTACTTAAAATAATTTAACTATACCTAAGTACTTTAAATGGAATCTATAAATAATCATTATATTATACTATTGTCTATTTTATAATATATGTACATATCAAAATAACAAAGAAAATCAAAGGTACCTTCTATGAAATCTGTAAAATGCATATTTTAAAAATGTATTAAAATACTCCAATGTAAAAAAAATACTATATTATGTTTCGAAATAAACTTACCTTATTTTCGTCAAACACTCTGAACACAAGTGATGCGAATTTTGTTGGATCACCTTGCGGGAAAAATTGTCTGTATATTTTTATAAAACCCTGAAAATCAATAATATTTTTGTGAAAGTCAAATTTGAGAAAATTTTTAATGTGATACATTAAAAAAAATCAGTTGTATACCTATAAAACCAAATTAATTTATATATAATATAAATATATATTTTTAGATATTGTATTTTAAAGACAAAATGGACGTGTATGCTACACTGAAAATAAAGGGGTTGAATTCTGGGTTAAAAAGTAGTACCTAATCCCTACTTTCAAATTCCTATCTACCTATGAAAATTCCATTAAGAAAGGTTTCAGCCATTTTCATGGTTAGCCCAGATACATAGATAGACCCTTAAATTGTATTTATTTGTATCGATAATATGATTTTTTTTTTGGCTAAAATGCACTTTACCACGCCTCCATGAATTTTTTTTTAAGACGTGTTTTTCAACGCTGATTTCGAAACTGTTTGATTTTTTTTGCTTAAACCATTATTTTGGAAGTTATATCCAGCCAAAGTTTGCGATTTTACCTTTATACGCATGCGCACAACACTACTTTAATGCTGCGCAGAGGTATGGCTTTTTAACACATTGTTTAATTCGAAGGCCTACCCAATTATGTGTACATCATTTTTAGCCCTATATACTTAAGTTAACTCGTTTTAATAGTTGAAATCAATTGAATTTTTTATTAAAGAAAGTGAATATTTCAAATAAATTATATACAATATAAGCACGAAAAACAATGAGCATTTTTTTTTTTATTATTATTCTGAATTTAATTAATTTTATGAAGATGCAATTACATCATTTCATGGCTGTGTCTATTATTTAACTATGAACATACTACATAGGTAGGTCCAGTGCCGTTTTTTTTTTGCTTGTTTTAAATTATATTATATGTTTGATAAAAATGAATAGTTAGGGCTGTCGAAAGCAAAGTGCTAACCATTTTGAAGGGGTCAGATTTAGGAAATATTGTACATCCATCGTTAGTGCTGTGTGACTGTGTGTGTGGTGACTGATCATTAGTGTATGTGAGTTCCCCGAACGCTTTATGTAATGGAAGATACAGGCTAAGATTCTTGGACCTTAGTAACATACATACGCGCAGTCACGATACTATATTTTGTGATAAAAAAATGTTCAACTACCATCATGTGCCACAAAACTCCCAAAAGCGGAAGAAAAATTAAAAGAAAGTACCAAAAGCCCTATTTTAATTTTGAAAACATATTTAAATTTCTTAATCTCTTCGCTCTAGGTTATGTAGGAAATGGATTTTTGATTTGTAGTATTGTTTAAATAGTATACTACCAAATAAGTTTTCTATTTTTTTCAAAATTCACTTTTACTTTAATATTACCTGCGAAAAAAAAAATTCACTCCCTACAAAACACAGACAAAAAGAAGAGAAATTCTTATATTTTTTCGAAATTAAAATTGGACTTCTGGAAGTATATTTTTTTCCGCTTATTGGTTTAAAATTTAAATGCACAAAAAACGACCAGCTTACAACAGCCCTAATAATATAGTCTTTGTATTTTTGTTAGTACATTTTAATAATATTCCAACAAAAAATGGAATGTTTTGTTTACAACACATTTTTATATAATGATTATATATTAATATGCTTATATTAATGAATACATTAACCTATGGTTTACAATAATATTAATACATTGTTATGTTAAATGTAGGTACCATAGTTGTTAGCATAAATGTATAGTCATAAAAAGAATAGATATACTTTATGAACAAAGGGGTCATAATTAGAAATTCTAGCATTTCAAAGGCTAGGGAAAAAATTTAGTGCCCCCAAAAAAAAAAAAAAAAAATTCTGGGTAGGTCCTACCATATTGATTATAAATACTAGTATATTTTATATTCAATTATACTATAGGTACTTAAGATTTAACTGTGATTATAAGAATGACTTTTTGATGTTCAGTATAGCTAAAGGGGAATACCCAATTCCAATAAAAAGAAAAAAACACGATAAGAATTATTTTTTGACATGAATATCAATATTATAATGAATAACTTACTTGTTCCGTCAGTAATCCGTTTGGGCAATCCTTTAGAAAACCTTTGTGCCTATTAACATATCAAACAAATAAGTTGTGTAAATATTATGAACTTAATAATTTACATGTTATATAAAATTACTATTTTAATGTAATACCTATCTATATTTATTTACTTATACAATTTCGCAAATTGTTTAATTAATGATTGGGAAGGAAGTTATAAATGGTTCATATTGTTGTATATTAATCTGTGACTTTGAAAATTGGTTATAGCTGCTTATTATTATTTCATTTTTTTTTTTTTGTTTAACCAAAAAGATTTGTATGTAAATCAACAGTGAATCATATAATGAATTATAATATAACTCCCAAAGATTATCCACAGTAATTTATAATATTATCACAATCAACCATTATGCTAACTTGAAACGTATACCTACCACATGCAGCGAGGTCGAAAATCGACTAGGTACCTATTGCTTTACAATGTTTACATACTACTTTATTACTAATCAGGGACTGAAACCGAATCGAAAAGAACTGGATCTGAAACCCATTAAAATATTGGGAATTTAAACTGGAACCAATATTTTAAAATTAGCAAAAATCTAGTTTTACCACAGATTATATTAGACCAGATGGTGCACTTCTGTATTTTACTGACAACTAAAACCTACCTCAATGCAGTAGGATCCTGGATCACATATGAGAAATAAATTATTGTACAACACCTCAACACCTTTACTATAATTGCTGTATCAAATAATATGACAATGGTTAGGAACACTATTAAAGATAATATATCTTTAATCGTGGTTAGGAATTTGGAGAGAGTGCTAAATATCATTGCTGCATGATAGTTAATAATCAATAATTTCTCATAGAAAACTGTTTTTCTCTATTAGTGGTGATACTGATTTGGAGTAGGTAGGTTTTGATTTATTTACATTTTTGAGAATAATATGGCTTGAATAGGAAGTACACCATCTGGTTTTATATAATCTTTGGTTTTCCAATGATTTGATTATCTTGTGTTTACATCCTTCGTCAGTCCTCAATTTATTGACTATAAGAAATGCTAAATGCTTTGATAAACTATTATTACCTACTTTTGTTTAGAAAAACCTAAAGGTATAAGTCCCTGCTACCAATATTCGTTATAAAATGAGCTCACGAGAAATGTAAGATGAAGATAACATTTTCATGATTAGTGTTAGACATTTTAAAATAGACTTTTATTACATCATAGTGTATTATTTTTATTGTTGTATTATTTTGCTTTCATAGCAATTATTTTGCGTAACGCTAGTACATGTTTGTACCCTTACAACACTGATTTCAAAATATAAATTTACATTTGAATTATTACCTAAAATATTGTATATTGTAAACATAATATAAAAATACCACTTGATAAATGTTCATTACCTAAATTAAAATTAAAATAAATAAATATACATAAATTAAAAATATTTGTATTGTGCAGATTATTCTTGGAAGCTGTAACTATTAGATTTTTAATTAAGATGTGTATCAATATTTATTTTGTTATTTGTAACGAAATGGTATACAATACAATTCGCAAGCTATAATACTTAAATAATTTATTTAATTATTTAATTAATTTACTTAAATAAAATGCATGCAACACATATCCACGCCAAGTGTTCATAATGGTGTATCGCGCCTTCCAAATTATTACATACTTAGGTACCTACAATATTATAATACTGTAATATTTTTAACGTACGTTTTTCATCATATGTACCTACCTACTCAATATAATATCATACTATTAAATTTTTTTTTTACCTCATATTTTAAGTTAAATAATTTAAATTTAACTAACCAAATATTGTGCTATTTCAGAGTATTACAAAATATATATTGATAAGCACTACTTTGTTTATATTCTCATTTTTAAAAATTAACTGCAGTTGTTTGAATACAGTTAATGACAATTTTATGTCATATAAAATGAATACTTGTTACTTCAGTTTAGTATAATAAAAATATTATACGAATAAATCATTTTAAAATATGAACTGTCCTGTAGGTACTTACGTAAAATCACAATAAACAATTAAATATTTAGTGTGATATATAATTCGGTCTATCTATAAGTAAAAAACTCTTTTTAACTTGGGAATTGGGATATACCTATAGCTTTTAGGTAAGCCTTAATACTTTATTAGATACTTTGTCCTCTGAACATTCAATAAAGGTCATTTTATGACGCACTTTGCAGTTTTTCGATTCACGGACCTAGTATCTCTAAAGTCTAAATAATCTGCAGCTGAAAGGTTCCGATTAAATATGTGAATAAGCCGTAGATATCTTATTATCATAGTAAATTTAACTAACCTTATCAAAATAACATATTATCTACTTTTATAAAATACAATCTCATTTGGTTCATACTGTTAGTTGTTATACCTTTCAAGTTTTGAAACATAGTAGGTACATATAGGTATTTATTAAATACACAATAATGAACTAAATTATTTTGTATTGTATTAAAATATATATACTTAAAATAGCTTACCAGAAGTAAAGAGCTAATTAATAGTCTAATAACCCATAGAAAGGTTTAACAATTATGTAGGTATGTTTAATCTAAAAGAGTCCCTGGGTCATGTATATTGTACATTACAATTTTGAAGTAACGTGTTTGATCAATGTATTATTTGTAATCAGTATATACTATATTATAGTATAGGTATATAGTATATTATTAGAATTAAATAAAGGTACAGTTGAATTTAGAAAATAATATAATTGTTTAACGTGTTTACATTGTTTACTATATTCAAATATTGTGTTACCAGTAATGTTTATATTCCCTGAGTGTATTATAAGCTAAATACAATTATACAAGTAACAGATGACCAGTCAAGCTTTGAATTGGAAATGACATAGGTAACAACTAACAACTATTAACTATGTACCTATCACAAGTATTACCGGAATTTGGAATTTTTAGTTTAAATTATTCATGTTTAAAAATATGGTTTTTAAATTCATGAATAATTTCATTCTTAAGTAAAAATTTTATTTAACTATGAATAATATTTTACTCAAAAATAATGAATAATTTTAATTAAAAGTCACATTTCATTTTTAATGAATGATTACATTTAACAAAAATCAATATTTTGATTAAAAAAAAAAAAAGAATATTAATATATTCCTTTTTTAAACATTATGTGAGATATTCACAAATCTAAAATAAAAACCTGTAGAAAAAGATATTGAGAACTCCTATCCAAGACCATGTCAATTAATCGATTAAACTACGTTTTTATAACTTTATGATGACGTGAATTGTGTTTTATCAAATTTTGAAAACATAAAAACAAAACTACATAGCAAATTTACAATTTCATAATGTACCTAAATATTTTCATTTGCATAGAAAATCAATTTTATTTATTAAAAATTAATTTTATAAAAAAGCAACTAAAATATAATAAATACATTTAATAATGAGTAAAAATTAAACCAGGTATGAAGATTGAAGAATTATACTATTTTAATTAAAAATTGAATCACGAATAACTCCTATAACTCCTATAAAGCTCCTATCATTATAACAAATTTGAATCATGAATAACAAATAACTACTTCACGGATATACCATTAAATTAATTAATGACGAATAGTTTTTAGTTTTTATTTTTATTCAAAACAATAATAAATTATTCTCTGAGGTAAGCTACTATTATAGTAATTAGTAATATTAGATAGATCATTTTTGTTCTGTGTATTTATTAAAAATTATAATTATTGAACAAACTGATTTGTAGGTACACCACACAAACAAGATAACTTGAGTTTTGCAAGTGTGTACAAGAAAGTTTTGCAGTATTTTCCAAAATCTAAAACAAAACATTATTAAGTTTATGAATGATGAGCTAAATATAAAATATTAAACAAGTTTATCAATAATGTAGTAAGATTAAGAAGTTAGTAAGTAGGTAGTTAACCTCGAAATATTAAATTAACAAAATTAGCCAATGTAGGTACTCCCAATTCCCAAGTGATCCAGGAAAATCTCAGAAACTCTGTATTGGTAATATCCACTTAATCGTGATTCCGGAAACGCACCATTCTACGGGTTTTGGAGTTTTGTACTACACACTATTCCAAACACGTTTTTTAAAAAACTTTTGTAGAGATTAATTACATTATACTTTAACACAAAAAAAAATTAGTATCGTATTACGTAAAATTAGAAATGACACAAACGTAAGTACATTATTTGCATGTGTTTTTTTTTTTTCATAACCTTATCAATATATAAAGTTAATTTGTTCTCCTAAACTATTATATTATTATTTATTATCACACAACTGTTATTATTATTATCACAAATTATTGATTTCGTGTGAGTTTTATTGAGTCAACAAAATATTAAAATTATATAAATACACTAAAATATGTAAAATCATGTGAACAAAAATTATATTATTAAAAAATGAAATCCTAACCTATTTACATACTGTAGATATACTCTACGAAAGAATTGTATAATTATTATAAAATAAATAACAATGATTTTTCAATGCGATACAAGATTATAAGAAGAGGTTTAGGTAGCTTACCGCAAAATAAAATAGCTTGGAAACCACTAAAATACAATTTATTGACAAACGTTTTAGATAAAAGTTAACTTATTACAGCTTATAATATCGACTTCAAAAGGTTCTGCAGGTGACCTGGCGTTCTGACTATGCAGTACCTACTAATATTATAATTATAGGGTTACACTTTGAACATATACATAATAATTATTATTGCCTTAAAATTTACGGTTGTATTGGTTGAACAGCGACTAATTGTGACAGTGTAGATTCAATTCATCAAAAATAATATTTTGTACTACTAGATTATGTTATATTAAAATAGAGATGTTTTTGGGCTGGGTTTAATTTTTTTTTCTACCCGACTTTTGCGAGGCCGATTTTCGTATGTTGATTGCCATAGAAACACCAATCAACAATAAGAACAAAATTAAAATTAATTAAATTCTTAGCAAAATGTGACATATTATTGCTAGATATTTTACAACTATACTATACCCAAACACATCTATAATTCCTCAATTTTCTTTGCAGAGGAAAAATATCTAGTAGGTACTTATAATAATATACACCTATGAACGAAATTTTTTTTAATTTAGAGAAGATCAGCGCACTATTTGTTTTTCTCTCCGACTTACGCACAGGCATAATATACCAAATTTATGTTATCCCTATGTAACATAGGCTATGTTGCTAAGTTTAGTAGCAGAACTAATTCATCTATTATCAACATTTAAATAAGCGTGGCGATGTGACATGGTTAGATAAATTATTTAAAATTGTGTTACTAGAACGCCCACTTCTCACGCAAAGCAATAATACAACACATGATAACTATTTTATTATGATATTATGATATTATTGATAATGATGAGTGTATTTTTTAATTTTTTGGGTTCAAGTCATTGATATTTAATTAACTATGTTTATTATCAATGGTATATTAAGCGGAGATACAAAAAAACAGTAGATAGCGTCCTGACCACGATTGATTTTAATAATCAAATTGAGCATTAATTGTTGACATGTTTAAAAGTGTAAGTGTAGTTAATCAATTCTGATCATTATTATAAATGATAATTATAATGACTGCATATTTGGCATATAAAAGCCTACACCATATAACATTTTGAGCGAAATTAATTTCAAATTTAACTTATGTTATAATTTAAATATATTGTATATACATATTGCTTTCCTTTAAGTATTAAATTTATGGCTTAACTGCATTTATTTTCAATTATAAAAATAAAGGTTTATTTATTCAGCTGATATGGTAATAAAAAAAAAAATTAAAATTAAAATGAATAATAAAAAATGTACTTACCATTGTCTGATTTCTTTTTCCGAAACTAAGCAGTGGAACACATAAACAAAACATAATAAAATATTAGTAAGTATGTAAAGAAAAACAAAAATTTACATTGTAAAAATAATAAAATTAAAATAACACTTGTCTCAGGGATAATTTATAATTTTTTTTGGTTTTCTTCTAATATTATATTAAGGGGATCTCAGCACACGTATTTTTCATACGTTTTGGAACAATGAGCGGTTGTAAATAAAACAAAATTTTATTTTGATTTTTAATGTATGTATGAATTCTTTAACAAAATATTTAAGCTATTTAGGGATTCGATTTTCATTTTAAAACAAACCTTAAATATCAGATATTATTTTTAAAATTCCGTGAAATAATTGAATTTCATTTGTATTATTTTGAGCACGTCAGATTTGAAATAGAAAAAATGATTCCTAAATAAGTAGCCTAGTATAGAAACTTATTAATTCAACCATTTTTTCGAAATTACAATCGAACTTCAGAATGTATGTTTAATTACTACCGCCAGTGGTGTCCACACGGGGGGGGGGGGCTAACGGGCTGAAGCCCCCCCCCCCGTTTCCCGTATTATTATTACTTTAAAAAATATATATTTATGAAGTTTCAACTGTCAACTATAGTAAGCAAGACATCAATTTTAATATTTTAGCTATAATAAAAACTTACGTATTACATTTTTAAACTTTTTGACGGGATAAATTATTTTTTATTGACATTTATAGAAAAAAAATTTTAATTAATCAAATACAATCCAATAGAGAGGACGGTATAACCAAGTTGGTTACTAAACTATTTTAATACATTTTCATTTTTTTTCTCCAATTATTTTAAAAAGCACTGAGCATCTTCAAATTCGACCTCCTAAAAGTACCAACAACTAGATCCAATTTGCTTCCAAAAACATACATCGGGCATCGGAGCTTATGGTCAGAGCATCTTTTTCTACCAGAAAAGTTAAAAAGTTACAAACATTTTAAAATACCTCAAATAAACGTCTGAAATTATTAGACTGGACGAAATAAAAATAAAATTGTAACTAATTTTCAAGCCCCCCCCCCCCATTGAAAAATCCTGCGTACGCCACTGACTACCGCTTTTAGTAGTTTTTATAGTTGTGCAAACAATTAACATAGATTTAGTATAAATAACATGTGAGTGCGTGTGCGAGATTTATGTGATAACGAATGTTAAATTACTACTTACGACATTGACACAATCCAAATGTAAATGTCATATAAATTTCCTAAATATTACTCCTTAAAACATGCTACGCTCTACCCCCCTTAAAATGTATTTGTTTTAAATGTAAGATTTTATATTTTTATATAAAAGTCTGAAAGTTTTAAGTTGATTTAAATTTAATCAACCAATCACGTGGAATTCGGGTTAAACGGACTGTTAAGTGTATTGTGACTTGTTATGCGGATAATTAACCTTTTTGAAATGTGACATTAGCATTAGATACATAAATTAATATAGAACTGATACATCGTATTTATTAGCTTATTACAATAAATTGTGTTGTCATTCCATATTGCACACAAAATAAATACCTAACCAACACATTTGACGTAGAACGGTACACTTCAATTTATTGATAATAAGGAATGTATACTAATAGACCCGTTGTATGCAAATTATATTCATATAATTATAATGCACATAGGCAGAAATCGAGACAGTATTATACTTGACATTTATTACCCTTCGCTGATTCATAAAAATAAATTAATACAAATCTATATATTATGTTACGTAGGTACATTTTTCACAACCCTATTAGAAATCATTAAATCATTGAACACAAAAATGTGTCCAAAGATGGTTCATATGACGTGATACATTAATATTGTCAAAAATAATAATTAAGTACCTACTTACTTAGCGATGAATTACCAGTATTGTTTACAACCTTATAATCTACTATAATTTATTAAGCCCATTTAAAAAAACACACATATTTTTTTTTATTAGTAAAATGCAAAATGTTTTAGTAAGTGTGTTAAAACTTATATTATTCTGAAACTGTAGGATAGAAAATTTAAATTTATTCATTGCTTTTATACTATAATATTACACCGTTTAATTTTATAGAATAAAGTTGATAACTAATTTGATTTTATCACAGTAAACAGCAAAAAACATTATTTTATCCTTGTTTATTTTTATATTTCGCATTTACAGTTGATTTTTGTTAAGTCATTTTTTTTAAGCTAACAGTGTACAATTATTATACTATAGTATTGACTTTAAAGTTTAAACAATAACAACCAACACTTTATTTTCAATAATTAGTAATAATTATTGTAAAAGTGAGTAGGTACCTACCTAACTACTGAAAATTATTTTAAATTGTATATGAAAAATTTAAAAACTGTTGATAAACTAACATTATGAAAATATAATTTTAATATGAGTCATTGCGGACATGGAATAATAATGATTACTCTTAATGTTGTACTATCATTTTAGTAGATTTGTTTGATATTTTGATATATTTTATAGCTGAAACTTCCGGAATTCAAAGATATGATGTCTTAAATTTATGCCTTTATTTATTATTTTTTTTTTATTATTGAACTCGAGCCCAGTTACAATGGCATTAGATATTGTTAGGATTATGGTACGTTAAGGTTGTTACGGTTGAAACGGTAGGCAAGCAACATGTGCATTTGTAGCAAGGTTTTTGCTATTACGAACCCGAGTGGTCACTCATCTGGGAACTATAGTGACGTTACTTACTATTAGTCACGTTGCGTGTCTGATTGCTGCTATAAGCTACCAGCTATTATTATATATTATAAAGTATTTTATACTCTTCCACTGTCCACAACGTCCATATATATAAATATATTTTATCGGCTCCCAAATATTAATCCTAGGGGACGGAATTATATTATGTAAATGCATATTTTTATTATAATATGATATTTAAAGTATGCTAATAAATATTTAAAATTTGAATTATTTTATCCATTTTATTTTACATATTTCACTAATTTTTGAAACATTTTTTCTGAATTTAATTGTATTTATACGTATGTTATTGAAATATTATTGTGAGCACTTAACAAAAATACAAGAAATTATTTTAAAATATATAATGATAAGAAACTTTTACAACGATTGGAAAAGCTCAAAATATTATACAAAATTAAATTTTATAACAGAGTATTATAATTATATAACGAATAAAATTACAACTTGAGAAAAAAATATAGAAATTAAAAAATGCATACTGTTATTGATAAAAATCCTGGCTTAATAGTTTTTCAGATTTTAGAATTATATTCTTCAATGTCACTCGCTTTAACTTACTATGAACCAATTAAATCAGTTGAGTATATCAGTAAATAGTTTGTATGTATATTTGTATTTTAATTTCATATAAATTCGTTCCATAATAATAATGTATACATGATTAAAATAAAGTTCTACACTAAACAACGAACGTATCTTATTAATAGTTAATAATTGTATAATTATTATAAAATGTCAGTATATTTTAACTTCGGTTATAACTATTCATGTTTGGTTTGTATTATATAAAGGATCACCGACAAGGAACAATTTTATGCAAGCAACATACTATATTTCAAAATATAGTTAAAAATATTTATTATTTTACTTCATTATCTGCTAAGTTCTAACTAATAATCTAGTTCATAATTACAACTTAAGTAGAAACTTAACATTTTTTTTCCGATTACTTATTAATAAATTATGAAACGTTTAGACTTTAAAATAATACAGTCCATAGTGGTTTCTTTATCTTTCCGAAACTTCGAGATTGTGTTTAACAAAGTTTTTAATGAAATGTTTATCACAAAAATATCAATATAATAAATTTTAATTTATGTCGATACAAAATATCTACACTTTATCAAGCAACTAGTGGGGAAGTATCTTTTTTATCATTATATTATTTTCTATTACAATAAATGCGAAACGCCAATAAAAAACGACATTTTATCTTTGTCAGCAATTAAACATTAAAAAAAAAAAAAATTTTACAATAAAAACTATAACAAACATTAATTGTATCCAATTTTTTAATTTAAAATTACTTGAAGTTATTGTAATAAATTTTACTTACATTTACTAAGCAGTATATATATATATATTAATAGAATCGATAAAATCGCACAAAACACTTTAAATACTATACCTTTTATTAATCCTTTATAATATAAGTCAATATTAATACAATTTTATAAGTAAAATTATTTTAGTAAAATTATTTTAAGCTATTTAAAAATATTAATTGATTAAGTTACCCAAAGTCAATGTTGTACATTTTACCAAGTGAATTTTTAGGTTTTTAACTCACTGGTTCTAGGATAACGTAAAAAATAAATAAATAACAAAATGCTTTGACATTTTGATATCAATCACTCTGTGGTATTAAATTAAACTTGATGTAACTTTGAATATCAAACGAGATAAAACAAAATATGAATACATGTGAGAATTCAATAGTAAGTATGCTTTTAAATATATAGTATACCTGCATAATGTATCGTCACTTTCTGTATCTTAATAACTCATGAACTCTAAAACATTTCCTAATTACCTTGCCTGTCATTCGGAGGTTCATAACTTATTTTCACACTTTAGTGTGAAACAATGTTATCAGAGACAGAGCCACCATGAGAGGATGGAATTGAAAGTGCCTCTCCCTATCCATCAATACTTGAAAACTTTGCATTTGGCACACTCCCGCTAGTAATTCAATATTAGAATACTTCTAAAAATGGTCTTTCAATATTTGATGAAATATTACTTTACATTCGTCTGGTTTATTTGATAATTTATTTTATTGCTCTAACGATATTCCCTCAAATTTCATAAATAAATAATGATGGTAACAATATTATAGTGAATCAATTTTTTAGTATATAAAATTTAAATTTAAAAAAAAAACACATCTTTGAAAACGTTTACAGTCATTGCTTCGTTTAAGATCTAAAAATGTTGTGATATACCGCATATTTTTAATAACCATATCACACATTTTAAGTCATGTTAGTATTCATTAAAATATGCTGAAATTAATAATCAGTAAACATTTTGAAATTAAAATAAAAACGATTTGTTAATTTTATAATAAATAAGTGACGTACGTTGATTTTTAGTTTACCTAATAGCAAATAGAATAATCATAACTAAAAAAAAAAATTGCACATTTGAAAAACAAAATTTTAATATTTGCGAAAGGTGAACTATCAAAAGGATACGAATAAACTGCCACCGTTTAAATAATTTTATCGTCATATTTTAACATAGAAATTATTATTAATAACATTAAATTATTTATAACTTTTAATTTGAATTTTTACCCTTTCTATGATTCTTTTTTTCATAAATTTACAAATTTTAAATCGAAAAACTTTACATTATAACATCACAATTTTCTATATAAAAAAGGTGCTCTACTGTACAGTAGGTTACAAGGGGGTCACTGTATAATGGATGGTATTAAATTTTAATTCAATGATATAATATCATTGTATAAGAAAAACGATTCTGAGCGGCGACGGATGTCAGTCTAGGTATAAGACAAATTATATACTTATCTATGGAATTAAAAAAAAATTGACAAAAATTCCAAATCAATAATATTACAATATCCTATTATAATACTATAATATAATTCGTAACTAGTCGAAACGGAGAGGCGTGGACTTATAATATATCGCTCATATAATATTATGCGCACCCGTACATGGCTCGATTTTGGAGTGGTTAAACGGAAGGTGAAGTAAATCATTTGTCAACCACTCTAGTATAGATAATTTTTAATTTTTTTACTATCATGAAAATCGATGACATCCATGACAATACAATATCCACCTGCGTGACCATATAGGATTATTACATATATTTATGCAAAGCGAAAGAGGTAGATATAATAGATAGGTATTAATACATAGTCTATACTTTATAATAATACGTTTAATATGAGTAACATAATAATATTAATAATATTAATTTAATACAGAACAAAACAGGTGGCGAAGAGCAGAAGATGGTACAGACGTACAGTGCATGAAATAGGTGAGGCAAACCTACACTAACTTGGTACAAATGACAATGGAGGACATGATAAACGGTTTCAGAATAGTACCAGCGAACACAAAAGTGATATAACGGTGGGAGAGGAGGGGATGTTTAAAAACCTTTTAAACTCTATAATATAGGTACATATTACTGGTCTATCATGTCAATAGAACCACAACAACAAAGGAACCGCCTGAAAAATTTCTTTGTCTGACGCCAAAATGAACGACGAGGACGTGTGTGTCTCGGACTTTCTGGTTTCCGTACATCGCTGACTTCATCGGTGACCTGCTGAAACTTTAGATTTGGCGTTGATCACCACCCAATATCTGCAGCTGTCTCGCCAGCTAATTTTGGATGTATGCGGATGTTTGGCTCAGATACACAGAGCCTGCCGTCCAGAAAACCTTTGGAATCAAAATTTTTCGACGATTCCGATTTCCGTACATCGCTGGTGACCTGCTGAAACTTTAGATTTGGCGTTGATCGCCACCCAATATCTGCAGCTGTCTCGCCAGCTAATTTTGGATGTACGGGGATATTTAGCTCAGATACACAGAGCCTGTGGTCCAGAAAACCTTTGGAATCAACATTTTTCGACGATTCCGGTCTTCGTATATCATTGGTACTGTTAAACTTCAGATTTGGCGTTGATCGCCATCCAATATCTGTCGATTTGGCTGAGGAATTTTCACACATCGTGGCCATGTTAGGCATAGATACACATCTATATGACATATTTATTTGATATTATTATATAGGCAGAATTAACGGAGAAGATTATACAGAAATACGTAGAAATTAAATTTATTCGTAATGAACACAAGAAATGAATATTGACAAGTGGTAACTATGTGACACAGATATGAATTGTAGATTTTTGAAACATTCACGTACATGGCAACGATATTTTAGTTGTTTGTGTTGTTTTCTTAGAGCCAATATTAATAATGTTAATGAAGTTGAGAATTTCATAATGCTTTACCAAGAATTTTCGAAAACTAATTGGATTCGTGTTGGTCAGCTTGACAATCCATCAAGGTAAGTAAAAATAGTTCTCATTATTTGATTAATATTAATGTATAGGTAAGACATTTTTTTTTTGAGAGTCATGTTTCATAAATATTGGGTATGCCAGCACAGTAAGGTGACTTCATTAACATTATTAATATTGGCTCTAAGAATCGAGGTCTTTTCATTTATATTAGAAACTTCATTTGATAGAACCGCAATGATATTATTATTTTTTAAGAACTTAATGAATTCATCCATTATGAATACCATATAATTGATTATTCAGAAATGCAGAAACAGAGAACTACCACCAACAAGTTAAATACCCAAACAACCAGGGCTTAAAAATACCTTACTAGTGAAAATGCTAAGATGCTTTAAACACTAACAACTTAAAATTAAAAGTACAACTATAACGGAGATGTACAATTAAAGTTTAAACATGACAGCAAGTCAAAAATCAATTTAATATTCCTGTTGACAAATTAATAATAGCTGGTATAGGTAGTCTGGTAGTAAATAAATAAACTATGTGACTATACTGTTATCAGTTTGATAAATTTAGATTATAATTTAGGAGCTATATCTACATATATATTTTAGTGGCCACATCAATTAATTAATAATTAATAAACGAAGTAGGTACCAAGATGTAAATAAGATAAACTTCTGTTTAAATTTTTGATATTTAAGAAGTCATGTTGTATATTCAGAGCTCAACTGATGTGCCATGTGGTACCTGCAGCGATTGTTCCCAGCTTTTTACCTCTAAATACTGTGCATAGACAGAAATTTAACATGCGCCTCGTATGGTCATCATAGTAAAAAAATACTTTAAAATATGTTGAATATGAAAAAGCATTAATTTAGGACAATGAAATGCAAAATCCCATGGTAGAGGTCACTGAACATATAACATGTATTTTTCATTGTTTTTACATAGTTTTTTTTCATTCGAATTAATATTTTATGACTTCATTATGAAGTTTATACTGGAATTACATTAAATTATATTATTATTTGTGACTAGGTATACCTACTGTTATCAGTTTGATATATTTAGATTATAATTTATAATAAACTTAGTAGATGTAGAAGATAAACTTCCCTACATCATAAAATAAACAAAATTTAATGTAATATAATAACAAATTGTTTAATCGTTTGCTAAAATAATTGGTAAATCTTAGTTCAAAATTGTTACCTCATAAAATTATAATAAAATTGAATAGTATATTTTATAATAATTGTCATTATAATCTATATAGGAACTTGTAACACCTATAAAGTATTATCGGGTAGGTCAAATTTTTGAATTTTGTTAGTAAATTTTTGTTATTTAGGGAGTCATATTGTACATTCAGGACAATTAAATCACATTCAGAGCCCAACTGACAGAATTTTAACATGCGAGGTGGTCATCATAGTAAAAAAAAATACTTTAAAATATGTTCACAGTTTTAAATGTTTGTACAATTTTTTTTTTTTGTCTAATATTTAGGTATATACTTTCAATGATCGTGTAACCCCTACCTACCTCTGACTATGTAAGTAGACATGTATGTATTATTTTTTACCTACCTTAATATATTATTTTGTTTACTTAATACTTGCATAACATTTTAAAAAGGTTGAATTAGTTAAATTATAAATGTGTAAAAAAATATTATTTATAAACCACTGCTGATGTAGGTAGTAATGTAGTGTACCTACAAATATAAAATTGAAAATAATAACAGGGCTTTTCAGTCATCGATGAACTAGACTACCAAACTAGACGTCCAAAATTGTTTTTGCACCATTCATGTGAAGTTACAACAATTTCTTTAATTGGATTTTTAAACCATTAGCTTCATAGTAGCTACCATTCCATATATTATTAAAATAATCATTGAACACTAGTTCAATTCGTTCCTCTAAAAATAGTTATGTCTTTATTAAAAATACAATACATATATTAATGTTAGAGCATGACATTTTAGTAAGGTACCTACCTATTTTAATTAAGAATCTTATGTTTTAGTAAAAATAAAACATTTAAGTAAGATTGGTATTTTGTTTCTATGTTAGGAAGAACCTAGACAATCTTTTTAGCTAACACAAAAGGTGTGTACAAGTACAATACACTTAGTCCAGTAAGAAATGTTCACTCTGAGGTAGGTATAGGTACCTACTAAAGTAAAAAATAAAAATAACTGTGTAGAGATCACATTCTACATTAATTTATTGAATTATATAACATAATAATATTGTTTAATATTAGTTAGGTACCTTTTCCTACTAAATAGTTATTTTAATTTGTTTAAATTAAATAATATAATATAATATTTAAATTAATATTATATTATTAAATTAAATTAAATTAAATTATTTGATAAATGATAAAAAAAAAAGCGGGCAATTTGAAATGGGCCAATGAGAACGTGGTATACATAAGGCGCTCTGTGGCGTCCTGGGTTTCCTAATACGCTCCCCGTAATTATAATATTTACAAATTTTGTGTTATTATGTATTTTACCATTTTAGTAGACAGTACCTAATGAGCTGTATTTGGTATATCATATGAATATCAAAAGTAAATAATACAACCAAAAACTAAGCTTTTCAACATTCATTTCATACTTAAATAATCATTATAAATCCATAATAGTTTACCAAACATTTTAAAACACAATACTTTCAAGTTTCAGTAAATGATCTCTATCCATTCTCTTTACCGTTTTACACTACCTACTAACTTTTTATCAAAATAATTTTCTAATTTTCGTGATTTTCCCATATTTTGTCAATTTTTGAACTTTATATGCTTATAAAAAAAAACTGTGACTTAGGATTTTAAATATTTTTAATCTACCTTTGAAACAATATACTAGAAGTCCTCTATTAAATTTTCAAGCTTTTTTAACAAACTAATACATTTTTATTGATATTCATTTTTTTTTTTTTTTTTTTTTTACTTTATTTGAAATATACAATCTGTACCTGTGAGGCACAATAAGTACATGCGATGAGAGATACATACATATACAGTTAACATTAGTACAAATACTAACCTAAACATATATATTTACATGAATACACGGGTTGTGAGAAGCCATCCATCAATGACACTCAACTATGGGTATTTCTACTATTTTTTTTTTTTTTTTTTTTTTTTTTTTTTTTGTTTATCTTTGTTTGAATTGTTTAAGTTTGGATGGGGGGGATAAGGAGGTCACGACACCAATTGCGTTTTAGACGCCTGGGAGGATTGCCAGGTATGGTCGGAACTGCGAGATCACGGATTAGTGGATTACTGTTGGCGGACAGACGGTTATGAAAACGCTTGTAATGCGCTTTAGCTTCTTCCTGGACAGTTTTTAATTTTAAGTCGGAGTGGATAGTGCTGTTCGATATATAAGGTGGAGCATTGAGTATTTTCCTGAGGGTTAAGTTTTGGAAGGTTTGGATCTTATTAAGGTTAGATTTTTTGGCATTACCCCAAAGCTGGATGCCATATGTCCATACAGGCTTTATTAGGGATTTATAGATAAGTAGTTTTGTATTAAGGTTAGTGTGTGTGTTATTATTAATGAATGTTCTGAGCAAACGAAAACGAGCATTAAGATTTAGACGCTTAGATTTAATATGAGGAGCCCAAGTTAACCTACGATCTAGGATTAGACCGAGGTATTTAACCGTTTGAGAACTGGGAATTTGGGAGTCAAAGATGGAGACAGCAGGGCAAGGTAGAAGTCTAAGAGTGAAAGTAGTATGGACAGATTTAGCTTGATTTATTTTTAACCTCCAATTAGTGTACCAGTCTTGCATGAGAGATAGGTGATTTTGTAGATGGCTAGAAGCTGTGATAGGATCAGGACTTGTGGAGATGATTACCTTATCATCAGCATAGTCAGCGACTTGAGTGTTGGGTGTGATAGGGTGGTCTGAGGCATATATATTATAGAGCAAAGGGGAAAGAATGCCCCCTTGGGGGACACCCGCTGAGATTTTGGCTATAGATGAGAGAGTATCACCAATACGAGTGCTGAAGTATCTATCAGAGAGATAAGACTTGATGATCAGAAAGAAGACCGGATGTAAAAATTTCTTCAGTTTGTATAATAGCCCATCATGCCAAACCCTGTCAAAAGCCTGAGATATATCTAGAAAGGCACATGTGCAGTATAATTTTTTTTCCAGTGCGAATGAGATTGAGTCTACCAATCTGTGGGCTTGATGGATTGTTGAGTGAGCATTGCGGAAACCAAACTGGGAGTCAGGAAGAATGGAATTTGACGTGACGCTTGGTAGAATACGCTTTAATAATAGTCTTTCTAGGATTTTAGAAAAGAAAGGCAGTAAACTTATTGGGCGAAAAGAGGAAGTGGAGTCAGGAGGTTTATTGGGCTTGGGGACCAGGATAATGATTGAGAATTTCCAAATCAATGGAAAGTAGGAAAGTCTAAGAACAGCGTTGAAAATGTGTGTGAGGTGAACAATTGCTTTTTTGGGAAGGCATCTGGCAACATCAGCTGTGATAAGATCGAACCCAGGAGATTTGTTGGGGGGGTATTTATCAATCGTATATTTTACTTCATTTGGGGTAAAATGTTTGACAGGGGAATACACTGGGAGTGGGGCATTAAGAAATTCTTCGACAGTGTTTATATTTTGAGGAGAGTAAATATCGGAGTGCGGGACAAAAATATCAGACAGATGTTGTTTAAAAGCTTCGGCTTTATCCAAATCAGTGATTGCCATGCTACCATCCGGTTTTTTGATTGGAGTATTTGGGGCTATAGTTTTGCAAACACGCTTTGTTGCTCTCCATAGGCTACCGTCTATAGGGGAGAGGTTTTTTAAGTAACTGGCAAAAGAGTTAGATTTGTGTTTAGCTAGTAATTTTTTGAGACTATTAGACAGTTTGTTATAAATTTGCTTATGTGAGGGAAGCCGAGAGTGCTGATAAAGCGCTCTAGCCCTGCGTTTTTTAACTATAATCTCACGGATGTTGTCCGGGGTGAAAAACGAATTTGAGGGGGAGGTGGTTGGTTTTGATGAGGACCAAGCCGACGATTGGATGATGTTTGTAAGATTGATAGCAGCTGAATCAAGGTCGTCTTTAGATTTAAGTTTGACATTAAGTTTAATACGATGATCTACAAGATCGTGAAAATTGATATTCATAAAAAAAAAAAAAAAACTAATAAAATTGGAAACTGAAAATGTCCCTAAACAGTTCAAAATAAATCAAAATATTTTGAAAATGTTATCGTGTATAGAAAATGCAAATATAAACAACCAGTGAAAATTTCACTTATCTTCGGTCATTTGTTTTAAAGTTACACCAAAAACCAAAATCGATTTTTTCGAAAACAGATTTTGAGTAAAAATTCCCGTTTTTCCTTAATTTTTGTTTTGTTTTTTACGGCGCTTTTGAAAACTACTGGGAAATTTTTATTTTTTACCCCCCAAAGTACCAACTAGATTCACTTTCCTATCAGAAAAGATACTGTTGAAGAAAATCCAAGCACTTTTACTGTCCTAAAAGTTGATGACAGACACAAAAAAAAAAAAAATTAAAATTAAAAAAAAACACACATCATTGTAAAATCAATACATTCATCGTTCCACTCAGAATCTAAAAGTAATAAAAAATAAAATAAAATCAATGAATATTGACGTGATGAATTTAAATGTTTTTAAAGTTTGTATCAAAACAAACATGAAAGAGTAAACAGCTCGGAGAAATAATAATAAAATAAATAATATTTGTATTTGACAAGAATTATTTCAGGTTGAGAATAAGATTGAAATGAAAAAAAAATCTACAATTGGTTTTACAATGAAGACCTTTTATAATAGATTTAAAATTTCGTTATTTTTATAATTTAAAATGTAAAACAATAGTTTAGAAATCTAAAAAAAAAACCTAATTTTTTTACAGAAAGATTGTCGACGTCAAGTACTATTTATGAAGAGCTTCAAACAATGATATTAATTGGCCCATCAAACTCAATACACAGTCTTAATACTTTATTTTCGATTACATTTATCAAAATATGTAGTTGCAAATATGAAATATATTATATATGTTAATATTATTGCAACTTAAGACATAATATCTCGGATACTATAATACTTCATGCTCAATTAATTTAATAATATCTACAAGATAAAAAAAAATAGACCACATAATATTATTCATACAGACTTAGAGACAATTTGTCAAGATTTATTGTATAAGTCAATTATTAATTATACAGATAGAACTTTTCAATAGGTATAATAATATATTATACAGGTATGAATAATCCTATAGGTAGCATGATATAATCTGCAATAATATTTTTAAATGTTTGAAGTACAATTTATTTGCAACTTTAAAATAATATTTTTGTCATCCAAAAAATAATTACATTTTATAATACCTATAACCTACAAACCTATACTATTTTTTTCAAGTAATAGAAATTATTTTTAAATCAGATTTCCAATATTTGTTATTCTAAAATTAATGAATAAAAATTCTTTATTTTTATTATTGATGCCATGGCTAACTAATAAAAAAAAGTCATGAGACACTAACCTACCATATATGTAGTTACAAGTCATATATGTAATTGTATTCGAGTTACTGCTGGAAAGTTATTGTTTACTATTTCATAATGAAAAAATACGTATATGAAAATTTATAATTTTTAATTCCTCCCCCCCCCCAAGTCAGAGGGTTTTTACACTAGTGGGCCTCCCTCCCAACATAATTTATATTGTTAAAAACTTTTCGTTTAAACATTGGATTCCACAACTAGGCCTAATTTTCTTTAAGCAAATACGTCATAATATGTTAGCATTTTTAATAATAGTGTTATGATCAAACGGCGTTTTAGATAGGCAATTCGGCTACATTACTTTCGTGGATGCATAATATTATTCTTTTCTCGTACAGCATAAGAAACATAAATTTATTATGTTTGATAATCTAATATAAATGATATCTTTTTCAACTTTATTCAATTTTAGGGAACTAAACGTTAAGTTATTATAAGTAGTTTTTATTTTGTATAACTTTTGAATTTGAATTATAATTATTTATAAATTGATAATAATATAAACCATTTTCCAGTTACCTTGGTTGTTGTAATAGTATTATGATTGCACTATTTTTGCAATCTTTATCTGTCTGGAAAGTATTTTTTGTTTGAAAGACTCACCATTGGATACCTGATACACCTGTACACCTGAAGTGAGGTACAATAAAACTTTAGTAGGTACGCAGGATCTATGATTTAATTAAATAACAACAATTTATAGACTCAGTGTTAGATCAGTGTTAGACTTATCTAGATGAATTATTTGTTCATCTTTTATCTTATCTAGATAAATTGTTACAAGGTATCTCAACGTTCATCTTACATATTTTGTTTTGCTTTTCTAAATTAATTCATCTAAATACATTTTTTATTGAAAAAAATCGAGAAATTGTACAAACGCATTTTTAAATATTTATACAGATTATCAAACAAAGGTTATGGCTTATAAATAATGTAATTAATTTTATTTATATCATTATTGTTATTATGTTCCTAGGACCCAACTAAAATATACCTACATTTAAAACCATTTAAAAAATAACTGTATTTTTTTTTATCTAGACAAAAAAGTATTTATCTTTATCTTTATCTAGATGAATATGAGTAAAGTTATCTTTTATATCTATCAAGATACATTTGAGTTGCACTATCTTTATCTTTATCTAGATATAAAAATACTTATCTAATCCGAACACTGCACATGATTATATCAAAAACTTAATTATTTGAATTATAATTGCAAAAACGATGAAAAAAAATTAGAACATGGATACCACAACGAAATATAGTATTATATGAAAACAATTCCTCGATTAACTCATCAATTGGTTAAGCAAAATACTGTTCATAAAAAAACTTTTTAACTAAAAGGTATGTGGCGATGTACTGGATTAAATTATATAAATCACAAATATATCACAAAAAATTGCCATTTATTAATGAATATATTAATTCATTGAGTTATTAGGTGCTTTAAAAATAACACGTAGTATAAATCATTTCAAACTATTGAACCATTTTTTTTTTTTTGGTTGCAACTTTGAACTGAGTGACTGAGCTATTTAGTATTTATTTATATACCTCCTTGATATAATGTATTATACTCATATAATCATACGTTATACGTATAAAATACATTTGTTATATATTTTTTTTTTTCCAAAACGTCATATTAAACGCTATGAACGTAGTAAATGTTTTCAATTTCTTTATGCGTAGCTGTTATCGAACTGATCGGAAATTGAATATAGATGTGTTGTGAAATTCCCATTATTCTTCAAGAAAAATAGGTTTAAATATGTATTCAAATATTTATATGGATGCAGTATTTTTCACTTTATAGAATAACATTTTACAACATTTTAAGTGAATAAATATTGTTTAGTATTTTATAAATTTGTTTTTGGAAATGAAGTGGTTTGCTAACTAAAGACAACACGGAAGTTCAAAAGTTATAATTATTATAAAGACAAGTTTTAGGGTCAACGTTAATTTGAACTTGAAGTTTACCGGCCACTTTCATGTTCAACCCCAAGTAGAGTATATAAAGGTACCAACGGGTATTCATCAACAAATATCTCGGAACAAGTTTAAACTTGTGCATTGTAAATCTTTTTGATCAGTCTTAAGAGATCAGGTGTACTACTGAAGAACAAATAGCTTAACGAAGTAAGGCGTAGAAATAAAGAATCGTTTGGTCATTAAACAAAGCCGTTAGGTAGTGAAAGTGTACAACCTATCGATGATACTTCATCACATGAAGAATACTTTCTAGTTTCGAATTAGATAACAATAATGGAAAAATTTAGATACTCCTAAAATACCATGAAATTCGCATTGTTACTGTCAGTTTAAATAAATATTTATAATTAATTCTTAATCTAATACATCTAATATTATGTATTATTCTAAAAATAAGTAGGTACTTACTTTACTTGCAGGATATTATATACTGCTATTGGATAATTTATATTGTAAATCATATATGTTCATAATTTTTGAACACCGTATTTATACATATATTTACAGGACGTTCCACTAAGATTAATTAATTTATAAAATGGTGGAGTAATTGAATCTACTATACCTCTTTGAATTAATAAATCCTCGTGGAACATCCACCGTCCCAGCATTTATATATTATAATATACTATAATATAATATGAACACAAATTAATGCAAACAATATACCTATTAGTAGTAATGAAATACAATCACAAATTATATGAACCGCACTAACTGCAGCAGCCTTGGTGTACCTATTCAAAAAAAATATTGAGAGAATTATATCTATTTGTTGTACATACAATTGACCATCGAGGACCCATCTTTCCTCATTTGGTTATTATTTATTAATATTATTACTGTTATAAGCTTTTTTAATGTTACTATAATTATAATATTTCAATGTAGTTTTCTAACTATTTATTTTTATACTATTGGTAATATTTACAAATTTGGTAAGTTTTTCAACCCATATATTATATTACATAAATAAATAAACTATTACTGAAACCACTATACTGCAGGTTTAGTGAAATACATCTCACACTATACTAATATTATTTAATATAGTGCCAGTATGTATATTATCCTAACGTTATTGTTAGATACCTAAATCTATTATATTTTGTATTACTTTTAGAAAAAAATACTCTTATAATATGATAATATGATAAAGTGCATCGTTTCTAGGAATAAATCAAGTTTCATTGAGGTAATAATAATAAATATACCTACGCTATATTTTAAATGCTTTTAATCAAAGTTATATGCTGTATATCACTAATAATAATATAATTTCAATCATTCCATGGCATACCGTAGCGACATCGATTTTCAAATAATTAGAATTTTTCCAAAAACTAAAAAGGTATTATACAGAGATCCGCATCCCGTATAATTGTATTTTAAATTATATAAAATATCTTGATTATAAAATATAAGTAAAATTGTCCAAATAAATGTTTCACTACTTTTTTTCAAATTTAATATTATTAGATCCACAAAATTCAAGAGTACAATAAATATTTATAAATAATCAAACAAACCAGCCATAATAATAATCATAGGTAATAATAATAAATATTAAAAACATTTATAATGGAAATTGTATATTATGTGAGAGAAAAACAAATTGTATTATTTATTGTATAAATGTTATCAGTTGATTGCGAACGAAAACAATATTGGACGTATATCAACAATCTTCAGACTAAGTTGTTTGTATACAGTGAGCGGTATATAGGTATAATATAACAACAGGTGGTCGGTGATGAGTTAACATAATTCGCGCTACTAATAATTTAATTTCATAACTTTACTTTTCATCTGCTCAATGATAAGTCACATAATATGTGACTCTGTTCAATATCTAAAACGACATTCTTCTCAAAAACGCGAGTTTCAAAATGTTCAAGGAGCCGCTTTGGGGAGCATGCAGTAAAGACACTACACTAGTGACGTCCATTGTCTCCTAATATTATCCATGTAACTATTGAATCACACCTTAACCAACGACTGAAAATTATATTTAGTCATCCATTTATAATTAATTTTTAAGACATTTATAGTGTTTAAAAGCATGTGTGTTCTCTTTATTGGCCCAATTTCTGTGTTTTGGTCACTGAAGAGTGCATTAACCATTTTCAAAAATAAACACCCATTATAAGGTATAATATATAATGGAATTTGCTATTACTTTATCAAATAGTTTATATTGATATGAAAATTACAACACTTTTCACTGCATAAAATGAACCATTGTGTTTAATGCAGCTATAATTATTTTAACGAAATTCTCAAAATCTTAATCCTGAATCAATCCTGGTTGTGATAATTGTATTATAATTTATAGACCATAAAATATGTTGATATTTAGTTTCTATAAGTAATACAACAAAACTCACAAATAATATTTATACAAACAGTTTCACTATGTTTTAAAAATTTAAAATTGTCAACTAAAATAACCTGACTTTGTAACAAGCATGCATATACTTTATACTTGTAATGCAACTTGCAAGTCTTAATCAATGATGATATTTTATTTTTGAAACAATTATTCATTTTGAGATAATCATTTTATAATTTTTTTTATTTTGAAGAAGATAACTCTTGTTTATGCTATTAGTTTGCCATTTTTAAGTACAATGACTCGATTTAATATTATTTAGATACAATAATGCATAAAGAAATATTATTAAATGTCACAATATGAAACACTTTTATGTCAAGTCATGTGAAATTCAAAATAGTATATAAGTTCCTCGTGTTGCATTTAAATATATTTTAAATTACTGTGAATAAAAGTATACGATATTAATAAATCATAAACTTTATTTTTCTGAAATTAGTTTTGGTCTTTTATAAAATGACAATTGACAAATGTAAATAACTTGTATATTATCTAAACAATGCTTCTGTCATCTTTTATCGTCTAAAACATTTCGTATATGATACACATTTAACTATCAAATTCTACACAGTGAATTGAAAATAAAGGCCTTTTAAAATATTAAGTATTTGAATATGAAGTAGTAAAAATATATGGTAATACTCAAAATTATATTTAAAAAAATGGAATACCAATTCCTAATGGGCGTATTTATTTTTAGTTGTGTTATGAAATTATCTTTGTGCATTGGATCGTACAATATTTACGTCCATGTACCAGTACCAATGCCCAATTCATGAAACAAATGGTAACAAACTATGAACTTAAAATTATTTTCAGTGCACTGTATAATTCGACATCCGGTACGGTGTTGTCACCGTATTGATTTTTTTGTATCTTTACGCATGAAAAGTTTATTGAAATATAAAAATAATAATACAAAAAAGTAATATCTATATTGTTTTCTATGGATTACAATCCATACGTGTTAAAATAAACAACTCAAATCCAATCATAGTGGTATCATCTCAAAAATGAATCTTCAAAATATAAATTGAATGTTGTAGTAAATATTATTCACGTATATTTTTTGTTTTTGAAATAGACTGTCTTGTTTTATAATATACGCTTTCATATAAAAATGTATTCATCAAAAGACACAGAAAGTTTTATTTTCAATTTTTGAAACAACATAATATATAAAATATACATAGGTATTATATAAAGATACGATGGGTATGAGATGCTGTGTAAAAGTTATTTTCACTTAACATTAATATATCTATTATTTCACTATTATGTGGTTCAAAGTTGAAATATACCGAAATATACTTTTAAGTTTTGGAACTTAAATAGTATTATTTTATATGAAAAAATAAAAATGTCTTCTTTTAAAAAAATTGAGTACCTAAATTAAATAATATCATGATGCTATTTAACGTTGTATAGATATTTACGAAAAAAAATTATATTGTCCGTAAAATAGTATAGAAAAAATGTTAACCATTTGGAATTAAATTTGTATTTATTAAAATTTTTGAAAAATATTCTACTTCAGAACATGAAATTAAAAATGTATGCCATCATTTAAAATATTTACTAAACACTATATATTTTTTTAATGATTACAATAAACATTAGATGTTTATTCAAAAATATTATTATATTTCTTTAATATGTAAACAAATATATTTACCAAAAAATGCTTACTTTTCAAAATAATCAATGTTTTTTTATTAAAAAAGAATTACTCTATATTATATTATTATGTTTACTTATTTTATATACTCAAGTGTTATGTCTAATAAATGTTAAAATAAATTATAGTTTTATATTTAAATAAATATAAATATTGAATTCAACGCGAAGATGAGAACGTTCTCATAAAGACTTTGATGAAAAATACATTTATATAAAGTACTTTGATCTTTTAACGCACAGACTAGGTAGTGATTTTTAAATTCTGAGCAGAGTAATGAATGTATTGATTTTACACTGAGTTTTGTTTTGTCTGTACACGCAACGTATACTAGAAAAATGTTTTGATCTTCAACTTTGGGGGTAGTTTCTAATGTAATGGAAAATTGGATCAAATTGGTACATTTAAAAAGTGAAAATTAAAATGTCCAGGTATTTTTTATAAATGATCAGTTATAACAACAACAAATATATATTAAGGAAAACAGGAATTTTACAAGACCAGTATTCGACATCATCGATTTCTTTTTTTACTTCATAAGTTACTTAAAATTATCAAGAAATGTTTATATTATTATTTACTCTTTTTAGCTACCTACTTCTATAGATTTTAAGTTTAAAATTATTTAGTATTTTTTTCTATGAAAGTCGATAAGTTTTTTCCCTTTGTCAAAGAGTATAGTTATTTACAGGTTTTTCATAAATTGTTGTTACAGTTATTTAAAAAAGTTAAAGATACGAATTATGCCTGATTTTTTTTATATACGTTTGAAGTTCAAATATTTACAAAATTTGTCAAAATCATGAAAATGTATAAATAATATTTTGGTTTAAAATTAATTAAATGGTGAATTCTTATACCTAAAGCTATATCGATTTTAGTTATTTTGTTGTACTTATAATTTATAAATATTAATCGTGTGTGCTTGTATACTTTTAACGTATAATATAATATTTTGTACAAAAATTAATTCAACCTACTGACTGCAGTCAGAAGTATATCTAGGATTTTTTCAAGGAGGGGGGGGGGGTATGAACAGATATATTTTGAATAGACATTAAATGTATACATTATACATATTATTATATACGTGTTGTATTATGTACAAAATTTGGTCTCCGGGTGGGATATGACCCCCATACCCCCCTCAAATACGTAGATACGCTACAGTAATACATTACAAACAGTAAAATAAAATACTTCAATGACTATAAAATATATCATAAAATATAGGTACTTAGAAATATAGAATAACAGACGGTCTTCGATCAAAATACTTTGCTCGATTTTCATGTGTGATGATTTTTTCTTGAATTCAAATTACATACATTACACTATTACACTGATTAACTCCCCAATTACGAGGTTCACTTGACACCTACTGTACAATAGAGCGGTTACTTACATTCCCCTGTTTTTTTTTCTATTTAAAGAAAATTAATAAATGAAGAAATCTGATTGGAAATATTTTAATCATAGAATGAACAATTTCAAAATATATTTATACCTATTTACCTATTTACCTATACCTATTTATACCATTGTACGTTTATCTACATGACGTGCTATTTTAGATTTTTGATATGCATATGGCATACCTATTGTAATTGTATGTTATGTATTATTATTATAAACAATAAATTAACAAGCATGTTATTATTTGATTGTAAATGCATAATAATATAAGTATATTATAGTAAATAAGCTATAATAAGTAGGTACAATAAGTTTTAATTATAATTTTTTTTTTTTTTTTTGTATCTTCTTCTAATAATGGAGCAAAAATTCAAAATTCTATAAAAAATACCTACTTACATTTTTTTAACACAACAATTTTTACAAATTATTATTAAAATATTTATCTTATATTTTATACTTCACTTGTAACCATAGTGTTATTTAAAATGCAAACATAATTTCAAATTTATCGCTGACATATATTA
The DNA here is from genome assembly GCA_949089665.1 of Macrosiphum euphorbiae. Taxonomy (NCBI): domain Eukaryota; kingdom Metazoa; phylum Arthropoda; class Insecta; order Hemiptera; family Aphididae; genus Macrosiphum; species Macrosiphum euphorbiae. Next base: position 6,710,618 of record CARXXK010000001.1, read on the forward strand.
ATAAAATCCAAACTGCTAGGTTGTCGTTTTTAATCTCAACAAAATACGAGTCCAATACTCGTTATGTTAATATTGTTGTGAAAATATGTGCACTACCTGCGGATAACAAGTTACATTATGTGAAAAGTTGAAACATACAAACATATCTATTCTGTAGCCGATACATGGTTTGGTAAAATAGAACGTGTCGAAAACGTTTTTATATTATAATGTTAACAGGTAGAATATTTACGCGTGTACGAGGATTTGTAATTGATTTCTAATAATTCAATGACACTGTGATATTTTATAAAATATTACAAACACGATAAACCCATAAAACGCTTTTGAAGTTAAAACTTTATTAATAATAATTGCTAAGCAACAGTAACATTTTAAACGTTTTCTGGTAAATGACCGACTAGATATTCAAAATTATTACAATAATTCTCATAATTGTTCATAGGTACGTTGAAACTATAAATCAATTTAAGCTACAAAATTGATATCACCTGCAGTGTTAACTCTATGTTCGTTGATGTTTCAAATGTTATGGTTTTGACATAATCATTGCTGATCAACAATAAACACAAACATAGCTGATCGAGGGGAATAAATAACATTCGCTGTCAATAACTTAAGTTATCGATCAAACTTTAAAACATTAGCTGGAGGATGATTTCGAACTTATTCATGAAGAGAATATAATCATATATAATACCAAGATATAGCGTTTGTAAATAAATTTTAAAGAACGTTACATTTTGTATTATACTTGTGTATGGTATTTATGATGTATTTTTAATATTTAGATTTTTTTTTGAAACTGCTCAATCTAATACAGTAGATTCTTATTATGTCGAATGTCAGTGTATTGGATTTTTTGTAATATCGAACTCAATTCAAATCCTCTTGAAATAATTACCATAACAATAAATCTCGATATCTCAAACATTTATTTGTGTCCCTTGATCGACACAACGAGAGTTTACTGTAATATGATTATTTCGACTTACAGTGAAAAATATAATTATTTGTTGGTTAACTAAAATTGTAAATTATCTTTTTTTGAAACTCGATTTAAGTAATGATAACCTTTGTGAATTCCTGTTTCAAATAAAAATCTTAAAAAAATTAGATTTTTACTTGAAAATTTAAACATCCACAAATTCAATGTCTGTCACAACATAGAAAATATTATGTTCATGTTTTTGAATGTGAAACTACAAGTAAATCGATTTATTCTGAATATTAATATAGAATAACAATTTAAGTTTTAAAAATGTTCAAAATACTATATTATTATTAGTTTTTAAAATATTTTGTACAGTATGTGTTATTTCTGAATTTATTTAAAATATTCAATTTTTATTTTAACTGGAAAACTAGTTGAATGGAAACTTTATAATTAATTAGTATAAAACCAACGTGATATAAAAATGATTTTAGTTGAAATAATCTTACTACTAATTAAGTAATGGTAATTATATGTCTATATACTTAACTTATTGCTTTCCAAACTTAAATGATGTGTACTAATTTACCAGGAGTGCCGATTTTTCGATTAATATAATATCGATACTAGGGATGGGAAATTCCAAGGAACATGATGTACGTATGTACCTAAGGATAAACTATGGTTTATTTAATTTAAATATTCTGATATTCAAGTTCTTTGCTAAGTTTCCGTTTTAAAAAAACACTTATACTGCTTAAACATAACAAAAAATAAAATTAGGTTTCAATTGGTTAATACCTATATGTATGTACCTATACTGGTGAAATTGATGCTATTTGGTGGAGTCAACGAGTCCCATTAAAATTCTCTGATTTTTATTACATTAAAAAAAGTAAACAAACAAATTAATATTTTTTTTAATTTTTATAAAAAATCAGCCGATTTTATTTCTTTAATATTTAATATATTCAAGAATTCACTGTTATATAAATATGTATTACTAAAACAGTATTTAAAAATATGTCTTAGATACCTCAGATAGGTAATATAAATTGTCGAATAATGCAATACAAATGTATAATAAAGAATAACAATATGTTCTGAATAAATCAAAATTCTGAAAAATATTCTCGGGATATCCTAGACTAGGTTAGGGCATAGAGACCTAGACCATTGCCCATATTATAGCTTTTAAGTTTTAACTAGCTAATAAACCATTATACAAATATACCTCATCATATATAATTAGTATAAAATATAAATTGTAAAAAGTAATTAGTATAAAATATGGTAGGTATATTATTTTAATATCAGCTGAATAATTTTCTGTACTCCATGATCAAAAACACTTCTTCTAAGAAAATATTTATGCTAAAATTATTATTTTAATTGATAAGTGCTACTTTTGACGATTCAAAAAAAAAAAAATTAATTATTTTAAACATTCACTCATTTTCTTTAATATATTTCTGGATAGAACATTTCTGTTAAATTTGTAATAAACAAAAAATAATAAATCAATTGCTCTATCAAGTACATTATAACGCAATATTATATCATTATGTCTTAATACATTTAATAAAAACTCTTTGAAGACAAGAAACACATTTGATAACAAATATAAATCATATAAAGACAAATTATAACAATTATATTATTATATTATTCAACACTGGAAAATAAATTGCTTTAAACAATAAGCATCTGAACTCGACGAAATTTCACACTATAAACATAACAAATACCATAAATAACAGTTTGTGCTTATAATATGATATGTATATAAAACATGAAACATAATTTCGTAATTGGATTTGTTAAAACAGAAGTTTTCATCTCTATGAAGTCATTGAAAAGTTTAAATTAGTGGAAGTCTAATTCATATTTTAAGAAGAAAAAAGTTTTTCATCCAATGTCAGTTATATCTATAAACTTTAAGGAAGTTCTAAAATCATTTTATGTTTATGGTGAAAAAACTTTTTTTAAATGTTAACTGCTACTTAGTTCATTTTGAATAAATTATAGACTAGTCTACACAATTTATTAAATTTATAGTAATATTATTACATAATATTACATATTATAGTAATAACAAAATGAACAAAAAGTACATATAAGTAGAAAAAAAATTTGATATATAATATATAATTACATCTGGCATTTCTTAAGACAGAATGATATAAAACACTTGAAAAATCATAAATTAATTCCAATTCAGTGGTAAAATATTATAATATAATTAAAGTGTTAATTTTTTAATAAACTAATAGTTTTATCTAATAGTTTTCATGATATTAAGTTTTGCAGTTTCATATCGTAAATAATAAGAATTATCATAATAATAAAGAGTTAAGACTAAAAACAGTGAATAACTGAAAGAAACCCATATAAAACTGATAATAGTACGGATGATAATATTATTGTACACATCTGCTGTAATCTTTATACATTTTATAGTAAAAAAAACTGATGAAATATGTAATAAATTAACTGCGTAAAAAGAATTATTTACTCAATAGGCATGCTTACTTTTTTTCACATAATTATAAATTTAAAAAAATATGATTTAATAATATATTGACTAAAACAAAAGTTAGAACAATATAGTTGATCAATATTATATTTTATATTAAAACCAGTAGGTACCTATGTACTTATATTATATTTTTACTTACGTTCATCTCGTTTATTTCGATCACGCCGGTGCGCTAGTTAGATACGCGTTTTCAAATTAAAGTCGAATTTCTACGTGCTTATACCATTAAATATTAATAGCCGATATTATATTATAATAGCGTTACAACTTACATGTACAATAATGATAAGTATTATATACCTTAATAAAGGTCCGTATAACAATATTATAACATTAGAAACAAAACTCCGTTGCGGGTCCCCACGTGCGTATTCCCGAAATCGTCCGGGTACCTATATAGGTCAGCGCCGTGTATAACGAGAGTTGATAAATTATGATTCGCATGTACGTCAAATGGATGAAACGGCTGAAACACACGCTCACGCTATCCATTGCCTCTATTGATAAGCAGGTAGGTACCACGGACTAAGATATAAGGTATATCTTAGTCCGTGGTAGGTACTTATAATATTTATATCGCCGAGTCGTCGTCGTCGTCTTCGGTCTTGTTGTCCGGCGCATTATTGCTCGGGATTTTTCTTCGGCAGACTTGTCTACTAGGTAATAACATAATAGTATAATAATAATAATAATATGACCTGGTTATTGTTGGTAGTTTGCACGACACGGTAACGTTTACTGGCCAACATATTTCGCGCCAAATTCCTTTATTGTCTAGCGTTGTTCCAACGATCAGAAGATAATATATATTATTATAATATCCACCAATGTAAAAGTAGGTATTAATGCATCATTAATTATTCGGCGTTCCGTTGACAATATATTATTACATTCTTTTCCAACGTGGTAATGTTTTTTTTTAAGTATAATCTTGACTAATTATTGCCTGGTCAATTATAGACAATAATGTACACTAGGTAGTTTTCTTGACCGATTTGCATTTGAGAAGAAAAATATTGCACACGAGTTTCTTTTACATTGTTTAAATGTTTTCTTTTTCTTTTTAAAAAATCCCCCATATTTTTAATTACTTATTGTGAATCAAAAAATTCTTACTGAAAAGGTCGTTATAAAATATCTAACATTGTGCAAATAGTATGTAAAAGTACCTATATTGTGTATTTATAAGTATACAATGTTTAAATGAATGGAACGGTGGAGCTACAATATTTTGAACTCGAGGGTATTCTCGGCCACTCCACTCCTTTTATCTGAACTTTAAATGCTTAAATTGACAATTGTTAGACGTTCGTAGGTTGCATTTCAGACTTACCAGAGATTAAAGGGGGCAATTAACAATAACCATAGTAAATATAAGGTCTATAGCACTAACATAACATACCAATAGTATTTTAATTTTTAACTCACGTGAGAACTTAAAATAAATTCACAGCCCACTATATATTTTGATTTCATAATATGTAAGTTCAATGATATACCTACGTCCTACTCTTAACATATTATAATGCTATTATTCTCATAGAATATAGAATCAGCTTAAGAAACAAAAATACAATTCAAATTTAAATTAAATATCATATCAATATTAAAATAATATTTTTAAGTGTCATTATTATCAACAAAAAAGGTTAAAATATTTTTAATATAATTACCACCTTTTTGAAATCTGATACCTAGATGAATATGTCATTATGGTTGTTCAATTAAATATTTCATAGATCTAAGTTGGAAACTACATTTTACTTATAAAGAGCGTACCTAATACCTATGTAACCACTAACCAAATTATTGTTTTACTAAACGGAATCTGTAAAGAATAATCAAAATCAAAAATATAAAATCACCTCATCGTTCGATAAAACAATAAAAGTTTTCATCATTGGGTTATCTGAGCAAAATTCAATCGGGGTTAGAAAAAAGTATAAATTGATTTAACTTGCTCATGTCGTCAAGACGGTGACGAAAATTTATTATACGGAAACCTCTTCACGGATCTTGGTGACAAAACTGAACTCTCGCGGGACAGTTGCAAATACGAAATCAAATTCAACACCAGCCTAATAATATTATTACGCACATACGCACGGATAGATACACACAAACACACCCACACACATGATTTTTTTTTCCATTAAATTACCCACATTAAGGGATCTTATTTCACATGTACACACTTATTATACTCTGATACACGAAATTATAAATATGACAATGTAAATATATATTGGTGTATTTTTATATTAAATAATTCACTTATCGGTAATAATTTATAATTATTAAAACAATTTAAGTTTGGTAAAATATTTATGCATTTTGATCTCACTGTACCATGCAAGCCAGTTTATTAACTATAAATAATTACCATATTTATAATTATGTACAAATGTCATTCTGAGGTACCAAGACTAATATTATATATACCAAACCGAACACCTGCTCAATACTCTTAATGTTTTCCCTACATTTCCATTATCATACGGGTTTAAATCAAATCGTCATTGACATTTCTCGAAATTGAATAGTAAAAAACCATTGATTTTAGAAATATATTTATCTACCTTAAAGAAATGCCTTTTTTAAACTGATGCAGGTCCTTGTTGAGTAGTAGGTACTTTGTAACATTTAATACATATTTTATGGGCAAACAAATCTTAAATCTCTGTGGGACTTGATTCATGATTAAATATTTATATTGTAGATCCAGAAAAGATGATGAATATTAAACTCTTCTACAGTGATAGTTCTAGTTTAATTTCAGTCCAAGTAGATAGTTGGATAAACGGGGGCATTAAAAGCAGCACTGTTATTGACCATAATTTATATAAGTATATTGTTTCATTAGGACCAGTCTATTATTTTAAGATAATCAGATCCCTTAATATGTATTGGTTGCATAATTAATATAAAACAGAAACGATGGCAATATTATGGAAATACAGATTTATAATTTGTTAATTAGTCTTTTATAGAACCCTTGCATAATTCTACCTATTACAATTAACATGTTCATAGTTTGTTGTTTTATAAGGTACGCGTTTTTTTTTTACAGAATTGTATCAAAATTTGAACTGAAAATGCTTATAAAAAAATCGTGCCTATATATCTTTAATTTTTTTGAATGGCTATACTGCTATAGTAACAATACTTATAACTTTATAAGAAACCGTGTAATTACATTTTCAAGCTTTTTGTTATAGCAAAAATATTTCTATGTAAAAAAAAAATTTTAAATGTCAAATGTGTATGAATATTTTGATAATTATACCATCTATAGAAAATGTTAATATTATAAACTCGGTAAAACTAATTAACCAGCATTTACTTTAGTTACAGGTATGACGTATACATGCGATTTTAACTTTTTTATTACTTCAAAAGAAATTTATTTACAATCTGTATTTATAATTTATACAGTAGGTAATACAAGAAGCAAATGTGATAAATTAAAACAAATATAAATAAAAGTACAGGAGAGAGGCAGACGCCCATTGGCGGCACCCCGGAAGATTTTACGTATACATATTCTTTTTAAAATTAAGTTGTTACAATGGATTCTTTAACTAATTAAGTTATTAGGTAATAATTAGAAAATTAACTAACGATAGTTACATTAAATATTAATTTTTTAACCTAGCTTTAATTAGTTAATTTTCAAATTTGAGTCTAAAATTGTAGTACAACATTTAATATTTTGAAATAACTTACAATACGTGTCTTCTATTAATTTGTCGATTGTATCTTGCTTCAGTTTTGAGTTCCTTTTGCCCATGCTTTCTTTTTCTTATCTGTGTATATCTGAGCAAGAAAACCCTTCTTGCATCTGACGTTACTGGATTATTGTCTTATTAGGTACTGAAAAAATTATAAATTTTATTATTTGTCCATCTTACTTTTCTGAGTTAGGGAAGAAACTTGTATACAGTGTGCCACAGCAACGATTCACTTAGCGTGGCAAGTAGTCAGTATAGTGTTGGATATTTTGGCTAAGGAATTTGTCTATTGTTCATTAAATTAATATTCGAAAGATTAAAATTTAAAAATTGTATCTATAAATTATGTTTTTCGTAATTAATAAAATATATAAATCAAATGTATTTGAGATGCTAAATCACTAATCATGTATCTATCAGCTTTAAAAACCTTCCAACAGTACTTAGTAGTATTATACTAATCAATAATTAATATTAAAGTTATCATAAATTACTTACCAACAGTCAACTATACATTTTTATTAATCTCAACATTTGATAACAATCATTAATTTTAAAGAATATTCATGATATCTATTTCACTCGCTAATAACTATTTCACAGAGATTACATTTTAAGTTTAGGAATTTGATAGCTTAAAATAATAAAGATATTTGATATGTTTTGTAATTTCAATTTTTTAAATAGGTTTAAAATATAATATTAAATTTTATTTTGATAAAACAGTTCTTATATTTTATTGATACCATAATATTAAATTATAATGCACAGAAATACTTATTTCTCTCTCAATTTTTTTTAGAAAATTAACTAAAAATAAAGAAAAATTACTTGGGTAAGTATGTCAATTTAATAACTAGAAAATCTGTACATAAATTATACATACATTTTAGTTCTTAAGTATAAGTATTAATTTGTAACTCGTTATCTTCGCCACAAGCACAGCTTACAGAAGATAGATAATTCAAATGTATAATGTATAATTGTATATTTGGTTTTTTCAAATAAAAAACTTAAATAAATAAATAAATATTTAACTAACATACAATATTATATTACCTACATGTCACGTAAAACTCTAAAAAATAAAAATATATTCATTTTTATTTAAATTGTTGATTAATGTTCTACACAGGCAGTAAATATTATCGTACCTTAACTATGACAATAAGTGTTACCTATATAAATATTAAATTTAACATTAGAGCTTCATTTTAATAATTTAAAGCTAAACTTATAAATACCTTGCAGTTGACATAACAACATAATATATACATCTCTTATTTGAGTGTTATAAATTATAATAACCATGAAAATATTGAGTAAGTGTATAATATTATAGTTGCTATTTAGCATGGTTTACTTAATCCTTTATTTGTAATTATCTCGACAAAGAATAATTTTTAAAAATATGATTCAATATGACATATGTAACTAAATTTGATACTTAAAATCGTTTATTAATTGAACAAAGTTGTCTCGTATAATACGTATATCATTTATTAATTTCCGTATACAAATTTAAATTTCAAAAATAAAAACTAGTTTGTTTATTAAAATTTAAAACCTTGTATGCCTTACTTATAAACTTGTATTTATATTTGTGTATTTAGATATTTTTAAGTTTATAATAATATGTTAAATATTTTATCAACAGGTATGAAAGTGTGTGACGTATATATAATATTTATAAAATATTACACAACAAGTATGTACATTATATGCGGTAAGTACTACTTATGTACCTGTGTGGCTATATACATATATATATGTATAAGCAAATTATCAACCTGCACTCCACTAATTCTAAATCATTTCGTCGCCGATTTAATGACTAAATAATTTTACATCCACGGTTACAATAATAATTGTAATAATAATAGAAAACAAAATTCTGGTGGAAAGACATGGATATAATATTACCTTTCGTTGAAAATCGAATGCCTGTCTTGAACGCGCGACTACTCTATTGATAATGTACCACGGGGTAGGGGGAAGGTCGCAAAAACCAAACACGATATGGCGGGGGGGGTGTTGTATTTTTGAAACAAAAACGATTTTCGAACACGAACGCACTCGCGTGAACGGTGAACAGCAACGCAAGGCGCAACAATGCGTGACTGCCGCGCGGTCGTCGCCTGTCGGTCGGAAGCGAGTAAACCGATGGACTTTGGCTGCTAGGCGCGCCCTTACACGCCGCCGCCGCCCGTGACGTCGGCGGTTAATCACCGTCACGAGTACCCCGTGTAATGTGTACACGTGCGCGAAACGCGAGTTCGCACTTTTTGGGCCTGAGGTATAGTGCGAAGGTATATATATGGCACCGATTTGCGGTGTAGGTACATTATTATTGTGCGTAAAAAAACCATTAAAACGTGAACAATATAAGGGATTATTTTAATAACCCCGGTGCACTTGCATAGCCCTTCACAGACCCGCGCGGTTAGCGTGTGTGTCCACGCCGAAACTACGAAATCGAAACCAAACAGCGTTTGTTTTTCTTGAAACTATTTAGATTGTCCCGTTGAAAAAAAATGTTGTTTGTGTTTCGTTTCGTTTTTCTGTTCGTTCACGGTTCTAGTACCATTTTTAAATCATTTGTATATAATTCGTGGGATAGTGTCCGGGGTTGTTTACAAATGATAGAAATAATATTATTACCCATAACTATAGGTATCTATATGGAAATAATAACATTAATAATAACTGCGACTCGGAAGTTATAAGAGCTAAAAAAGAAAAATATACCATTAAATATGCAAAAAAATTCAAAAATTCAAAAAAAAACCATTTGTTGTTTTAATTTGCACTAAAATAAATAAAAATATGGGAAAATAAAATTATAATATTTAATATTTGCAATACTCGAACATCCCACAGGCCACAACCCTTTCTGAAAAAGGTATATAGGTACTATAGTAAGGGCCTAAATTTACTCAGCCATATTATATAATCACATAATCAGGTAAGTAAACAATAAGTAAATTATAAGTAGGTAATAACACTAGTATAGTAGGCTGCAACTTTTTTGCGCACAATCTATAATTTTTACCTGATAAATCGGAACTCGTTTGCGCACACGGTTATATTAAATGTAGGTACAACTGGTTTGCTCACACGAAAATAATTATAGTGGTGACTGGTGATAGATGGGCACTGGTAATCATCGACCAAATTAAATACATACCAATAGTGTGAAACTATTATTATAACTATTATATTTAAATTTAAATTAACATGCATTTATAACTTGAACAAGTATTAACAATTATTAATAAGCAAGTAAATTAACATACATTTTTAATCACACCTATGAATACATTCATAGACAGTCCTAAGTCTGTTAAGGTGCAAGAAAAATATAGGTGGGTACTTTAATAATTTACTTATTAATAAACAAATATTAATATGCATGGTATTAAACTATTAAAGTCTAAAAGGTAACTGTGCGCAAACCATGTGTATGGTTAGGTTAAACTGTTTCCAAACGAGTGGTAGTTTTGTGGCCAAACAAGTTGTCTTTTTGGTATTTATGCGCAAACCAGTACCGCCCATAAAGTATCCAATCAAACAAGACAATCAAACCCAATTACAAGACTTGAAATTGAGCTAGACTTAACAAATAAAAAACCGTGATCCTCAAAAATATTATATTATAACATTTATGTATTATTTTAATTAAATTAGGTACAGTTAGAAATACTTTGTTTGAAATTAATTGTAATTACTGATCATAATATATTAGTGCATCGTTTATAATTATTATTCTCTATAAGTTATATTCCCCACAGCTGTATCAATTTAAAATGGATGTAATTTCCGCCTAAATTTAAAATTTAAATATTGTAAACAAAAATGCAATCAATTTATTATATTAACGATTATTAATTTTATTAATTTTTTTTTAAATTTGTATATAACGTTAATGTTTAATTAATACTGTTTGTGTCAGTATTTTTTTATTTTATATTATATAGAATTTAAGTTTTTAAAAAATGTTTTATAAGCATAAGTAAATAATTTTAAAATCAAAATTTAAAAATGCAATAACAATTTGAATAACTGTGTACCTATGAAAGTAAAAATATAATTAGATGCGGAAAAATAATTTTTTCTTTAGATTATACAAATGTACACATATCAACAATTCCAAATATAAATAGTATAAAATATGTTAGAAGGTAGATGTTAAGCTAATGATACTTTTTTGTGTATTTTTCAATAGAAAATAAACCCTAAAATATAAACAATTATACATTGGTTTTAGAAGGATAATGATAAGTAATATCTAAATAATTATGTTCAGTAGTTTGAATCGTAGGAACGTTTGAAATAAATGTAGATTTCCCCTTATTTTCCGCTTTTTCGAAGTATTCTGGCATTCCGATTTTAGTGGATTTAACTTCAGAAGTATTACATTCACTTTCTTTGCTTTTTTTAATCTGTGACTTCTTATTTGTATTGTTTTTGGGATATTTTCTAAATGACGATTCACCCACTTTTACAGCAGAAGCATTGAAATTGCTTATCATATAAATATTATTTATCTGGCACATCAAATTTTCTGACGTAGAGGAATTGTCAAGCATGGCCGAAACATCCCTTGATACAGTCTGCAACAATTTATCCACATTTTCTGAAAAATCATCATTCATTTCTTGGTAAGACGTGTTTTTCTGAATTAAATGATAGTTTTTATTTTCTTTCAACCTGAAATTTTTCATATATGTCGTTTATATAGTTAAAAGGCTAGAATAAAATATTTGGATAGTAATATTGGACATAGAAATGTAATCATCACATCGTAAAATGCTAGTCAAATACCTCCATTGATTTGCACCAACAATATATTTTTTTAAATAATTATAATATTAATACGTACTTAAAAGATAAGTCATCATCAATTGGATGACCAATTATATAAAACAAATGAAGGGTAAATATAGCGGAACCTAAATACAAACGAAAGAGTTTCATACTTTATTTATCAACTACAAATTATTAACCATTAATGTTATACTATTAAATAATTATTACAAGCTTTTATATGTATTTCAAACATGACACAAACAGTGTATCCAATGGATACAGTGAATCAATTAACGAGCATTTTTTTTTAGCCAATACCTACAGATATTGGTTGCGATAGAAAACCATTTTTGTTTGAACATATTTTATGAAATTCATCTTTATTTGGTGTTGTATAACCAAACTACTGATAAACATTGATAAAATATTATCTAATATGTACTACCAATGATTAATGGTTTATTTGGTTTAGATTTTTGTTGTTAATAATAAAATCATTTATATAATATAATATCTAATCTGGATTATATTTCCGCATTCCAGTATGAACTAGTCGAGAATATTTTTGTCAATAATATATCGTTTTTGCCAATCAAAATACAATCTATTTCGTTTGATTGCAGGTTCACATAATCACATACCTACTTCCAAGTAGTTTATTGTCATTGTTTTCATATCGTAATTTGCACAACTCGCTCTTCACCGCTCAACCTAACCGTTTCGGTTCTCATTTTAGCGGGTAAAAAACAAAATAGTTACTAAAATGTATAAACTCTATTACAATACAGTTCACCACGCGGTATGGTGTTTCTGCACAAACATGTCAACAGTAAATTACCTTAAAGTTGTTTTTCAAACGAAAATATAAGCTGTCTGCCGAATTTTACCGAAACAACTTTAGTTTATGGTTTGATGAAAATATATTGCGTCTGTGACGACGGAAAGTTGCCAAGCATTTCTAACGGCATTCGTGTACGGTCCGTAATTATTAACAATTCCGTTTGCTCGGCATTTGAGATTAAACCGACTTTCGTCCCAGGTGTACACCTCGTCCGGATTACAGCAACATAAGTGTACCTTGAGAGCTCTACCTACACACTATTTGCGTGTGTTCGTGGTTGGCAATTCGTAATTCGCAATTTATTAAAATCCGTCATTTGGCGTCGATTTGTGTAATGTTAATGAACAATTCTACCAGCTAGTGGTAAGCAAGCGAGCGCAATAGCGCATTATATTAACGCGAGCTTGTTCTTAATGATTCACGAGAGAAAAACTATTCGTCATGGATGATAATATCTTTAGGTATTCATGCACGACTAATAACTTATCACAGCACGTGTCTAGAAAAATATATATTATCCACCTGGCTGAAGTAATGTGAAATAAACAAACGAATCGCAAATTAAACAATAATTACGAAAGTGTTGAAAAATATCCTAATAGTTACCTAATAATTATTAAAATAAATCAACAGTGGTTTTTTTTCCTTCTCCTCTTTCATTTCGTTAAAAAGTATCTCCCAAAGTCATCATATTATTATGATTCATGATCAAAAAACCAGCAAATAAAGCATTGTTGCTATTTCGTTATCATATTATATTATATTTTGAAAACCCGTGTTATTATAATATCATAATAGTATCATAATCCGTGTTGTCTGTGGACGTGTGGTTCTTGGACACTGGTGTTAATTACCCTCATGTCAACAGCTCTAAGCTATTATATCCATTCAAAATTCAATAAATTATGTAATTCGTAATCTCTATTGTTTATAATATTTTGAATTAAAATATAGTTGTGAAGTGTGAAATTTTATACCTATGGTGGCAGTAAACACAATACTATTTAAGTGTTACTTCTAGGTTTAGATGTGTAATTTATATAACTATTATTGTTCTACCATTGAAATTTAAACTATATTCTATCTTCTTTCGTATTTCTATTATTTTCAATATCCACAACTCGAAGGATAATAGGTCCATGATAACGTGTTTGGAAGATATTTGTTCTATGATGATTTGACCATTTTAGTAATTAAATCTATCAATATTTATAATTTATAAAAATAATGGTCTAATGATAATAAATACTAGATCCGATATTACGTTATTTTATATTTTTGAAAACCCATTTTGAAGGACTTGTATCCTTAATTTACAAATCTTAACTACTGGAAAACTACCCGTACGAATTTTAATTTAGGTACATCAAGATTAAAAAAAATTATTCAATTAATAATAATTTACTGCAAAAAAGGTGGAATCCCTTTTGAAAAAAATGAAAATGTGTATCACCACAGAATACTCCTGTCTAAGAAGTACAAAAAATTAATCACAATAATGTGAAAATATGGACTTTAGGTATAGGTATTCAAAATTCCAAAAATCAGAATTTGAATAAACTCATTATGAAATGGAAAAATGGGGACGATATACACAGTTAATTTAATTTGCACTTGTTAAAAAGTTTCAAAAACATCCTTTTTTCTTTCTTATAATTAAACCAAGAAGGAAATTACAGTATAAATTATATTAGTACTTATACAATTTAACTTAATTTAATGAAAACTCATTCGCCAATATCAAGCCTATTCATAAATCATAAGACTATTTTATTTCGAATAAAAATCATACACTTTTAATTGATGACACAATACTCGTACACACATAAGATATTAAGTCTCAAAATAAAAATTTTAAAATATGATTAGTATATTTATCAATACATAAATTTATTGTTTTAACTTTTATATGTAGCTATTGGATATAAGTCTATACATTAATTGTCATACCTTTTATAATTCAAATTCAGTCTGATAGTCTGTGATTATTCCAGTTTAAAACTGTATTTATAGTTATTAATTTATTTAATAATACATAATTCTACCTTACTTGGGCACACCCTCTATAACACATCGACTTAACCTTTATTAATATTTTCAAAGCATTTTTTATACCTTTTTCATAACTTTTTATCAATTTCTTACTCACCAGCAGACATGAATCGTCCATCTACAGGAAAACATCCTTATCACGGAATCACTCGGTATCAACTGATTTTTCGTTATAAAGGAGTTTTCGTTATAGAGAGACTAAAATATACAGGATATAGGTTTCTTCTTCCATGGTAAGGAGGTTTTACTGCATATTTTTAAACTTAGCCCATTCAAAGTATGCTAATTATAAGATAAGGTGAGATAGTTAGCCCATTCAAAGTATGCTAGTTATAAGATAAGGTGAGATAGTTTTATAATATATTTTCTTCTATTAAACTTGATATTTCAAACCACATCAAAAATACATATTATTTATCAATTTATTATAGTTTTGATGAATATCAAATTATGTATTTGGTTAAAGAACTTTTAATGAATTGTAATTTTGATAGCCTGTCCAAGGATACTAAAAAAAAAGTATTCAAATTTAAAGCGTAAATAAATTCTAACATTATATAAAATTATTAGATTTTTAAAAATGAGGTTAAAATGTTACAAATAAGCCCGTGGTAGAAGTAAATTTAGATTATATTATACAATATTGCTACTTCGAGAAGTTCAAGGTTCAACCGATATACTTATAGTTGCAAGTTTGCAACCGTTTTCAATGCACTGGTGAAATTCTAGAGTTATCTCTGATCAAATAATTACCTACCTACCAGGATGCATCTTAAATGTTTAACACCCTTTGGGATTCCTACACAGAGATAAACTCAAACGAGATCTGGATTACTATTTGCTTAGGATTTTGAAAATTAATATAAACCCGTGTACCTACTACTACTTACTTGTTCCTAATGTAGACAAACAGTGAATTAGCGTAAAACCATAAACCTTATACGATATATACGTGAATTGCATAAACACAGTCACTCGCATTATCCTATAGTTATGTGTTCTTTGTTATACGTGTAATGATTTGTTTAAGTTTTCAAATGCTAACCACAAATGACAAACAATTTTTTTACGAATTTTCCTTACACACCGATCGTTGCATTTGAGAGATTCCCGAACCGGGGACCTCGTAGCGCCGACTGGTCAATAAATTATGACAAACCCCATAGGTATCAGCATTCTGCAACTACATAGTTACCTATTACTGACCATCCTGTACAGAATATTTGGATGACGTGCTCGATATATCGGTTACTAGCGAGTTCTGAGTAAGTGCCTGCAATATTTATAACATAATATTTGCATTATTTTTGTTTTTCGACAACTACTATCAATTACTTACCCACATTGTATTGAAAACCATTGGTTTTCCTAACTCATTTACAGCAAATACCTTGTGAGTGTTTTGATCTACTTATGAAAAACAACATGTACTTATATTATTATTTATTAAGGTCTACCAATGTGGTGACAGCTTCGCACAAATATACATTTGCACGAAAACTTTGAATCAATTTCACACACAGGCATAGACATAGAAGTAGGTACTACGAAAGAGTGTTGACCTACATTTGTATTATTCCCGATCTTATAGTATAGGTGAACGACCAACCTAACGAGTAACGATACATCTCCGGAGTTGACTGCATTCGGTATTTCAATAGGATACACGAGTCATTTTCTGTACGCTCGACTGGAATAGAATTTTTAAATACTTATCATCTACTATATCATAAATATTATAAAAGATTTTATTATTTTACGTTTAATAATAATAACGTGTATAATGTATATTTTTACGAAACTGTGTAATAGTAGTATATATAGGTATTAGGTACCTATAGTAGAATTATATGTTTTTGAAATACCATACAAAATATTTTAAACAATCGTGGTAAGTGGAAACAGTCTTGTAATTAAATTATAATCGGATAATAACCTCCTGGATAACTACATTTTCAATCCATTTAATTTTGACGAAAAATCGATCTGCTATTGTTATCTTCAAACAGTATATTATTTTCTTTTTGTTTTCTTTCAATTTTCCAGAACCACTTACTAGGGTTAACTCTGTACGGAAAATTACCCCTCTAACAAAATAAACCTTTTTTCATTCTTACTCGTAGAATTCTGATTGGTTAATAAAACTTTACTTTACTAAGAAATTCAAAAATGTATTTCTCAAATGTTTCGAAACCATAATTCCTTATGTTTACTTAACGTGCAAGTTCTTATAAGGTGAGATTTAACATCATAAAAATTTAGAAAGTAAAATAACAATATACTTCCTAACATTGTTGTGACAATGTAGCTCAACATAAAAAGTATCAAAAAATCATAATTTCGTCAACGAAATATATCATAGGTTATATGATTGTCAAAAATAATATATTATATACTTAGGTACTTAAATAATAGCGTAGGTAATATACGAACCACATTTAAAATCATATTATGGATATCTATTATTTTC
The DNA here is from genome assembly GCA_949089665.1 of Macrosiphum euphorbiae. Lineage (NCBI taxonomy): Eukaryota > Metazoa > Arthropoda > Insecta > Hemiptera > Aphididae > Macrosiphum > Macrosiphum euphorbiae. Next base: position 6,727,994 of record CARXXK010000001.1, read on the forward strand.
TTAACTTCGTAACTAATAGTAACTATAGGTACCAAATAAAAAAGATGGGTAAGTTGATGTCACTCTGCTGTAATGTAGGTTACAAGTGGGCCACTGTGATGGATAGTGTTAAATTTGAATTCAATGATATAATATCATTGTTAAAGAAAAACAATTTTGAGCGAAAACGGTCAGTCAGCCTATGATATAAGTATATTACTAAGTATATTTGATGATATTATAGTGAATAAAGTAATTTATATATTTACATATTTACATGGAACCTTGTTGTAAATTTTCAATCCTTAGCTATAAAAATTGAACATTTAATACATTTTTAACTATAAATTAATTATTAAATTTTAAATTTAATATATTTTGTCAAAATTCGAACTTTAAATGCTTATAAGAAAATTCCTATGTAATTATAATATTTTTCAACTTCTTTTGTAACAATATATAAGGAGCCTTGCATTAAATTTTCACGCTTTTTTACCCAACAAATAAAATTTTATTGATATTTATAGAAAAAAAACTAAAAAAATTAAAAACTGACAATGTCCGTAAACAGCCCAAAAAGAGTCAAAATATTTTCAAAACTTTATGGTGTATAGAAAATGAAAATATAAACATTCGGTAAAATGTTCATGTATCTACAATTATTCGTTTTTGAATAAAAATAAAATAACAAAACCTCTACATGAGAAATCAAGTGAATATCCAATATTGTAAAAATATGAATTTCAAACGCTCATAACAATTTACTTTGATTTGCTTGTAGATATTTTTTTTTTTTTGATAAAGATAAACAACCTTATGAGGAATCTTGTATAATATTTTCAAATCTTAGTTTTAAAAAGAAAAATTGTCATGAATTCTCAAAATTTGAGAACTCAAAATAATTTGCTAATTGTCTTGATTTTTCCGTATTTTTTCAAGATTTGAACTTTAAATACCTATAAATAAAAACTGTGACTAAGGATTTTTAATCTTTTCCAAATTTCATTGTAACAAAATAGTAGGAGCCTTGTATTAAATTGTCATGCTTTTTTAAACAACAAATAAAGTTTTATTGACATTCATTGAAAAAAAGACAAATAAAATTGAAAACTGAAAATATTCTTAAACAATTTAAAACAAATCAAAATATTTTGAAAATTTTAAAATGGAAATATCAACAACCAGTGAAAATTAAAAGTATATACATTAATTTGTTGTTTATACCATTGCTTAATGATTAGTATTTTTAGCTTCCTCGTTCTGCTCAGAAGCTAGTATGGTTTTACAATGGTGTTTTTTTTTTTCTTATACACCCTGTATACAAAATATCTTACAGAAGGAGTACTTCGTTTTCATCATATAGTACCTACCTTATCTTTTAGAATAATTGGATCAAGATGGTACTTTAGAAAGGTAATTTTTCGATTTTCTAAATAGTTATTTAATGCCACAGGAAAAACCACCGACAAATTACGGAAAACCACTAAAAATGGGATTTTAATTTCTAACGCTTTGTTTATCACCATAGAAATGAATAAAAATAATAATACTATTACAATATAGGATATAATAAATAATAACAATATCCATACTGACAAACCTTCTCCGCTCAGAATCGTTTATCTTATACAATGATATTATATCATTGAATTCAAGTTTAATACTTTAATACAATCCTTTATACATTGACCGAATTGTAACCTACTGTACAGCAGAGCGACATCCACTTACCCACTTTTTTTTAAAATTATTATTGACTTAAACATCTGCAACTATTTTCATTAACATTTTTTAGAAGTGGTTACCGTTGATTGAGAAACACATGTGTATGTGGGTTGTGGACCTACGATTCGTCACTAAAAAACCCGGATGGTCACCCATCCGAGAGCTAGCAAAGCCAGACGATGCTTGGCAACAGCACACATTAGTGACTGCGACCAGTGCTGCATCATGATACCTATTAGGCGAAGTAAGAACCGCCTAGGGTTACCTGGGTTACGGCTAGGAAACCCCCAATCGCTATAGGGGCCCCGAGGAAACGGAAAACCATTTTATATAATATTTTTTTTAACTATCCATTTAATTAACGGATTAAACATAAATGAAACAAAAGTCAACATGAATATCAAACTGAACATTGTATGCAGTAGAAAATAATTTTTGGATTTTATCGAATTATAAATACTTGTTATATTTTGTATATTATCAGATGGCAACGAATACTACTAAATGCATTACAAGCTTTCGTCGATCACTTTAAATATTTAAAGCTCACATTTTTTAAACTAAGAATCAAAATTGTATTTTATTTAGTTGTTTTATTTAGTTTTGTTGTTTTATTAGTTTTCGTAAACCTACTCTTCGTTGCAGTTTTAGTTTTTTTCGTAACAACTTTGTTAGTTATAATAAATTTAAATTACATATTACATATTATTAATATAATAATATACGTTTAATATTGAGCAACAATATGTACCATATTACAATATATAAACGTATATTGTTACATATTACAGGTACCTATATACATTTAGTTTGATGTCGGCGTTTTTAATTCCATCATTAGGTATATACAGAACAAATACCATTACGTATCAATGTAATAAAACAAAGCAGTTCCTTATTCAATTTCAGGATGTAATGAAATATACCCCTTGATCCGGTTTTTAATTTGAGTGGTCAGGATTCCACCAAACAATAAATTACTAAAATTAATTCATCGGAACGTTACTGTTGTAATGGAAACGTTTAAGCATAGTTACGAGCGGTGAAATACAAAACAACAACAATAAAAAAAACATAAACTGTTTTTCTACACACTCGGAAAAAGGTCTCATCTCAAAAACTTTTCAAATTTATATTGGATGTTTGCAAAATGACCATCACGTACACCGACCAGGTCGCCACGTGCCGTGGTCTGGGATGTTTTTGGAAATTACTTTTTCGGTAATTTCGTTTGGTATTATCTATGTATTACGGCAAAGTTAGTAAACTTCAATATCGTCACAATACTTTTACAGTTTTACCTGTACTTGTACGTAACAGTTTACCGGGAATAACATAACTATACAACTTTCTATTAAACAGATTTCGGTTTTATTCAATTATTCAACTATAGTATATATTTCTTTAAATACACATACATTTTACCAATTGTACAATAAGTACTAACATTTCAGTTGGAAAGGTAGCATTTACAAACTGCTGTGGCCCAATCTGATATTATTCACGATATGCTATTTTTCGTTGAGTCTTACATACAGAATAATATTAACACAATCACAAAGAGAGTAAGAGACAACCGAATAATATTTATTGCCATAAGATCGATTCAGAATCCATTTTAAAATTTTGTTTTAGTCTTTTTGAAAAAATATCATTGCACTGTCAAATGTACGCCAATCTGATCCCTGTGTCATTTGTGTTGGGGTTTTACGTAGCAGTTGTCGTTGGTCGATGGTGGAATCAGTACCTAAGTATACCATGGCCGGATTCCCTGGCTTTGTATGTCAGCACTTTAATTATTGGACAAGTATGTATCTACCTGATTAACTTAGCCTGTGCCTGTATTATATTATTGCAAATATCCAAAATAATAAAATTAATTTACTGCAGTAATTGAACTATTGAAGAAAAAAAATACATACAACATACTTGTACGATAAAAGTGAAAAGGGTGAACAAGTGGGTACCACTCTGTTGTACAGTCGTTGTCGAGAATATATTTTTCTTTTTGAAAGAAGTAGAACAATTTGTGGGGAATCTTTTATTAAAATTTCTAATGTTAGCTATGAAAAGTAAAACTTTCATGAATCATGAATATCTAACTGAAAAATAGTTTGAAAATATTCGAAATTTTGATAAATTTTGTCAAAACTTGAACTTTAAAAAATAATTAATAATATCTTTTTATTAAAGTGAAAAAGTTTTTATAGAGAATATTTTTTAAAAAATTTACGAAATTCGAAAAGTTTCTCAAGGATAACTTGCTCAAAAAAAGTCAAAATATATCAAACATTATAATTTGACAATTATAAATTATACCATTCATGGAAAATACTAATATAAATATTTTGCAAATATTTCAAGGGTCTATTGTTATTAATTTTTGAGTTACACCAAGAAAATAAAATCAATATTTTCAAAATTTGGTTTAGGGTAAAAATACTGTTTTTTTGTTTTTCTTGACGCTTTCTAATATTTCAATTTTTCCTATTATACGTATGTACCAACTACATTCTCTTTTCTATCAGAAAAAATGCTGATGTTGAAAATTAGAGGATTTTTACTAACCCAAATGTTGATAACAGACAGAAAAACACACATTGTAAATACAATACATTCCTTCGATCCACTCGGAATCTAAAATAACAAATAAATATTACAACCCCTAAAAACTTATTTTCTGCCTTCTGAGTTATTTAGAGATATTTTAAAAATATTATGATGATTACATAAATTATACTAGCTTCAAATAATTATAATATTTATTTATTGTAATACATATTCTACAGGTACATTAATGAATAATGCATTATTATGGTTATATTAAAATTATTTGAGTATTAGATTAGATTATTATAGTAATTTGAACATAAATCGAATAATTACAAATTTGTTATACCATTGTGTTTATATTTAATTTAAAGTAAATATATATAATGTTAACTCAATGCTCATATTTATAAAACTTTAAAACATGTTTGAAAATGTATTCATAATATACTATACACAATTCAGTTGATATATTATTATTATTTATTTATACACCAAACAGACATTTTTAAGATTACAATTATAGGCCAATAAAAAATTAGATAACAGTTGCATGGTAATAAAATTAATTTATAAGAATATAATTAATATTTCCAATAAAGAAAAGCATGATACTACCTTAAAATCCAAAATGTAGGTATGTAGATAGAATTGGTATTAGGTACTTATTTTATATTTAAGAGTCAGATAGTGTATAGCTGTAATATAAACTATAAACTATAGAACATAGAACCATTAAATTATTATGAATGACACATTTCAAAAATTTTAATTACTCGTATGACATGTGATGTCATTAAATAATGAAACTGTATTATATTATAATATAAATGAGGATTAAACTCTGTGATTAAACGCCAGTGCATCACTGATGATGACAACATATAATATACCTACCGCAATAAATGTATAATACTATAATATGATAAATTTATCAAACAGTTTGTGTTATAAATAATATTTATTTAATTTACAACTGCTAGTATATTGTACAAAATATCATAATCATAATTTTTGGAATTTGTAAATAAATATATTTAAATGAATAGGACCTACAGCGTTTCAAAAAACTAACTAATTTATACTTAGGAAACTAACTATTTATCATAATACATTAATACTATAGATTTTTATATTTCATAAAGGTACAGTTTTTAAAATAAAAAAGCACTTAAAAGTATAACAGAGTATATACAACATTTTAAATGGTTTTTTCATATCTCTATTCGTATATTAAGGGGATTCGATACCGTGGTTTCTTTTTTTTGTCTAACACACACGCGACATAGGATTTTAGATGGCTTCTTTGCCAAACATACCAATTGATCTAATGGAGCAAATTGATTTTAACTTCTCCAAAAATTAAAATACGGCAATTTTTAAATAGGTACTCTTTTTTAATATGACATTTTTAGGAATTTGGGAGATAATATCAAACATGCGGGAAAGTCGATTTCAAGTAGACTTGACGACAAATTCAAATCTGTTTTCGGAATTCTTATTGCTTTAATAGATCAATTGGAATGTTTGGCAAAAAAACGTCTAAAATACTATGTAGCGCGTGTGTTGTACAAAAACAGAAAATCACGGTATCGAATCCTCTTAATATTTTTTGAAATTGAATTGACATGATAATATACAATATTATTTAAATAACTTTATATATTTTCAATCCTATTTACTTCATAATAATTACTGCAAATAAAAAAAAAATAATATTAATTTCACATTATAATAATATTATCTATATACAACGGTAAACGTATAATATAAATATACAATAATAATATTATCCCCATAATTATTAATATTTTATATTAACGCTTAACGCAGTTTGAGGAAAATATTAATGTAATTATAGAACGAACGCTCTCGACTAATAAGAAGAACAATAATGCGATATGCCAACCTGTGCATACTTATGACTTTGACAATGATTTGTCCGGCAGTGAAAAAGAGATTTCCGACAATGGATCATTTGGTGGAGTCGGGATTTTTAATGCCAGACGAAAAGGCACTACTCGAGTCAATGGACAGCAAAACTAGTCACCCAAATTATTGGATGCCACTAGTATGGGCCGCTACAATTGTGACACAAGCCAAAAAGGAGGGATGTATCACGAATGAGTTTTCAATAAAAACATTGATTGATGAGATAGACAAGATCAGGTCGAATTGCGGTAGCTTGCTAAGCTACGATTGGATTAGTGTGCCACTAGTTTACACCCAAGTAATAATAATAGAATATATTTATATACCTACGTCCTACACTCATTACTCGTGGCACGAATAAGGGGGCTAGAGGGTCTTAGCCTTAGACTCCAAAACTCTTCCAAGTCCATCCAAATCTAGTTCTCATCAAGCAAATAGGTACTATAAGTAGGTAATAATAAGGTGAATATTTTTTTTACAATTTTAAAATTAAACCCAGTAAAAATGATTATTTAAAAATATATTGATTTGTAGTAGGTACAGTATTTTCTGGTAGGTGATATAAATACAGACGATAAGAATCGTTGTTTTGTAGGTAGGACAAAATGGCAAGATAATAATATATAATATGACTCAACTACGAACAATTTTATTTGATATAGGTACAATAACGGGAATAATAAATTCATAATTTTTAATTTCAAGCATTTTACTAATAGTATAGATACCTCATTACTCTCTAGCAGGAGCGTCATTTCAACTTTTTTTTTGTTGGTGCCAAAATTTTTGCAGGCCATTCAGATCATTACCAGGCCACAAAGAAATCTTTTTTTGGGGGGGGGGAGTCAAGTTATTTTTTTTTGTGTTATAATTTTATCAATTATAATACTGTGGGACCACAAAATCACATCAAACATTCTTGGAAATTAAACATTAGTATCTACCCCCCCCCCCAATGACGTCCCTGCTCTCTAGTATCTACTCTAACCTATTTTAAATTATACTACAATATTATAGTTAATTATTATTATTTATTATATTGAAATATATTTACAAATACCAACATTATATTTCTTTTCAAACGATCATGAGGTAAAACAAAAAAGGAATCATATTAATAACGTTAAACCTTATACCTACCTATATTTTATTTTTTACTGGAATGCAATCTATACATCAAAGCATTTAACCCACGTTTTACGAACATTTTTTAGTTAATTTGTTTATTTCATCAATATAAAAACATATAATCACACCTTTTCATCTTTAAATTATATAACCGTGGTTGCATGTAATTAAACAAAATAAATCTAATTTATCTTAAATTATTTTGTCCGCATTATTATAGTTTGAATATGTTATTTATAAACTAGTTAGTAATTTTTTTACTTATTAATTACTATCTATTTACTACTCTTTGTTAAGTGTATAACATGTTAAATAGCCAAATAGGTACCAAATGATATTAATTTGGGGTGGCTATAGTAATAATAAATTAAGAACTGAAGACCGCATGCTACTTATTTCTACAATTACAGTATAAGAACATATTTAAAATTTTAAACATAATACATAATAAATAAGAATAGTAATAACTAATGTCTAATAGATATAAATAAAATATGTATGCGGGCTTTTTAAGAATAACTTATAAATATTAAAAAGGTAGTTTAATATTGATGTGTACATCAATTAAGAGTAATGAAAAATATGGATTTTTGACTTCTGTATTAATTCTATTATATCCAAGTATAACTAACACAAATATCATCTGTCTAGAAAAGTTATATGAAGGTATATGAATTCAAATGGAAATTAAGTAGCTTTAGATCACAATATGTCGGTATTATTGTATTTTTTTATTCATTGGGAAATTTTTTTAACTATAAAATAACTACCATAGCTACTCTCTCTGGCTATCGACAAACCAATAGAAAATTATTTTATAGAAGTTACTTGTATAAAAATAAATAAATCCAAAAAAAAACTAGTTTGGAGTTAAAGTGCAATAAAAAACTCGTTTTAAATTAAATATGAAGTGGAGATTTTCCTTCAGATTTTTAATTTATTTATCTTTTATTTAGTATTAATTATTATTGTTAGTGCTGTACTGTACTTTCATCTTTGAAATGCAATCTAATACGAGAGAAAAGCGTCACTATGGAAACACTTTTGTCTTTTGACTGTTGTGTTAATTATAATTTCAGTTGAAAAGAGACGACAGGGTAATTAAATAAATATGTTGTTAGCAGCAAGAGAAGTCATTTGGTCGAATCCGAAGAATCGGAATTTTATATATAACGAACTTATAACCATAAAAAAAAAATAATAAATTTTATCGACAATATTTGTGTTAAAACTTTATACCAACATTCGGTAGATAATTTATGCAACGCGTAGATAATAGATATAATTTTAAAAACAACGAGCTATGGTTAGCGTGTATTCTGCCATAAAACTACAAAACGAAACAAGTACAACATAAAGCAGTATATTGTGTATATAAAAGAACATTAAAATACATTTTATATAGAAATTGAAATACGATTTTTATTTTTTTTTGTCATGAATAAATATAGTGATAGATAAATTTCTCTGATTGCAATCAATTGACGCATACAAATTCGTTATATCTATACCTACTATACTTCCTACATACAATAGTCTAATTTATATTTTATGTGTTATGTATTTATTCACATTGTATAACAACATTGACCAAAGTGTGTTATTTATTATTCTAGTAATAACAGTTCCGATATATTAGAGTCCCATATAGGTAGAATTATAGTTTTTCTCCTGGGACCGGAGACTTAACACGTAGTCTTTTATCGTAAAGGTAAAATATCTATTATACTTAGGTATATAGGATATTAGAGTTGAATAGAAGATTATATTTTATACGTGCAATTATTTCACTGCGAAAACATTATAATATTCACTTCTTATTTTTTAAAACACTTACCTAATTATTATTAATTTAAATTATAGGTATAGGTACACACCAATACACCATACAACATAACAATAAAACATAATATTATAGTATACCTTACTCTACCAATACCCATCTTATATTTTGTTTAAACGTGTTGGTATATAATGCATACGTAAGTTTTAATCTTATTCTTATATAACATAATTAGGTACATATTATAATTCTGTAAATATTCTGCAATAATATTATTGATGATGAAAAATAAACATAAAGAATGTTTGTGAGGGGAGGAAGGGTTCACCAGTTAACCCTCTCAAAAAATAGGTATGACAAGTATAATTATTTCATAGCTTGTAATATTATTTGTGATTATTTTAAAATTGGATTCTGTTTGAGTCTTTTGGTCTATAATTGGAATCAATCAATTTTATCTTTGGCCCGACCCATCTCATTCCGGAAACCTTTTTATTTTTATTTCAATAATAAATTCAACATATTTTTTTTATATTGTAATGATAAAAATATTATGTTTTATTAACGATGAGCAATCAATTATTATTTGGTAGGTAATAACTGTAACTAATGTCTAATAATATGATGTATTATCATTGTTTACTTCACAGTAAGTACATAGCTAATATTTAGAACAATTAGAATAACAATAATAAAAAAATCTATATGGAAATTCGTTAAAAATACTTGTTTGCACTATAGAAATATAAGCTTTATTTAAAAAAATTTTCACATCTAAATTTCTGGCAAATCTCCACATATGGGACTATAATAAATTAGTAGGTATACCTTACTAATTTAAATCATCTGATAACATTTCAAATATGTTAAAATATAAGACCTATTTAATGTGCAAAATACTTAATAATAATAATATAATATATAAAACTACATAATATTCTTCAACTGTAGCTCATAAGAGTAAAATTAACCAAATACCAGTTGCCCTCAAAATTACCATTTTTAATACAAAACAGCCTACAGCAAAATGCATCAGTTGCGCTCAAAATATCATTTTATATACGATCACAGTACCATAGGTGCCTGGCTTAAAATATTAAAGGTAAATATGTGACGGCGCCACGTCATTGACGGGGCTACAGATAGTATACTAGTATTCATTAATTTAAAAAAACATATAAATATGAAAGCAATAAATTCATTATTTTAAAAGATAATAACTGTACATTGTATTTTGACAAATTAAAATTAAAATCAAAAAAAATTGTTGTGTCTAAAATTACCCATGTTAATATAAAATGTCCCTCTTGTACGTGCAGGTGCACTATTTTACGTTGAGGACGATTGGTACCTATATTCAGTTCAGCAGTGGTGTTGTAGTTGTAATCACAACCCCATCGTCCGTGTTTATTTATTACAGGTATCTATGATATAACAAAATAGTGAAAGATAAATTATTTTACAATATAGTTATACACAGGTGCGTGGACCGGGGGGGGGGGGTTGTTTTTGGTATTAAAACGCCCCTCGTCGGTCATATAATCCAAGATATATTAAATTTGTGAACATCCCCCCCCCCACAAACAAGTTGTATTTAATTAGTAAACTAAAACACCCCCCTTCAAAAAAAATTCTGGCTACGTGCCTGCTATTGAGGACAACTGGTACATTTGGTGGAGGACAATTAGAACATTAGATCGCTGAGGGTGACTGGTCAACTCCCACAAAATAGGTAAGCCCAAAAAATATATTTTTTGACAACCCATATGAGCTCAAATAAATTTTAATACAATTTTATTGCAATCAGAATGATTATTGTTATAGCTTTTACAGTACTTATATAATATGTACCTTAAAATAAAATTGAAAAATTGAAACCCATAGTTTTTAAAAAGTCTAAACTCAATGTTTTTATATGTATTTACATGTTATATGTTTTAATATTGGAAATCACTGTAGAGCTGTGATTTGTCCATTTGATTGAAGTATTGAGTACATTTCTGTTTGGTGTGTTGTAAGTACCTACTTCATTAAAACCTCAAATGTATGGATATAGATTTAAAAACTGGTCTTTAACTTTTAAGTAACGCGGTGGTAAAATTATGGACAATTCATAGTCTTTGGCTCATTAGGAGGTGACTCAGCACAGAGGAGAGGTGGAAATCTGCAGTCAATTTCAATACAATTTGCTAAAATTAAATGAAAAAACTGATCTCAAGAAATACTTTAACTGAAGTAAAATTTCTTATTCATTTTTGTAGTACCTATTCAATTGTATGGCCCAATTTTCTAATTTGTCTCTTCCAAGCTTGTTAAAGCCGGGAACATTTAATTTGTACATTTGGAAAAAGCTTATATTTATATGGTCATGTAATTTTAATTATTATCATCGTTTTAATTCTTTATTACATAGGTAATGTTTTTATTAAATACTAAACTTTTTCATAAATATCAATTGTTTTTGAATATCACTACTTTGGATGCCACATTTTACTTGAACAGTTGAACATACATCGATTCATGTAGAATACGAATGTATAATGCTGTTAAAAATGAGCAGGGCAAACATAAAATGTACCATCGCCTTAACTAGTATCATTGTTATTGACTAAATATTCTACGCAATAAAACTAGCTAATAACTGAAGTCAATCACTTTTGTTTTTAAAACAGAAAAATACACTATATCTAGGTATTTAAGAACTCAATATAAATGAGCGTCAAATTTTAAACTGGAACTTTTAGTGCAAAGGATATAATATTGTAAAAGGTAATAAAATTTAACTTTGCACTTTTATCTCACTATTAAAAGTACCACCTAAAGTATGGTACAAAAGCACAATTAAATGTTGAACTTATGGGCTATTAAAAAATTAGATAATTTGAGCATTTTGGTACCTATATCTCCGTATTCTTCATTAGTTAAGACTTATACTTACCTCTATTTCAAATTAATCGATACTAATATATGGTATACCCACTTTTACAGGTAACGACATTAGCTGTGTATGTTTATTTTGTTGCTTCGTTAATGGGAAATCAGTATTTGGATCCGCGCAAAGGGTATCCGACGCATCCAATTGATTTAGTCGTCCCAATATTCACGTTTTTGCAAGTAGGTAAATAATAAATATGTAGGTATTCTAGAAACTCTATATACGTATATACACATATTATTTTCAGTTTTTCTTCTACATGGGCTGGTTAATGGTAGCAGAAACTTTGGTGAACCCGTTTGGCGAAGACGACGATGATTTTGATGTGAACTGGCTCATCGATAGAAACTTACAGGTGAACAAAACACACAATAATTGAGTATTAACCGTTATACGTAAGTACAGCTAGGTACCTATTGTTTTTGGACGAATCTAAGACGTTATACTATGAAGGGCAACAAGTCATAAAGGTATTGCCAAAATTACTGTTCTTCAGAAAAACGGTTTTTGTGTTATAACTATTGGGTATAGGTACATCTCTTAAAAATTTACATTTTACTATTTTATATTTATCCCTAAGAGTAAACCATACGGAATTTTACTTATTTTTGAAAGAAAATAGATCTTTATTATTTACATTTAAAATGGGTTTTTTCGTCCAATTTAAAAAAATCAGAATTTTCGGAAACATTGCGTTTTAATTAAACTTTGATAATAATTTGTGAAAATGTGAATTAATGTAGTAAAGTACTCATTTGTTTTTGTATTTTATAAATAAGATGATAATATATAATTATAATATTTATATTTTATAAAAACTATATTATATAGGCAGTAGCAATTTAAAGCAAAAGTTTTATAATTAATGTAAGTAGATGCACAAAAAAAACAAGAGTTTATTTTATATCATTAATCAAAATAAAAAATAATAGTATATTATATAAAGAAAAAATTTAATGATACCATTATTATAATATGATTGTACTAGTATTATTTTTATATTTTTATATTAAGTATAATATTTCAAAAATCACACTTTCAAAATCTTTATAAAATGACATTTACGTAACATAAATAAAAAAGTTGTAGTCGAACTCTGAACCATCATTTTTCATCTCATCGAACTCTAAAACAACTTGGAAGAAAAATAGTTTATTTGATCAGAATAAGGATTAAAGTTCAGTCATACAACTACTATCGGTTCAACGAGTTTCATACGACCATACATCTAAAATATATCAATAATTATTTAAACAGGATAAAAAAAATAGAAAATAAGCTTTCTACTAATATACGTAGATATAAGACTATTAGACTCGAAGTATACTGTATAGTTTATTAATTATAATTGCTTTTATATAAATTATCACCTGCATAATTTTCCTTAATAACATTAGTTTAAAAATGTTAGAGTACATCCATCATAATTCATAGTAACTATTATCACAATGTATTATATTTTATTAATTGGACGGACTTTATTACACTCTATATTAATTAATATACAGTCAATAATTATTATTTGTTAGTATTAACCGTTTCAGTTTGTACAATTTTACACTTCCTTAGAAAAACTAAAATAAAAAATTCCCTTTACTACCTATATTAAAATATCAACCTATTCCATAATAGAATATGCCGTAAGATGATATAGCCATATAGGCTATGAACCTATGATTTGTTAAGGTAATTTTCTTAAATTTATAAAATCAGCCAATATTTAGAGAATTGTTAAATGTGTTCTTGCTCGCATTTAGGTATCGTATATAATTGTAGACGAAATGCATCAAGAGTATCCGAAAATGGTGAAAGATCAATATTGGAACGAAATATTCCCATCGGAATTGCCCTACACAGAGGAAACTAAACACCTTCAGATAACTCCGTTTTTAGGATCAGCTCAGGCCATTGAAGCGCGAACTGAGTATAATGACAAAAAACCCACAGTTACCAGCTTAGATGAAAAAATGGTAAATCGTATGTTATAATTACATAATATTATTATGATGTGGGTAGGTACTTTATGTACATTATAAGGATATTATAACCAGGTATTATATGTATTTAATATATTTCATTTAAATAATTTAGAACAGAATATAGCAGTAATGTCATGGTTGCGAAAACTAGATAGAAACAATTTGTAAAATAATTAAATACATTAAAAATGTGTTATTTTAGATTCTGAGCGGAGCGAGGAAGCTAGTGGTTTTACAATGGTGTTTATTTTTTTTTTTTTTTGTATAATGTATACAAATTTTTTACCCCAAGGAGTTATTTGATTTCAACATATTATATATTATCTTATCAGTTATCTTTTAGAAATTTGGATCAAGATGATCATTTAAATAGATCATTTTTCAATTTTCTCAATAATTATTTAATACAACGGGAAAAACCACAGTCAATTTACGAAAAACCACTTAAAATGTGATTTTAATTTCTAACGCTTTGTTTATCACCACAGATACGAATAAAAAATAATAATATTATAATATAAATTCAACGTACAGTCTCTAATAAATAATAACAGTAGGTATAAAATATCCAGACTGACAAACCTTCTCAGTTCAAAATCGTTTTTTTTTATACAATGATACTAGGTATATCATTGAATTCAATTTTGCTATTGCTAGGTTTTTGTCGCTGCACATGAATTGCGTCCCGAAATCCTTTTTCCACATGAATTGCGTCCCAAAGATATTTAACGACTACACGAATTGCGTCCCAACCATATTTAAGAACTACCCGAATTGCGTCCCAACGTAAAAACATTATTTTCCTTCTCATTTCATACAGACTTAGGACTGTCGTTAGCAAATTACGACTATCGGTAGGTTAAAAAAAAGTTATAATTATAAAATTAAAAAATTGGTAAAAACTTGAATGATACTTTCTTAATATAATCAAGACGGGTTAATTGGCCACTTTCATATTTTGCCATATTTTGTCTTAGTGAATTTTCTTTTTCACATACCATCATTCGTCTGTTTTTAATTACATGAATACTTCGTTGTTTAATATAAGTTTCTTTTTGTACATTTTTTAAAACATCTATAAATTGAAATATATTCGGGTGTGCTGAGTAAAACATACTGTTAAACTTGGAGTGGAAGGCTTCACAACTATTCGTAGTTCGAATTATAGAACATGAGTACATTGCCCATACAGAAGGCGGGAAGTCACAATCAGGCTTTATGTATGTATTTAATATATAATCGGAAAATTGCTGTACTTTTTCATTTTCGGGTAAAATGGATACAATATCGTCAGTAAAACAATCCTCCACTTCATCTGGTTTTAAAAATGGGAGACCAAAAAAATATTTTAAAAAAATACTGATATCTGAATTTTTTTTGTATTCTTGACTTAAACCAACCGTTTGAATTTTAAAACAAACGTTTACACCAACAACACGATCGAAATCGAACTAAAATTATTATAGGCTTTACAGTACGTTTATCGTTCATGCAATCGTTCATACAAAACCGGACGCAATTCATGCAGTAGATTAGATAATGCCGGACGCAATTCGTGTACCCGCTTATCAATTTTTTTATTTCGGGACGCAATTCGTGTGTAGCCGTTTTTGTGATTATGCGAGAAGTATATTATCAGGTATTCAGGTAGGTATCTACCTACTGTAGATAGCGGACCCCATGTAGTGCGTAGGTATCCGTATATTAATATAACTGTAAAGCAGTAGTTCTCAACCGGGGTGACATGTCACCTTAGGGTGACATGGACCTAGCTTAGGGGTGACGCAGAATTTTAACAAGAAAACAATCATATATTATTTCTTATAATAAATATATTATACACCTATACCACCACTGTCATGTACATAACATACCTCAAAGTTCGTATCTTTATAATAGTTTGTATTATTTATATTTAATCTTTTAGTCCGATAAACACGTGTACCTAGTTAGGGTGACGCAGTGTTTGATTCTAGTGGCTAAAGGTGACATGAATCAAAAAAGGTTGAGAACTACTGCTGTAAAGTATCAAAAAATTCAAAAAATTGGTCCACCGAAACCGTGGTTTGAACATAACATTATAAACATAAATAATAATAGGTAATAATACTAATCTCAAAATCCCTGTTTGAGAACTTCCCCTGGTTAGGCCTCTTATTTATCTTTTTTGCAACAAAATGTAGCCTATATCTTCTTCCCCGAAGTTTTATCTATCTGTGTACCAAATTGCATCGCTATCGGAAGAACGGTTTAGAAACGAATAAAGGGCATGTCGCACAGTGTTTTTAAATCGAAAAAAGCTGGAATAAAGTCTATTAAAGAAAAAATTGTTTTTAAATTAAAATTATTGCAACTTTCTATTATCCTACTTGTTGAATAGTGTATTAAAAAAAATTGTCAAAAAAATTAAATTTTCATTGATAAAATCACTATTTTAAGTTGAAAAAGAAAGAAATTTAGAAAATGTTTAATAAATTATCACAGTTTGTATATCATTAATAAGTAAATTCTAATACAGTCGATTCTGCTTAATAGAGACACCGGTTAATAAGGACAACCGCTTAATAGGGACAATTCTTCAATTACAAAAACAAATGTATACTTGTAGGGTAAACATTCACCGCTTATTTGGGCCACGAATCCGGATAATTGGGACATTTTTATCGAGTATATTAATAGATCAATAGTTCAACAATCGTGACGGACTCTCGTAATCGATTATTACATTACATTTTATCTTATTTAACTTTATTTTATCTTATCTTTTATCGTATGTTCAAATGTGATAGTTGTTAAATGTTATTTGGTGCAATGGTGCATCAGTCGTGTTTGTCGCGTGTAGCAACGATGGCTCGTGTACGTAAAGATTTATCGTTTGCTCAAAAATTAGAAATTCTGGACAAAATTAAATTACAGCTACCAGGCTGTAATACACGTCGTCTTTCGGAAATTTTAGGAGTACCGAAATCAACAGTTTTTTAAATAAGATAAAATACATAATAAAAAAATAAAAAATATTTATATGTACTTCATATGTAAGTATTTTTATAAATAATTAGGTTATATCATGTTTTTCTTTTTGTACTATCAAATAATTTCTATAATACATTGTTTGTAATTTGTAATAATAAAAATATATAAAACAAATCAGTTTTTCAACAAATTTATATGTTGGTTTTTGTATTTCGGATTATTGGGACAACCGCTTTATTGGGACAAAATAACACCCAACCGATGTGTCCCAATAAAGCGGAATCGACTGTACCACGATTCTGAACAAAGTTGTTAAATATTTGTTAGTGTATGGGGTATAGGTTTGTATACATTTATTTTGGCAACAATAGTCTTATATTCTGTGATAATTCTGACGTTCAATAATTATATCAGCAATATCTATTAGTGATTAAAATAAAGAAAATAAGAGATTTAAATAGACTTATCCCGTGTTCCCCATCCATTTTCATATTTTATAATAGCTTACAATCTCTGCATTAATATAGTGCAGTAGAATTTGGTTTCACATGTATGCTCCATTCTCAGTTACCTACTACAGTAAAAGTAATTTTTTATACGCCAATTTAACTCGTAAGTTTTATATCTTCGGATTCAAAATAAGCGGACCTCATGAAGTAAAGAGAAAAAAAAGGTCCTTTAAAGTAGGTAGAAAAATTATTTGATACAAACATTTCAGATACTGACACAGATGAAGACGAAGACACAGTGCCGGATCTAAGTCTCAGGGGGCCGGGGTGCAACTACCAATGGAGGCCCCTTAAAAAAAAAATTTCTCGACTTTACAATTATCTATTTATTTGATACGTTTTGTCGTATTGATATATTAAACAAACTAAAAAACACAAAATTTAAATTCCATAATTTAATAGGTAAATAAAATTATGAAATTATACATTCACTCACTGTTCTCATATCTATTATACCACGCTTAGATATTATGATGTATTAATCATTAATGTATGCTTCTATGCTAGTATAATATAAATTAAGAATAAATATCATTAATATGATATTGGCTGTATATTCTCTATATTGTCCTAAAATGAAAGGACCCAAATATGAATCAGGTACCTCAGTTACCTGAATTGTATACAAAATTATTCATCAATCCTTTATATTTTTTTAATTCATTGTTTTGAACATTTTTCTCCGTCTTTTAGATGAAACACTTTCAAATTGTCTGTTAGACGTGTTTTTTTTTCAAAAGTCAATAAAAGATAGTGTAGGTAGGTACCTAATTTGTATTTTTAATAATCAAATGAAAAATCAATATAATAGAGTAGGTACTCAAAAATAAAACTGACAAAAGTACAAAATAACATATCTGAAACCAATAACACTGCATCAAGGCGAAGGCATGTCCGTAAATCATAATCCATTTATATTAAACAATAAATACATAATATAACCACGGTTACATTATTAGTTTGTCCAGCAAGATACTGCACTAGCGCGAGTTCACGAGCCTCTGAGATTAAATATATAGTACGATTATACGAAAATAGTATACGATGCATAAGTACTATATAATATAATTAATGAGTATACAAATAAGTAAAACAAACAATAACGCAATGATAAATAGTATTACTTATCTAAAATTCAAACCGTCCAAAATAAATGGTTGTCACTTGTCAGTAACATCTTAAAATAATAAAATTTGTTCATTTTATAATAAAAAGTTATAGAAGGTTAGAAAATTTAGGACTTTAACCTTAGGCCCCTAATACAACCTTGGTCTTGAGGCCCCGGTGCAATGCACCCCCTGCACCCCCGCTAAATCCGGCACTGCGAAGACATGGATGCTGAATACCTAGTCTTGAATTTTCAAATATGAACTAAATAACTAATATTTACCTGTTTTTTTATTTATTTATTGCCAAATATGAATAAAAAAATTAGAATGTATGTGCAAATATATATAATTAATGATCCTATAGTTTTTGGTTTTGTATAATGTAACATTTGAAAATAATTAGTTTAATCCAGCTTTTTCGATTTTAAAACACTGTGAGTCGGTAGCAAAAAATGTTCGTTTTTTTGTATAATATATAAATTGTATAGGCAATATTATTATGTAATAGTTTTATACTATAACAGTAGGTATAACATGTGTAACCATTAAATTTACGATTTTTTAATTTTACAATCTTTATAAAAAAGTATACAATATGAACACAGCTTTTTGTATCGAGAACAATTTCTCTAATAGTAGGCAACCAATTAGTACTTAATTGGTTAAAAATTATAAACATTACATTTATATACATTATAATTATAGGTCACTGTTCAGGAAACAAATGATAAACCGAAAATAAACACTGAATTTTCAAACAACGCGATGTCTTCGTTAGGGAAGGAATATCATAAAAACGTTTACATACATGATGATTATTACAATAATTTTTCAGGTGAGTACTTAGAAAATTCAAAGTTAATTCAAATGACAAACTTTTTATTTTACGTGAAAGCCAACTCTAAAATAATCACAAAGCACTGATCTGGAGTTCTGCAGTAATTACGGACTCCCCGTAAGTCGTAACATATGACGTACCCTTTAAAGGTACCTATACCTATATAACGAGCCCGGTGTCGTTATAACTCTTCTTCGACTACTTTTTTTATGTGTAACTATGCTATAATTTTGTAAAATTATTATTGAACAAATTGCACACTAAGATTTGCCCATAATTATTTTAACTTATGAATGTTTTATTTTTATAGTCCGAAAAATGGCAACAATCGTCCATCATAATAAACTTGCGTAAGATAATTGATAGGTGTTAGGTATAGGTGGTACCCACTATAAGTAGGTACCTAGGTAGGCATATTATTAATACCTATAATAATAATAATAATAATAATAAATTAAAAACAGGTAGGTAGGCACCTAAAGTTAGGTACTAGCTACTATAGAAAAGACTTTTATCATTTATGCACTAAAAATCATCAAATATGCATTTAAATTTTAAATAGCACTTTTGCATATAAAAATTAAAAATATAGTTAAATATGCCCTAAAAAAATTACCCGCCCATATTACACTAAAAATTAATTTTTTCTTTAAATATTTTATTAATATTCCTAATATTATAATTTATCAAGTTGATGCATTAATTAAAATAATATATATAAGCTAAAATAAAATTACTCAATACATATTTTTATTAATTTTAAAAATTGGAGGTACTTTTAGGTACCTACTTGTTCAATTGTCTAAGTACCTATAGGTACTTATATATAGGTATAAAAAAACCAATAAAACAGCCAATACAGATCTCATTCTTCATTCAAATTTAATATAATTGTTGACCTTGATTAATGAAAAATATTTACCGAAGTGCTTGATATTTCGATAAACAATCAAAATGTGCACTAAAAACTCAGAATATGCTCTGATAATCAAAAATATGTCCTTAAACCCAAAAATGTCAAAATTTGCAAAAATATACACTAAAAACTTTGAATATGGGATCACAAGCGTTGTGAAATTGCTGGGGCATAACACTTTTAGAGGCGCCTATCACCTATAAAAAAAACGTGATGCTTTCCGCATAAATTCTTTCACTGTAATGTGTTGTGTACCTACTTACCATTCATACGATAAAGTTAATCAAAAAAAATATGCAAATATCTACATAAGAGTCCATGTTGTAGACTTACTACCAATATGGATTAGCCGACCAATGTCCAATACTATCTATTGCATATTATATATGTAGACGTAAATATAATATTGTATAAACTATATTGCAAAATATCGAATAAATCATTTTGCCACATTGGTAATTGCCGTATATTGTATATAGGTAATATATTAATATAGGTGAGTACCTACAGCGTACAATTTTAAAGCTCTATCCCTGGGGCCTGGGAACACATCTAAATAAATTGACGTAACGGAATCATTCGTCAGCCTTTTAAAAGTATATTTTATTAAATTTTTTTATTTTTATACCTACTTTTTAAATTGTAAAAACGCTAAAGCTTTAGATGTAATACTGTAATTATGTCCTAAAGCTAATTGAAATTGAATTACATTCCCCCTCCTGTAACCAAGATCATAAGTACTTACTTGGTACTCTTGTCTCTTATACATTCTTTATATTAATTTCTTGTAATATTATATCAGGTAAAGAAAAAATCAACCAAGAACAACGTGCAAATTATTTTGGGGAATCACTAATTTCGTTGACGGATTACAGTCGTTTGCAACGATTACAGAGCACATCAACTCAAACCCAATATATCTCGAGGTCTACGCCATATTCGGTGGTGGGTCAAATATATTATATTATTCCAATGAATACCTATGTATAAAAATATTGAAATAATCTGAAAACTTATTATATTTATTGTTTATTGTTCACAGGCGAGTAGTTGTAGCGATGATGAGAGTGACCAAGAGTATCAAATATAATTATTATATAGGTACTATAGCACAGCGAAATGTCTGTATTAATTATAATATAAGAATTGAATTAGGTAATATTTAATATATATTATAAATAATTATAATGGAAGTTTTCTTAGTTGTTTGGTTATACTATAAGCAACTTGTCATAGACTGCAATATAATTACTAATTAGGTACAATTATAAAAATATTTTAGTGTATATTCCTTGTACCCTAAACTCTAAATTACTTGATATAGTGTTGATATACTGGTAACAAATAACAGATTGTTTAATTTAATTATTTACACAATACCCGGTACTTAAGGTTCCCGGTGCCAATGTAATTTTGTCCACAAAAATATCTATATCTTTTATCGTGATATTAAGTAAATATTAAGTATTAACATTTAACACACAGCAGACATGAGGCTTCATTTAGCCACCCGTAATCCGTCCAAAATAAAATGTTCGGTGGGGGAGTTAAAAGTTCCAAAAATCCATGAAAATGTCCACAGCATGTATTTAGGATATAGGTACTATTAATAGGTACTATGTAACTATATAAGAACTATAGGTACCAGGGGCGGATTGGGCCACCAGAAATTTGGGAGTTTTCCTGGTGGGCTGCTACTTCAAACAACTATGTATTTTAAAATATAAATTCTTAAATACCTATTATCCTCATGAGCAGTAAATTTGCACTTTTTTTTTTATTTTTCAAAATACAATCGGATTGCGGACAATATGCAAACAGCATATCAGGTTGAGTGTAGACAATAACGGACACAACGATGAGCAACAAAAAGCAAAAATAGTATTTTTTGAAAAGCCAAAATAACATAAATATTTGCCAATTTGTTTGTAATACACTTAACAGTACTTTAATATGTTGAAATGACAGCCCCCGTTTATATTTAAATTGGGAACAGACTATAAACTTAAAATTAGTTACCAACTAAATAAATTGTATTTCTCTTCCAGTTTTAAAACTACTCTGCTTTTTCAATTGTTATCAAAGGAAAAAATAACATTAAATCTTTTATTTTGTTAAATTCTTTATAATTTAAGTTTAAAATATTCAATTTAAATCAATACTTTATAGTCTTGAAATTCATATATTATTCAATTACTTTTTTATTATCATTACATATACCTAAGTAAACAATATGTTCTTAATCCTAATTAAATAATATTTTTACATGCTAATATCAATAAGTTAATGTAATAAAATAATATGGTAATACATCAATGATAAAATATTACAACTACAAATGTGATGAGTCATGTCCATTATTCAATGTAAAATATTTAATCTAATTAACATTATCAATGTACATATGACAAAATAACTAAATCATTTATTAGAGTAGGCATTGATCTTTTAATAAACAGAAAAACATCAAACAAATATTACAACCACAAATGGAAATATTTGAAAACCACATCTCCCCAGCAATTATATATATACTGTCCCTTCTACATATATTATAGTAGACACACACTGGTGGCCCCGATACAGTTGGGACATTTGTGGTCTGCACCTTTTTTGTGCTGTTTGCTATTTACCCGGATATCAAATTGAAGGTACTATATATATTATATTCAATATAGTATATACTATATATAAAAATGTGTATCCATATAAGTACTGGAGAGTTTAAAAGTGTATTATTATTGGATACATTTGTACCGATTTGTTGCTCTATTTGGTCGTGTATGGGTATCATTATCGATAATGTTCACTCAGTATTTAGTAATTAGTATAGTACACCTATATAGTGTTATAAAGTACTTGAGTAAAATTATTCAAATACTTTTTAAGTAATCAAATACCCATTTTACATATTTTTGTAGAAAACTGTATTTGTATTTAAAATAAAGTATTAATTTTCAAATACATTAATAACATTTGTCCTTATATATTTTCTATTTCAATTTTAATCACAGAAAATAAAATGAAAATTGTCTGAGAATTATATATTTTTACTTTGAATTACTGCCAGTCCTAAGCTTGGAAAAGAGAGCAGGGAAGTTAAAATATATGTTAATATATATTATTGCATAATATATTTATTATTTAGTATATAATTTAATATATATAGTGCCCTAAATTTGATACTCGGTTAGATAAAAATAAGTTGACTGCAACTGGCCAGAAAAAGGAACTGACAGCAAATGTCCTGACCGCATATTTCTCAGAACCGCAATTACTGTTGCTAACAATAAACCAGTTACCTTTTTTTGAACAGTTGTACAGTTGTACGTAGCACATCAGTATATAATAAAACCAATAATTGTATACTGTAGTATGCATGTTATTAAAAATATCAAACAAATGTTTACATATAAACTTAAATAACACATAAAATAACTTATATTAAATGTTAGGACTTGCAAAAAAGCAAAAAAAAAAAGACTAGAATTTGTTGACGTGCTGAGGCGCTTCAGTCTCCAAGGGATTGCCTTTTAGTATAGCTAATATCATGCTAAAACAAACAAAATTATTTATTGATAAGTCATTTAGATAGTATTGATTAAAAACATTCTATCTAAAATTCTAAAACTACTTAATTATTAAAGTTCTAAAATGTAAATGATTATATTAAATAAATTAATATTATAATTTAAATAAATGTAAATGTATTGAATAATGTTAGTAAACATTTTTAAATCAGAAACTTATAAAAATAAAAATTATATTTTTTGATTTTAGAAGTTACTGGATTTTAAATGTGACTTAGAGTGTACTTAGAATATCTCATCAAAAATTGATTTTATTTATATTTTATTTTACATAGGTAACTACATAAAAGTAGGTTATTATAACTATGTACCTATCATTTGAAATACAATATAATAATATATTATTTGCACAATAATAGTTAGAATAATTGCAACGGGATTTGTAACCTTAATAATTTTGAACATAGAAAGCCATATAACCTAGTTATAAAGTTACACTTCCTTAATAGTTAATTTTGTGATATTTGAAATAGAATAAGATTTTACACAACATAGGTTTTGTTTTTACTGTATAAATAATATTTACTTACAAATATAAATAGAAGAAAAAAGTAATGAGATACCATCCAGTAAATATTACAAAATTACGCATATGCTTTTTTAATTGCCCACGATGATGAATCTCGGTTGGGTCAAATAATCCTGTATTTCCTCTAGGTACAGTGACAAACCTGTGAAAATTATTATGGAATAACACTTTAAAAAATTTGTCTAATATTGAATAATATGTATCAAATGCTTACTCATAAATGACCCATGCAGCAGCTGGTATATTTACAAGGGTCATCCATAAATTGCCATCAGTCAAAAATCCTACAACTATTATTGTTTGTGCAACAATTTTTGGTCGTACCCACTGAAAAAAAATTAATGTATTACTTACAATAAACATATTAATTTAAAAAATGAAGTTTAAAATCCTTGAAATTAAAAACATTAAAGATTGTTGATTATCATAAAAAGTATGACATAGAAGTGTTTGTATTGGAAATAACAGAGAGGAATGTTATGAACTTTTACTAAAATGATGCAGAATCGTTAACATGTAACAAGTCTCAAAAAAGCTAAAATTATTTTAATACTTTTAAGTAAGTTAATACAAATAAATTCTTCATTTAAACTAAAACCGAACTAGTCAAAAAATATTAGTTATTAATTGTCATAGAAAAAAAAAATAACCTATTAAATAATAGAACATTACTGAAATTAAATATTAGGTTAAAACATTCTGTTAGTATCCTAAATGACTTAAGAGGACGTGAGACCCGCATGGGTTGTCTCCGTCTTACAAGTGCGTAACATAGCAAGTTCTAAGCAAAGCAGAACACGTGTAGCTCCGTTAGTTTAAAAGTTAGAGTGAATTGACCTCTTATAAAATCTAAAGATTATTATCTAGACAATCCCATGGGTTTTTTATTATATTTTAATTTATAAGCGAGCTATGAGTATTTTAAAATTATAAATTGTTTATAGATCTTAAAGTACTCATAACTAGCTTAAAAATTAACAAATTATAAAAAGCCCATGAGGTTGTCTAGATAATAATCTTACCTTTAGATTTTATAAGAGGTTAATTTACTCTAATTTTTAAATTAACGGAGCTACACGTGTTTTGCTGAGCGTAAAATTTGCTATGTGATGCACTTGCTAGACGGAGACAACACATGCAGGTATCACGTCCTCTTAAGTTCGGATCACACACCAATCCTTTTACCTATGATTGTATTAATAGAATGAAATCCTCCACATTCATAATTATCTCAAGACCCAATCAAATGGGACAACAAATTTTCCAAAATTATTCAAAACACAACTCACCTTAATATATTTTAATATTGCTCCCTTAAACAGTAGATTTAAAGTTTTTTTTTAAACTACTTCATAGTTTTATTGATTTCCCAGGAATTTTAGAACGTATTAACTTCAAAGTAAATGTAAATAATTCAAGAAATAAACATCATTTTTATTTATCAATCATTAAAACTAACTACATGTCTTACTAACCTGCTATTATATTAATGTCATGTAAAAACTTTTTCAATAACTTGGACCTGTTCAATATTATGACTCTTTAAATTGCTATTTTTAGATTATTACTGAACTTTTAAGGGGATTCAATACCGTGATTTTCTGTTTTTGTCTAACAGACAAGTGACATAGAATTTTAGACGTGTTTTTTGCCAAACATTCCAATTTATCTATTAAAGCGATAAGAATTCTGAAAACAGATTTGAATTTCTCGTTAAGTCTGCTTGAAATCAATTGTCTCACATGTTTGATATTATCCCCCACTTTCCTACTAATGTCATATTAAAATAGTAAATTTAAAAATTATGAGAAACTATTGGAGAAGCTAATATCAAAAAATCATAATGTGAGAAAGTTGATTTCAAGTAGACTTAACGTCAAATTCAAATCTGTTTTTAGAATTCATATTGCTTCATTAGATCAATTGATATGTTTGGCAAAGAACCAGTCTAAAATATTATGTCGTGGGTGTGTTAGACAAAAACAGAAAATCATGGTATCGAATCCCCTTAAATTTAATTAAGTCAATTAGTTGTTTAATAAATTGTCAAATTTTTAATTTATAACAAGTATGTATATATATATATATTTTTTTTTTTATTTTTTTTTTTTTTCTATTATTTGTTTTTTAGTATAACGTACGCATTTACTTACAACTGTCATTGAGATATTATTGTAAGTTGGAATTTTATTCCGTTAATAAAATATTATTATCGTACGTCCTTGATTAACTATATTGAGTCTCTAAACATTCCTCCCACTCTCCCTTCTATACTTAATACTAAGACTGAAATGGTCATTATAAAAATAATTAACTTCCTTTTGGAAGCTGGTTTTGCTATTTAAGGTACATTATCTAGTTTTTTATCACCTAATTTATATTACTTTTCTTGTTATCAATCTTTTATTGTTTTTATTCATATAAGTCTTTATTTTCTGTATAATTTTTATCTGTATTATCTGTATTAACTGTCGAGCTATTAAAGTTTTTTACTAAAGGCTAATAAAAAAAAAAAAATAAAATATTATTATTATTATTATTATATGTCTTAAAAATAAGGAAGATATAGAAAACGCTGCTCAATATCTAGTAACATCAATACAATCTGCTATATTTAAATCCTTACATCCAAAAAACCAATCATGTAAAACCAATATAAACAATCATCTCTACCTGCAAATATTATTAATCTGATCTCAGAGAAAATGCAAAAATCGCACAGCTCTAGGTGTCAAAAATATCATTATCCATCTGATAAAAAACTGTTTAACCATCTAGTAAACACTTTAAAAAAATCAATATTAAACTCAAATCTGAATTTTTTTAAATAAAAACCATTCACTAAACCAATCTGATGGTTCTCTTTGGAAAACATCTAAAAATTTACTTAGAATAAAAGAACAACTCCCTCCCATAACTGACTCAGACAGCTCCTTGGCCATCACCAATATTGAAAACAAAAATCTATTAGGTAAATACTATATTATGTACAAAATATTTACGCCACACACTTATATAATACCAAACTCTGAACACTTAGAAATGGTCATCAAATGAAATATTATTTTTAATTAAAAAAAAGTTATAACTAAAGACCGGATTTATATGTTTTTACATATCGTTACTGGGTCTATGCAGTCTTATGAGAGTAAAAAATGTGGACGATTCGTTCAATTCTGAATGCGTAGAAAAAAGTTTTTTTGCATATTTGAGAATATTTCATGGGTTGGAGAATATTTAACCCATTTAGCATATTTTAGAATATTTCTTAAATTGTGAGCAAAAATTTGTATTTATTTTTAATTTTAATATTACGGTACTCTGAAAAAAATTGTTTGACCATTTACAATTTATTTTTTTTTTTTTCATTTTGATAAAAATAAAACAAGCAGTATTATCAAGGTTTATCTGTGTATATCTACTGATAAGATCAACTTATAAGTTTATCAAATATTCAAAATTCAAATATCAAAATTTTGTTTTTGTGCTTTAATATTATACTGTTATATATTTTATATTATATTCCAACTTCCTACTCTTGCTAAAATGCAATACTATTCCATTAGGTATAATACGCAACTCTTAATACCAAATTAATATCTCACTATAAAATATAGTTGAAGAAAATTTTAAAAAATAAATGCATATTAAAGCATATAATGATGTTTTTTGATTATTTTTGCATATTTTAGCATATTTTTTAAATTTTTGAGAGAATATAATGAGAATATTTGAAGGGTTCTTAGAGAATATTAGCATCATATTTTCGGTATTTTAAGAGAATATAAATCCGGTCTTTAGTTATAACTTATGAGTTTCAGGGTACACACCCTAAATTGATTGAGATTTACCAAGCTAAAATAATATATCAAGTTGGGTTCAATCACTGGTTGGCCTCCCTCCTCATATTATTCAAAGTTAAAATAATGTAGGTACATAAATTATCAAATTTGCTTATTGTGTTATTCTAATAGAGATTGTAAATATTCTTTATAAATAAAAAATATTAGGTACCTAGGAATAAACTTGAAACATACTCAATATTGTTACTTATTCAATATATAAGAACAGTTCTTATAGTTACTATATATGTCATTATTTTTTATTTTTTTTAACACTTTAAACTAAATAACTAATAGGTATATAATATGCTTACAAAATTCAGTCTGTTACAACATTCTTGAGCATTTAAATAATCACATTCAAGATCTGACAGTGTTATAATCTAAATAAAATATTTGCTAAGAAAAACAATAGGTAATAGAAACAAACTATATAATACAAATACAATAAAATTAACATGCCTAATTACTTACAAAAATTTATAATAACTTAAAATAATAGATATATTTAAATATATGATTTCT
The DNA here is from genome assembly GCA_949089665.1 of Macrosiphum euphorbiae. NCBI lineage: Eukaryota > Metazoa > Arthropoda > Insecta > Hemiptera > Aphididae > Macrosiphum > Macrosiphum euphorbiae. The sequence continues at coordinate 6,756,836 of CARXXK010000001.1, forward strand.
AAGTTCCTCCATAGAAGGTTTCTTCACTTTGTAACCATGTATTTTTTTTTCTTACACGCCATATTCAATTATTGTTCAACTTATTTGAACAGATTATGAAATAAACAACACTTAAAATTAAATACAAAATATTGAAGTAGGTACCTAATTTTAATATAATAGTGTTAATACTTAATACTGTTTCAGATAACCATTTGACAATTGATTGTTTAAGGTAGAATATATTGAATGAGTATCTACTCATTCAATATATGGTACCTCTATTGTAAATTAATTTCAATAAGTATGTTTCGTTGTGAATTTTTTATAGGTAATTGAGAGTAACTATATATATATATAAATTTGTTTTTGAATTAAGGGTCTCGGTGCCAGTTTTTTAAAGTTTCCACAATTCTGTAAAATTTGAAAATTTAATTTAATATTTTAGTTGCCACCTCAATTATAAGACTTTTCCACTAATCTACTACCCGATTCTATTTAGGGGAGGTTGATAAGGTGTATTATATCGAAAAAAATTACTTTACTAGAATTACTCTCAAGCTTTGTAGAATTATCGGATTTTGATGACTATTTTTTATCTGAAAGAAGAAGACTTCCTACAGCCTGCATCAATCTCTGATTTTGTATTTTGTTTCAAATAATTATATTAAAAAACTTGCAAAAAAATGCTTTTTATCTTGTATCTTTTTAGACATATTATAAAGTTTGAGAATAAAATATTAAAAACCGATATCGATGCGGGCTGTAGAATATTTCCCTCTAGCAATCAAAAAAAAAATATGAAATTAGGTTGATTCTACAAGGCGGTATCGTTATTCCCGCAGAGTGTATTTTTGAGGACTAAATTGCATCGGCACCGAACGCCTTAATGAATATGTTTGGAAACCTTGTTTTGTACATTTTAGGTACCACCTACCTAAGTCATTTTAATTAAAATTTCATCAGAATCCTTTTTGCAGCTATTTTTAGAATAGTGTTTTAATCAGCTCCCACATACCATTTAATTTTTTTCTTTGATGCAAATATCCAGTGTTGATAAAAGTTTACTTTCTTTTAAACATTTCAGACAAGTTTTTTGGTTATAAATTATGAGATGGTATAAATATCTCATTGAGGAGTTTTTGATTCTTCAAAAAACCACACAATTACTATAAAATTAAAAAATTAATACATTTACATGAACATAAAGTATGCTAAAAATGAAGTGTTTACAGTATAATATTATTTAAACATACCCACCGATAATTTAATCAGAGAAATACCGAACTTGATTACAAGCCTATACCCCAGATTGTTGACCGCGTATTTACAGTTTAAGTATTGTAGTATTTCATTTTCTGTATTTTTTATGTTGAAAATAATAAATTTGTAAATATTATAAAGCAACAAAAATATGAAAAGGGCAATACTTGTTTAAGCTTAATAAATAAATTATAAAGAAATCTGAAATGTAGCTTTACTAAGTTTTTAAGTTATGTTTGTTTGCAGAGCATGTGCTCAACACATTTTCTTTATAATGTGAATTTAAAAATTAAAATAAAAGTATTTTTTACATACCTATATTATCCTCCAAAGTATTATCAACATAAATAAATTGTTTCGTCCAACAGAATAACACTAATTAGACTATAAGTTTTAACATACTAATTGTAGATATAAAAGTAAATGTAGGTGGCATACTTAACCATCAAATGTTGAGAAGGTAGCATACTTAAAGATTAGGTACCTTAATAATCAATAATCATTGAAATAATATTATACAACATGTTGACTGGTAAAAGGATACAGAGTAAACCATAAGGAATAACAACGCTCCTGTCATGAACATGGAAAATGCATAGATCAAAATTTCCCACATTATATTATTAGTGCTTTCTTTCAAGATGTTTTTCCTTGGCAAGCGCTATGAAATGCGTATGTTAAATAACTTCAAGACGAGATTCACAGCATACTTAAAAATTACACCTTGAGCACCCAATGGTTAGTAAAATACAGAACTTGATAACTATGGACTAGTGAAGCATACAAAAGTTTTCAACTTTTCAAGTTTTCAAGACTATACTGAAAAGAAACGAATTCATTCACATTTTACGCATACGAAAAGAAAAATATTTAAAGAAAAATATTAATGATCAAAAAGTTAAATATGAAATATTATAACTATTATAACTTTAAACTTATACTTTATTTAATTAAAAAAAAAAAACCGTGCGTTGCTAAGCAAATGTTTGGTGATAATATTATAACAACAGTGTTATCATCTATTGTTTGGTGTTATCATTTAATCTATTCTGTGGTCTTATCCTCTATGGTGTTATCACTATGAACTCCCACTATGAATAATTGAAGTTTAAACTTTCAAGCACAGGAATTAACTGTCATGATAATGGATAAATAAGTTAACAAGTAATAACTATAATAATAATCATTAATTTTCACTTAGATGGAATCAAGATTTGTTGGTGTCTGAACTATGGCAAATGAAGAGCGATATCTTCCACCGTGGATGACAGAAGAACAGGTAAGAATACTGTATACCTATCAATTCCTTATTCTTCTATCCTATTCCCAAGTTGCTTAAAAACGTTTGTAGACTTGAGTTGTATAATTTTCTTTATACCTTCAAATCCATATTTGATCAAAATTTAGTTTACTGTAAATTTTGAAGTTTTTATTTTTTTTTATTAATGTCAGGTTATAAAAAATACAAAAGAATTTTTGCAGTTTGAAGGACAAATTAAACAATGCATATATCCAAATATGTTAGCATCGTATGCAGAGGACATTTTGTAAGTTAAAAGTGTTTCACAACTCATTGTATCATATATTAAATTACAGTGTGTAACAGGAAGACCTGACCGATAAAATAACTTTTGTTCTAATCAATATTTTTAAATTTTTTTTTATGTATACATAAATATTTTTATTTTAGATTCTGAGCGGAGCGATGAATGTATTGGTTTTACAATGATGTGTGTTTTTATATTTTTTATTTTTTTATTTTTATATTTTTTATTTTTTTATTTTTATATTTTTTATTTTTTTTGTGTCTGTCATCACGTTTTAGGACAGTAAAAGTGCTTGGATTTTCTTCATCAGTAGCTTTTCTGATAGGAAAGTGAATCTAGTTGGTACTTTGGGGGGTCAAAAGTAAAAATTTCACAGTAGTTTTCACAAGCACCGGGAAATACAAAAGAAAAATTAAGGATAAACGGGAATTTTTACGCAAAATCTGTTTTCGAGAAAATCGATTTTAACTTATGATGCAATAACTCTAAAACAAATGAACGTATATACATGAAATTTTCACTGGTTGTTTATATTTGCATTTTCTATACACGATAACATTTTCAAAATATTTTGATTTATTTTGAACTGTTTAGGGACATTTTCATTTTCCATTTTTTTTAGTTTTTTTTCTAGAAATATCAATAAAATTTTATTTGTTGGTTGCGAAAGCTTGAAAATTGAATAGAAGGCTCCTAGTATATTGTTTCAAAGGCAGATGAAAAATTTTAAAAATCGTTAGTCACAGTTTTTTTTTATAAGCATTTAAAGTTCAAAAATTGACAAAATATGGAAAAATCACGAAAAGTAGCAAATTTTTTTGAGTTAAGAATTCGTAAAAATTTTTCTTTTTAAATCTAACATTTGAAAATGAAACACAAGATTTCTTATAAGATTATCAATAAAAAAATCTCTACCGGACAGTCAAATTAAATTTTTATCAGCGTTTGAAATTCAAATTTTTACAACATTGGATATTCACTCGATTACTCATGTAGCGATTTCCTTATTTTGTTGCAATTCAAAAACGAACAACTGTAGATACATGAAAATTTCACTGAATGTTTAAATTAGCATTTTCTATACACCATACAATTTTGAAAATATTTTGACTCATTTTGAGCTGTTTATGGACATTTACAGCTTTCAATTTTTTTTAGTTTTTTTTTCTATAAATATCAATAAAGTTTTATCTGTTGGGCCAAAAAGTGTAAAAATTTAATACATTTTACATTTTCAAATTTTAGATTTAAAAAGAAAAATTTTTACGAATTCTTAACTCAAAATAATTTGCTAATTTTCGTGATTTTTCCATATTTTGTAAATTTTTGAACTTTAAATGCTTATAAAAAAAAATTGTAACTAAGGATTTTTAATATTTTTCATCTGCCTTTGAAACAATATACTAGGAGCCTTCTATTCAATTTTCTAGCTTTCGCAACCAACAAATAAAATTTTATTGATATTTATGGAAAAAAAACTAAAAAAAATGGAAAATTAAAATGTCCCTAAACAGTTCAAAATTAATCAAAATATTTTGAAAATGTAATGGTGTATAGACAATGCAAATATAAACAACCAGTGAAAATTTCATGTATATACATTCATTTGTTTTAGAGTTACACCAAATCCAAAATCGATTTTGCGTAAAAATTCCCGTTTTTCCTTAATTTTTTGTTGTTTTTCCCGGCGCTTGTGAAAACTACTGTGAAATTTTTACTTTTGATCCCCCAAAGTACCAACTAGATTCACTTTCCTAGCAGAAAAGCTACTGTTGAAGAAAATCCAAGCACTTTTACTGTCCTAAAACGTGATGACAGACACAAAAAAAATAAAAATAAATAAAAAAATAAAAAAACACACATAATTGTAAAATCACTACATTCATCGTTCCACTCAGAATCTAAAAATTTAAATTTGATTCAAATATTTTTAGAAAAATTCAAACTATCCAATTCGTAAATCGGATTATTAGAAGAAATTTAATGGTAACAACATTTACCTAAGTCAAGTAGCTTATTTTTTAGAATTTTTTGAAGTATCAATAATTTTTTTTCGAGTAAATTAATTTATAACGTAATAACTTTTTTCAAAATATTTTTTTATAAATTTCTTAACATCAGTATATTTATTAAAAATAAAATTTTCACAATTTTTGTCATTCGTTTAAGTAGCATCATTATTTTTGTTTTGATCGAGTTTTCCTGTTACACCTGTATATTAAAAACATGCTTGTACGATCCAATGAGTTCTGAACATTGAACCCCCATTTATAAAATATTGTTTTTTCGAGCTACAAAATTTTACTCTTTTTACATTTATGTTTAGGAACAAAATTGAGTCTAGTGAGATACATGAAGTTGTATATGGCTTTGATATGGAATGGCCAGTAACATTTAACAGAAAATCAAAAAAAACTGCTCTTATACAAATTTGCACTGACCACTCTACATGTTATTTATTCCATGTATGTATTTTAGTAATTTCATTTTTCACTTGTTGGCCTATAGTGATAGTTATTTAAATTTATATAACATAGGTGTATCATATCATAAATCTTCCATCAATATTTGTGCAGCTCATTAATCATCCAAAGGTTAGATGGTCTGGTGTATTTATTAAAAAGTAATTTTTCTTCCCATGTTTTTCTTGAAAAACTAATTATTTAATTACATTCTATATTTTTTGTTTATAGTGATTTTTTGAAGCTTGCAAGAGATTTTGACATTAATGTTACTGGTGCTTTAAATGGAATTATCGATTTAGGTGATTACACGAACAAAGTTTTGGATTTTGACTTGTCTACTAGATGGAGTATGGCCAATTTGGTTCAAAATTTAGTAAGTTCATAAGCGTAAGCAATTATTTAAGATTTAAGAAACATATTCATACTTAATGTATTTATTTTAAATAGCTTAAAAAAGATGTAAATAAAGATACAAATGTTCGTATGAGCAGTTGGGATAGCATACATTTAGATCAAAATCAATGTATGTATGCAGCGACTGATGCTTTTGTAAGTGTAACCGTGAATTAAACAATTTTCAACATTATTAATCGTTCTGTTAATATTTCTTATTATTTTAGATATCCTTAATATTGTATGAACATCTAAGAAAATTTGATAAAGAAAATGAACTCCAGATTAATTAAATTATTAAAATTAGGGCAAATGAGTTACGATTCATGTCTTAAATTGCAAAACCATTTATCAGAATCTTTAAAAACAACAACCATTAACCAGTGTGGTTATCTCCTTATTGTAGAACATGAACCTGTTTATACTGTTGGCATCAGACAAAAGGACTACAATCCACTTTTAGAGGAAAATTTAATTAAACTGGGCGCAGAATTCAAACGTACTAACCGAGGCGGTCTAATCACATTTCATGGTCCTGGACAACTGATTGCTTATCCAATTTTAAATTTAAAAAAATTTAATCCTAGCATTCGGTGGTATGTTGCAAATTTAGAAACAACCATTAAAGACCTTTGCAATGAGACTTATGGACTTACTGCAACTACTACATCCGATACTGGAGTCTGGATAGGTAATCATAAGATCTGTGCAATAGGTGTAAGATGTAGTCGATATGTTACTACACATGGCCTGGCCTTGAATTGTAATACTGACTTATCCTGGTTCAAACATATTGTACCTTGTGGCTTACATGGTAAAGGAGTTACCTCTCTTAGTACAATTTTTGAAAAAAACATTTCTGTCGACGATGTGTTACCATATTTCTTACAACATTTTTGTAAATCATTTTCATGTGACATTTTAAATACTGAAATTGATAAAATAGCTTAATTTAGTGAAAAATTAGTTCATTAAAAATTAAAATTTAGAATACTAGAATAATATAAAAATTAGATTATTTGTAGTAGAACTTTATTAATTTTTTATCATATTATTTTTTTTGCATTACTTATGTATGGCATGTTGAATTAATTATACTTATTTTTGTTTGTTTATATTTAAAAATAATCACTTGTGACAACTATATTATGTTAAATTTCACAATCTGTTATTCCATTGGCCAGTGTTGTATCAATTAATAAAATATTTAACTCATATAAGAACTTTTCTTTTATACTGGAATTTGGGTGAATTAGCATTCAACTTACAATTTTACATAAACATTTGGTGAAAATTTCACCTACAGTTGTCGGTTAACACCTATACACCATAAGTTGTTAGTTTTTTAGTTAAACCTAAAAATAAAACCAATTTTGTCAAAAACTGGTTTTGCATGAGAATTCTCGTTTTTTAATTTTAGATTCTGAGCTGCTGAATGTATGATTTTACAATGTGTGTATTTTTTGGGTTAGTCAAAAACCAAAAATAATATAACGAAAATCTGAGATTTTCTAACATTTTCTAAACACAACAATATTTTCATACATATCTTTTTGAGATATTTGAGCCATCGAATAATATTTATTTCTATTAGTTTTTTTTTAATATCAATGATAAAATTAATTTTATATAGTCAAAAAATTAAAAAAATTAATACAAAAATCCTCGTTAGCCTTTAATTAATAACAAAACAAAATTTACTGGAAACTGGAAAGACAAATCAATTTTTTATGGGCATAGGAAGTTAAAATTTTCTTTTAAATTTATGAATATTTTATAATTCTATTAGTATATTTAAAAAAATGTGCATATCTGTTATGATTATTATTTTTATAGTTATATATGATATTATGTAAATTATAAATAAATAAATTCATTAAAATATAATATTTATATTCCCACTTGGTTATTTTTAATTTATTTGTTTTAATTATTGTAGAAACTATTTAAAATAACATCGGTTGTAGTGATTTATTAGATTTGAAAATTGATTCCTATATTGTATATTGCGTAATTAGTATCGATTGGTATGCCGTATATATAATGACTACCTACCAACTACCTGTACGGATGATATGACAGATTTTTAATTTTAACCTTTTGGAAAAATTATTTATGTTTAATGACTTACATTTTTATCGTAGGTGTGTATCTTATCTATAATAAGTAGTAAATAAAAAAAACAATTTTTAAAGAAATTCAAAACAAATACTAAATGATTTTTAAACAAACAAAGTATAAATTAAAAAAACAGATTTTCTTAATAAAATTTAATTTAATTTTAAAATAATAAAACAACTTAAATTTTGAGTGGAGCAATAAATGTATTTATTTTATTATGATATTTATTTATTTATTTTTTTTTTTTTGAGTACGTCATCATCTTTTGGGACAGTAAACATGCTTTGATTTTCTACAACAGCATCTTTTATTCTTTTCTGATAGGAAAGTGAATCTAGTTAATACTTTTATTGCAGTAGTATGATAATGGGGGGGAGGGTTGTCAAAAAATAGTATATTAATATAATAATTGTAAATTATATTATTATATTCTTATTGTATGAAATTGCCGCAGGTGTGGCATTTGGTTTGCTTCTCTTTTGTCATTATTGACAAAGGTGGGCATGTTAATGAAAATAATTAACTCAAGTTAAATTATGTTAAGAGGACACAAGATCGATTAGTTAAAAGTTAGCAGTTGACAAATTATAAATTTAACTCGATAAGTTAAAAGTTCATATAGAAAAAAATATTAACTTAAATCAGTTTAAAAAAAGTTATTCTATTTTAGATTCTGAGTGAAACGATGAATGTATTGATTTTACAATGATGTGTTTTTTTTTTACTTTTGTGTCTGTCATCACTTTTTAGAACAGTAAAAGTGCTTGGATTTTCTTCAACAATATCTTTTCTGATAGGAAAGTGAATCTAGTTGGTACTTTGGGGGGTCAAAAGTAAAAATTTCCCAGTAGTTTTCACAAGCACCGGGAAATACAAAAGAAAAATTAAGGATAAACGGGAATTTTTACGCAAAATCTGTTTTCGAGAAAATCGATTTTAACTTATGATGCAATAACTCTAAAACAAATGAACGTATATACATGAAATTTTCACTGGTTGTTTATATTTGCATTTTCTATACACGATAACATTTTCAAAATATATTGATTTATTTTGAACGGTTTAGGGACATTTTCATTTTCCATTTTTATTTAGTTTTTTTTTCTAAAAATATCAATAAAATTTTATCTGTTGGGCCAAAAAGTGTAAAAATGTAATACATAGGCACAATTTTTTTTTTATAAGCATTGAAAGATCAAACTTTGACAAAATTTATCAAAATCTCGAAAATTATCAATCATTGTAATTAATAAATTATAAAATGTTCAGTTTTTATAGCTAAGGATTGCAAATTTAAAACAAAGGTTCTCATAAATAGTTCATACTGTAACCAAAAAATATACCTATGAACACAGTTATTTTTTACAGACATTTTAAATTAAAATATGGACGAAATTACATATTAAAAAAGGTGGGCAAGTGGGTGTCGCTCTGCTGTACAGTAGGTTACAAGTGGGTCACTGTATAATGGATGATATTTAATTTGAATTCAACGATATAATATCATTGTATAAGAAAAACGATTCTGAGCGGAGACGGTATGTCAGTCTATGTATAAGACATATTATATACATATCTATGGTATTAAACAAATAATTGACCTATAATGGGTACCCATAGGCGGTACTAGACTCCCTTGGCAGGGGGGGGGGGGGGCAGGAAATATTTAAACTATCTAACTATATGTTGGGAAGGGGGGGGGGGGGGCGTTAATGGGTGACTTCCCCTTCACCCCAATAAAACCCCTTCCAATTTACTCATTGAATAATTTTGTAAATAAAAAGGTGGGTAAGTGGATGTCGCTCTGCTGTACTGTAGGTTACAAGTGGGTCACTGTATAATGGATGGTATTAAATTTAACCTAACCTAAGGTACCTATAATAAATTCCAAATTAATCATATCACAATATCCATTAGGTACTTATAAGCGTTATACATCAACAAAAACCGTGATACTATCATAGATATATAATAGTACACTTTAAAAGTTTCAAGTACCCACGAATAATATTATTCAATCACAACAAAATAACTAAAATAGTTATTCTAGGTTTTTTAATATGTAATTTCGTCCAAATTTGAATTTAAAATGTCTGTAAAAAATAAGTGTGTTCATATATTTTTTAGATTTTTTGGTTATAGTATGAACTATTTATGAGAACCTTTTTATTGAATTTGTAATCCTTAGCTATAAAAACTGAACATTTTATAATTTATTAATTACAATGATGGATAATTTTCGAGATTTTGATAAATTTTATCAAAATTTGATCTTTAAATGCTTATAAAAAAAAACTGTGCCTATGTATTTTTAATATTTTTCAACTGCTATTGTAACAATATATCAGGAGCCTTGTATTACATTTTTACACTTTTTGGCCCAACAGATAAAACTTTATTGATATTTATAGAAAAAAAACTAAAAAAAATTGAAAGCTGTAAATGTCCATAAACAGCTCAAAAAGAGTCAAAATATTTTCAAAATTGTATCGTGTATAGAAAATGCTAATTTAAACATTCAGTGAAATTCTCATGTATCTACAGTTGTTCGTTTTTGAATTACAACAAAATAAGGAAATCGCTACATGAGAAATCGAGTGAACAATCAATGTTGTAAAAATTTGAATTTCAAACGCTCATAAAAATTTAATTTGACTCTCCGGTAGAGATTTTTTTATTGATAAAGGAAGACAAACTTATGAGTAATCTTGTATTACATTTTAAAATCTTAGATTTAAAAAGAAAAATTTTTACGAATTCTTAACTCAAAATAATTCGCAAATTTTCGTGATTTTTCCATATTTTTACAATTTTTGAAAAATATTTTGAAAACGTTATCGTGTATATAAAATGCAAATATAAACAACCAGTGAAAATTTCATGTATATACGTTCATTTCTTTTAGAGTTACACCAAAAACCAAAATCGATTTTTTGGAAAACCGATTTTGCGTAAAAATTCCCGTTTTTCCTTAATTTTTATGTTGTATTTCGCGGTGCTTGTGAAAACTACTGGGAAATTTTTACTTTTGACCCCCCCAAAGTACCAACTAGATTCACTTTCCTATCAGCAAAGCTACTTTTGAAGAAAATCCAAGCACTTTTACTGTCCTAAAACGTGATGACAGACACAAAAAAAAATAAAAAAATATAAAAACACACATCATTGTAAAACCAATACATTCATCGCTCCGCTCAGAATCTAAAACCTAGAATAACTATTTTAGTTATTTTGTTGTGATTGAATAATATTAATTATTATTCGTGTGTACCTACTTGAAACTTCTAAAGTGTACTATTATATATCTATGATAGTATCACGGTTTTTGTTGATGTATAGCGCGTTATAAGTACCTAATGGATATTGTGATATGATTAATTTGGAATTTATTATAGGTAGGTACCTATTATAGGTCAATTTTTTGTTGAACCGTTTCGTGCATCGGCACCGGCTTCGGTTCTTTTCCGTGTCTTGCGCCACGTCGTGGTCGTCCCGTTTCCTCTAGTAATACTCGTTTTTACCTACAGCTTTTTCCACAGCGGTTAGAGTAACCTGGGGTATAATGGCGCACTTCACATTTAACAACTGGTATGTGGTAGCCTACAAGTTTTAGAAATATTGTTATATTGTTTTCCTATCATAAATATTACGTAGATTTCAATTTTCAGGTCAAAATTTAATTTTACCGAAGCAAATACCAACAATTCTGAATAATTAGAAATTATAACAAATGCGTCTTTTTACCCCGTTATTGGGGTAAAAGTGCGCACCTAATGGGGTAATAGGCCGCATGCTAAATTAATTCATAAAAATCTATTTTATTAAAGAATGTTATCTATTTTATTTTTATCAAATAAGTTATAAATATATATAATATGCATGCATAATATAAAAGTTCCTAATATAATATATAGTTAATACAGTATTAGTAATAAATACTAAGTCGAAGTAATTTTTTTAAGTATAATTATTCAATAAATATTACATAATATTATTTAATCATTGTTGATACATCGTAGATATAATGTACCTATTAGTTTAAATAAATTAATAAATAAATAGATATAATTAATTCAATTTCTAGCTAGAAAAATTAAATGTTTATAAAAGTAGGTAATCAATTATCATATAAGAAATACTGCGCACTCTTACCCCAAAACCCACTAAGCCATTTTACCCCAATATGATTTTCTGCATAAACAGTATTGTAGTATATTCAGTTGTTATCATATTAATATTTTACTAGTATTGACATTTAGTCACCTACTTGTACTAAACGAATATATATAAAAGCAACATCTAATGTGTCGTTATATAGTACACATTACTACTTCTATACTACTCAAATATTACATCAGACGAATACAATTAATATTTTACCTCATATTGCCGCCAAAACATCATCAATTGCTGAAAAAAATGTTTTATCACGTTTGGCTATGATAACATAATCATAATAACAAAAATGTTTGACCAGATAGCAATTATTAAATTACTTATACACAATTATAGTTCATTTTGCCCCATGCGCCATTATACCCCAGGTTACTCTATATCACCGGTGACAACTATGCGCTGTATAACCGCTGTGGAAAAAGCTGTAGGTAAAAACGAGTATTACTAGAGGAAACGGGAACGACCACGACGTGGCGCAAGACACGGAAAAGAGCCGATGCACGAAACGGTTCAACAAACGAGAGGACAAAAAAATGTCTGCCGGGCGAACGCCAAAAAAAGGCGAGCCTAAAGGGAGGATTTGTAAGATTTGTTCAAAGTGTCCGGCGAACAAAACGGCGTCTAGCTGGACACAAAAGAGCTGTGAACTCAGGACAAAAGCTCACCTTGGCGTATTACACAGGCGTAATAAAGGCGAGAGGGGAGGGAGCCAAGACTACAGCGACGTTTAAAAGCCACTGTGGAATTAATAGCCAACGATCTGCAGTAGCTGACAGAGGTTACTTCTGCCCTGCGGTCAGAATTCTAGCCCTGGATCAAAAGAAGTGTTTATGTAAAAAGATGATACCTACCTATAAATTATAAAATATATGGCTATATTTCCGTAATGGTGTGTACCTACATTTAGTATTTATACTAATAAACGTTATTATTGTTATGTAATTTATTTGGTTTTATTTGATATTATTGAATTTTTAAGCTGTTGATCAATGACCAAAAAATGTAACAACAAGTTACATCGAAAAAATCAAAAACCCTGCGATTTTACGAGAAAAACGATGTGTAATAAAGCTCTCCGTGGATTTTAATTTCTCCAATTTGCTTAGTAATTTTATATTTTTCTTTAGAATGTTCCATATTAGAGTATAGTTTTTCATTTAGAATTCTTGTCAATCTTGCTGTGTAAAATGTAGTTAAACGAGGTTACCCCATCCAAATTAATTTAATAACTTAGATGTGAATATGAATATATATATTATATACGTAATACGTGTGTGTGTTAATGTGTTATGTACTTATGTATGACTACCCTGCCAGAAATTCTGCGAAATCCTTATATTAAAATACATCCAAACGTTCGTCATTATCCATCTAATGGAATTTTGATATTTTGGGGAGTCAAAAGTAAAATTTTTTTAGTAGTTTTCAAAAGTGCCGTGAAAAACAAAAGAAAAATTAAAATAGAACGGGAATTTTTACACACTATCTGTTTTTGAAAAAAATAATTTTGGTTTTGGTGCAACCCTTACATAAATGAACCTAGATATATAGAATTTTGACTGAATGTTTATATTAGCATTTTCTGTACACGATAAAATTTTCAAAATATTATGATTTGATTTGAACTGTTAAGGAACATTTTCATTTTCCATATTTTTTTAGTATTTTTTCTAAAAATATCAATAAAATTGTATTTGTTGGTTAAAAATGCTTGAAAATTAAATAGAGGGCTATTATAGTATATTGTTTCAAAGGCAAATGAAAAATATTAAAAATCCTTAGTCACAATTTTTTTTATAAGCATTTAAAATTCAAAAATTGACAAAATATGGAAAAATCACGAAAATTAGCAAATTATTTTGAGTTATGAATTCGTAAAAAATTTTTCTAAATCAACTGAGAAAAGCTAAGTTATTTCAATTGTAAATTAAACTATTTAAGTTCATAAGTTGATTAGAAAATAAACTAACTAGATAAGTTAAAAAGTTAAAAAAAAATTAACTTTTTAACTGAACTTTAACTTTTCAACTAGTTAATGCCCACCTTTGATTATTGATGCCGTTGAATGGTTCACTGGCGGGATAATGCATTAGATTATTAGAATAATAGAATGTTTATAAACCTGTGGATTAGTTTTTATAGTTAAATTTGGCATGCAAACAACAACTGAGATTGAAATAGAAAACCGGAATAGGTAGGTACATTGTAGATCACAAATATTTTTGTAAAAGAACATACGATTTATCAATAGACCGTATAGTTATAGGTTGTAGGTACTGAGTATAATGCCCGCGGGTCCTCAGATTATACAACAATAGTGTCTCCACGCACTGACTTTCCCGCCACGCAAGAAAAATAAGCTCGGCTTGTACTGCTTCGCAAAGGGCCAGATAAACCACCGGAAGCTCCATCCAGCTACAGGCCAATCTGCATGCTAAACACCCCCGGCAAGCTACTGGAACGGCTCCTCCTCCAAAGGCTATAGAGGACCAGTACGGCTTCACAAAGTGTGTCGGCAAAGGTCGCAAACGGGCCCGGCCTCAAAGATCTGTGCGTCCTCGTGACGCTAGACGTTAGGATTTTAATTAAATTCTTGTTGGCAATGCACAATATAATCCTATAAATTGACCAGTTACAGAAGTAGTTAGTAGGTAGTGTAAAACGGTAAAGAGAATGGATAGAGATCATTTACTGAAACTTGAAAGTATTGTGTTTTAAAATGTTTGGTGAACTATTATGGATTTATAATGATTATTAAAGTATGAAATGAATGTTGAAAAGCTTAGTTTTTGGTTGTATTATTTTACTTTTGATATTCATATGATATACCAAATACAGCTCACTAGGTACTGTCTACTAAAATGGTAAAATACATAATAACACAAAATTTGTAAATATTATAATTACGGGGAGTGTGGGGGAAAATCCCCCCTCTATTGAATTCAAGTAAATTGTCAGAACCCCCCCCATAGAAAATTCCTGAGAGCGCCATTGCAATAAATAATTTGTTTATTTTCAGCTTCGTTGTAGGTAGGCACCTATTTACTATATTATAATAACATACGAAATTGTGTTTTCGAATACCTAATAATTTATTGTTTGTATTAGTAGGTAGGTAGGTACCTACTACAGTACTACCTATAGGCTATAATTGTTCTGTGGTACTACCTACACGGCTACACCATAATGGAGAACTAAAATTTTGTACATGATATACACATGTAGTAGTTCGTGGTTTCATGGACTATGACGTCATGAATTCTACAACAAATTTTACTGCTCACTGCTAGAGCCATTCGTGTATGTGCTATGTGGTGGAAACTGGAAAAGGTTATCAATGGTGGTGATTATCAATATTTTCCCGCTTTTTTCTAGGTTATTTTGTTTTAATCTGTACTCCGTTCAGTGTTACTATTGTGTTCATTATGTATGTACTAAAAAATTCTGTTCCGGCTTTCTGAATAATATGTAAGTATACATACCTCATTATAAGCGTATTGCTATTTGGTAATTGCTATAGGTATCATGTATTCACGTAGTCCGGTAGTTAAACTTATAGGTGCTCTCGGTCGGTGATTTCCGAATCGACTTGTTAGTTGTTTCCTGTTCAGTTTTGGAATTTGATACCTTTAACCTTTATCGGTTTCATTAATTTGATTAGCAGGCGGTTTGCACGGATGTACGGTATTGGTTTGACGATTTCAGTATCAATATTTTCTGTTGGTCAATCACTCAATGACAACAGCACTGTCCGGTCGTATTGAACACATATTATACAAGTAATAGTATGTATTAAATTGTATTTAATTTTATATCTGATTATCTAAATTAATCTCGTTGGCTCGTACCTACATGTTGTATATAAATGTAAATAACTAAAATTTGTAATTTGCTCAAACGCCTTATCATAACAATTCAATTTACTATAGTAATTTTTTTTTTTTGTAGTGTAATTGAACTATCTATTAATGCGAATGCGTTTGGTCTATGTTGCACATTGGTCTAAGAGACTAAAACTTATATACTTAGTCACAACAAAACTTCAAAAGCATTATTTAGTTAGTTATTTACTGTCATAATTTAATTTTATCTGTAACTTCCATAATATTATAACCGAGATTATAACCATATTCATTAAAGGCGAGCGAGTTTATGAAAACATTAACTAGAGTTTGTTACATCAAGTTTAGATTATTAAGTTAGGTTATAAGTTGATAGTAAACCTAATCTAACAGTATATTTAACTTAAGTTAATCTGGAGAAAAAAAATTAACTTAACTCTGTTAAAATGAAGTTAATTACATTTATTAAATTTAACTCAACATTTTAAAATAATGATTATACATTTCATTAAAAATCATTGTATACAGTGTGGTTAAACAAAATTATTCATTAGTAAGTTATATAATATATAGACATGATTTTATTATTTTTAAAATTACTTAAAATATGTAAGTTATTAGGTACTAAGGTTCGGATTTGAGGACAATTACCTTTTTTTTTTTTTATAACCAGAAAAATAATTTTTAAAATAAAATGTGTTTCAATTAATTTCTAACTTAATTGGTGAAGTTATATTTGCTTTTTCTCTTTTTTAATTTATTTGTGTTTAAATATCAATTTACCTGATAGTTTTCTGTACATATCAACGGAACAAATCGATAAGAATTTGTGAAGACGACACATTGTCGATGTTATGTTTAAAATTAGTTTTAATGGGACTTATTATCCGCGATATCGATCTGTATTTGTTTCAGCAAGTTAATTTATCGTTTTTGTTCATAGTAGTTAGTTTTATTATACAAACTAGTGAAATCAACTAAAATCTATTTAATTTTTAAGTAAATGTTGTAATTGATTTTTTTGGCCTTTTTCCACATTTTAAATGCTTTTTTTTATTGATTATATTGCCTACAAATCTGAATCTTAGTTATTACAATAGTTACTTTAACTAGGTAGTTTTGTTATTTACCTGATTACTATTTAAAGTTATTACCTAAGACAATTAAGTAATTCTAGTATAACAATTTGATTTAATAAGGTTACTTTTTAATTTGTTAGAACTCCAACTTAACCTTTGATCAGCGTACACACAAGGTGGCCAGCTATCCATACCAATTGTTTTGGTATTAACCTGTTACAAAGTCCAATGATTTGTCATTTTGATAATTAAAGTAAAGGATATTAGTTAAAATAATGAAATTAGCTAAAATTTAATAGTTTTTATTATCATTTATTTTAAACTTAGTTTTGTTTTTCAAACTTATCAGTCATCATTAATACACACTTTAATACATTAATAAAAAAAAATTCTAAACTAACTAAATTTAGCTGGACAAAATATACTATAAATTGTCATTATAACTTTTAAATATTATAATCAATGGTAATACATAGGTACTAATAATAGGTATAATACTCAGGTACCTATCTAATATACAAAGAAAAATATTCTAATTTGTAGGTACATATTATTATAGTTTTCATAAGCTTAAATAATATTTTATTTTATTTTTGTGTTTTATATGTATACATTTTTTTTCAGAACTGCTTATTATCGATGAACAAAGTTCTGTGTTTAATGTGCCATGTTAACTATTAATGGTGTAAACAAATTTATAAACGATAATATAAATTCAACAGCACAAACTAATAATTTACAATACAGGTCAGTATTATACTTAATTAAATATTTTATTTAACCTAGATTTGATTATGGATTATAAAAGTACCTAAATTGGTGCTTAAATTTAGTAAAAATGTATAGTAAAGAACAAATTCAGTTTAAATTAAATCTAAGTAGGTATTGTTATTTTTAGTTTAAATTATTTTGGTATTTTGAGTTATAACAAGTCTTTAAAATTTGATTTTTTGTTTAGTCAAAACCATTTCATTAATTCGTATTTATTTTTAGATTATTTAAAATTATGTTATATCACATCATTGTGATGCATATTGAAGTTTATTATAAGATATTTTTGTTTTTCTTTTATGAATGTACCTAAATGGCATTAATAATTTAACAAATATGGTTTTCCATTACAATTTAAGCGTGTTCCATAAATTTTAAAGTGCTTAAAATTTTTAAAATTTTTAGTTGTTTGATAAATTAACATGAACAATCGTATAATAAATCATAGGTAGGTAGGTAAATTCAATAATTATTTTCATGAAAGTAAAATCTAATAAAATCATTAATTGATTCTGATTAAACCGAATCGCCTAATACTTAATCATATCTTAAACCTAATATATAATATATAATTTATTACTTTATTAGTATATTGTATATTAAATAAATCCAAATATATCCAATAGCAGTACAAAATATGAACGGGTTCTCAACAAAACTGAATAGTTAATTGACAGTCGTAACCAAAATATCAAATACTAATAACTTATAACTTATAAGTAATAATATCTATAATTAAAAACTATTTAGTATTATTTGCTAACCAACTTCCCAAGCGGTATTATTATAATTATTAATTTAGTAACTGTCTATATTTACCAGTTTTCCGGAAATCGCAAAATCATAATTTAAATTTTTTTTATTTCTCTACAGCTCATATGGTCTACCTATTTGAAACATTTTAGATAACTTATATTTATATCCATCCACTTGGAAATTGGGAAATAAATAGGTACCTAATTAATTTCCTATTGTCTTAGTTCTTGTAGTTTCTTAGAAATATGTAACTACTATACAGTAATAAATCTAGTTTGGTCTAATAAAAATGTTACGCATTCGTGTTAAGAATTTATACTTTATTATAATTAACATGAATCAGTTTATTTAAAAAAATATTTTCGGTTTCAAAATTGTTTAGCCTTTAAAAGTTGTGTTTTTTTCTAGACTACTGAACACCAATAACCAAATACTAAACCAATATTAACCCTAATAACGGGTATTAAAACCCGAACGATTGTTTAAATTTTTTATTCCGGTGTTTGAACACCTAAATACATCCAGCACCCAAAACCTGACGGTTGCTAAGCCCTGATTAACTCCATATAATATGATATTTGAATATGTTAATTAGAACCACTAACAATTTATCTGCAATATTATAATAAATTTTTTTTAAATTTAATTAATTTTGTAAAAATAAAATCTAACCAATGCTACAAACTTCAGGAACCTATTACCTAACAAATATTTACTTTGTGGTTGGATTAAAAATTGTTTAAAAATTACCTACATAAATATTATTTATAATTAAATAATAATCTATTATGTTGAAATATGATTTTAATTTATGTATAATAGATTTTGAGTTAAGTACTTTATTTACACCATAATTGCCTGGGTTAGATGGAATTTAACTTTAATTTAAATTCAAATTCATTCTGTAAAACTCAGTAAAACCCTTTATTGAATTTATTTTTATTGCAGAAGTTTTTAAACCTCAAGAAAGATGTCTAATAAGAAAAGACCAAATTTGTCAGATAAACAAGGCAATTTTAATAAAAAATTTAAAGCTGAAGATGATGATTTTCAACAATCAATGTTTGAAAATGATCTTGCCATTATGGAAGAAATGGATAAAGAACTTGAATTGTCACAAGGTTTATTGGGTGAGGGTCCTGACCAAGAAGACTCCAGTGCTTTGTGGAGTAGACCTGCTATGAAGGCAATTAATCCAGCTACTGAAAGTTTAGCTTTTCAACAACTTACTATTGACAATTATATTGGGGAACCAATAAAAGGAATGAGTGGTGCACAAACTGGTTTAGTTCCTATTACTCGAATGTTTGGAATTACCATGGATGGTAATTCTGTATGCTGTAATGTGCATGGGTATTCTCCATATTTTTACACCAATGCTCCTGAAGGATTTGGTCCTGAACATTGTAAAGAGTTTAAAACCCGTTTAAATGCAGTTGTTTTAAGTGATATGCGTGGAAATCAAAATAGAGTGCAGGAACCTGTTCTTATGGTAGAAATAGTTCAAAAGATAAATCTTTATGGCTATCAAGGCGAAGAACTACAGAAATATTTAAAAATAACTATGGCTTTACCAAAATTAATACCTGCTGCAAAAAGACTTCTGGAAAAAGAACCGGTATTACCTACTTTTTCTGGACATAACTATAGAATGTTTGAAACTAATGTTGATTATGATATGCGGTTCATGGTAGATTTAAAAATTGTTGGTTGTAGCTGGATCGAACTTCCTGCAGGCTCTTACACTATACATGATTCCAATTCACGAATAAAAGGCCATTCTAGATGTCAATTAGAGGTTGATGTTGGTTGGCAAAAAATGATCGCTCATGCTCCAGAAGGTGAATGGAGTAAAGTTGCCCCTTTTCGAATTCTCAGCTTTGATATTGAATGTGCTGGCCGTAAAGGCATATTTCCTGAAGCAGACAAAGATCCTGTTATACAAATAGCTAATATGGTACAAATAGAAAATAAACGATTAATTAGAAATGTATTTACATTAAATACATGTGCACCAATAGTTGGTAGTCAAGTTATAAGTTGTGAAAAAGAAAATACTATGCTTGAAAAATGGGCTGCATTTGTTCGAGAATGTGATCCTGATATTATTACTGGATATAACATTAATAATTTTGATTTACCTTATTTGTTGAATCGTGCGAAACATTTGCATACAAAAAATTTCAATTACTTGGGACGCATCAAAGACATACAGTCTGTTATAAGAGAACAAGTTCTTCAAAGTAAACAAATGGGCAGAAGAGAAAATAAAAGTGTTAATATTGATGGAAGAGTTCCTTTTGATTTATACTTGGTGTTAGTGCGAGACTATAAGTTAAGATCATATTCATTAAATTCCGTTAGTTATCATTTTTTACAAGAACAAAAAGAAGATGTTCACCATAGTATTATAACAGATTTACAAAATGGCACTCCACAAACAAGACGCCGTCTCGCAGTTTACTGTTTAAAAGATGCATTCCTTCCATTAAAACTTTTAGATAAACTTATGTGCTTGATTAATTACATGGAAATGGCCAGAGTAACTGGTGTTCCATTGGGAAGTCTCTTAACTGGAGGTCAGCAGGCAAAAGTTGTATCTCAATTACTGCGTCTAGCACAGGAAAAAAATTATATAATGCCTACCATGGCTGGTGGTATGCAGGATGAACAATTTGAAGGAGCAACTGTAATAGAACCTATTAAAGGTTATTACGCTGATCCAATTGCAACATTGGACTTCACTTCCTTGTATCCGAGTATTATGATGGCGCACAATTTATGTTATACTACTCTGTTGTCTCTAAAAACAATAAACCTTTTAAATTTGTCTGAAAATGATTATACTAAAACTCCTTCTGGTAGTTACTTTTTGTCTAATTCTATACGAAAAGGATTATTACCAGAAATTTTAGAAAATTTATTATCTGCGCGAAAGAAGGCTAAAACAGATTTGAAATCTGAGACCGATCCTTTTAAAATAAAAGTCTTGGATGGTCGGCAATTGGCATTGAAAATTAGTGCAAATTCAGTTTATGGCTTTACTGGAGCTCAAGTAGGAAAGTTACCATGTTTAGAAATATCAACAAGTGTTACCTCATATGGTAGAACGATGATTGAACGTACTAAACAAGAGGTCGAACAAAAGTATTGCATAGCAAATGGGTATGAACATGATGCTGTAGTTATTTATGGAGACACCGATTCTGTTATGGTAAAATTTGGAGTGAAGTCTATTGAGAAAGCTATGGAATTAGGACGTGAAGCAGCTGAATATGTAACAACAAAATTTATAAAACCTATAAAATTAGATTTTGAAAAAGTTTATTTTCCATATTTATTAATTAATAAAAAACGTTATGCTGGCCTTTATTTTACACGTCCTGACAAATACGACAAGATGGACTGTAAGGGATTAGAGACAGTACGCAGAGACAATTCACCTTTAGTATCTAACATGATTAACACCTGTTTGCAAAAGCTACTTATTGATAGAGATCCTGATGGTGCAGTTGCCTATGCAAAAGAAGTTATCAGTGATCTGTTATGCAATCGAATTGACATATCACAGTTGGTAATTACGAAAGAGTTGACCAAAAATGATTACACTGCAAAACAAGCTCATGTAGAGTTATCGATAAAGATGAAAAAAAGAGATCCTGGAAACGCACCCAAGTTAGGCGACCGTATACCATATATTCTAATTACAGGTACCAAGGGTTCACCAGCATATCAACGAGCAGAAGATCCAATATTTGTTTTGGAAAATAATATACCTATTGATTTTAACTATTATTTGGAAAATCAACTGTCTAAGCCTTTGGTCAGAATTTTTTCTCCAATTCTTGGAGACAAAGCAGAATCTGTTTTGTTGAAAGGCGATCATACACGTAAAAAAGCCATGGTAACATCTAAAGTGAGTGCATTATCAGCCTTCACAAAAAAAAGAGAAGTATGTCTAGGGTGTAAAAGTGTACTGCCTACTAATGAGGAGAAAAATGCTCTATGTAAATATTGTATGCCCAAACAAGGTGAGCTATATTATCAAGAACGTGTTAAAGTGAACGATCTACAAGAAAAGTTTTGCCGTTTATGGACTGAATGTCAGCGCTGTCAAGGAAGTTTACATGAAGAAGTAATTTGCACTAGTCGAGATTGTCCAATATTTTATTTAAGGAAAAAAGTCCAGATTGACTTAACTGCTCAGGTGAAAACGATGGATAGATTTGGAAATCCAAATAATAAATAGAATCATAATAGATAACACAAAATAAACAATTTTTTTTTTTTGTCCATTTGTTTTGTATAATCAAATTTTTTTATTGTTTTACTACATTTCATTATTATTTTGTCAGAAAGAATTTTTATATTAATGTCACGTAATTCAATAATTTTCAGTATTATATTATGATAACCACAAAGTGAATTTTGTATCTGGTTTAAAATATGGTATTTTTGTTTCTACAATTTTTTTTATTTAATTTGACTACAATGTCTTATAATTAAAATAGTTTAGGTAGACTAGGAAAAGATCTTGCATAATGTTAAAAAATTATTATGTAATTAAATACTTTATACTAAACTGTTTAATGTTGTTGTATATTAATGTAAAATTATAAATTTTTTGTATGCCAATTTAAAAGATTTTAAGTGCTTTAATTTATTTTAGATATTCATAATTATTTGATTATTAGTTATTACTTATTACCAGAGTTATTTGCTTAACTGTAAATTGATTTTACATACTGATAAATTTAAATCAGACATCATAGTTGATGAAACACTAATCCAATTCATGGCAATATTGTAAATGTTAAATTGTATTTAGCACATTAGTTATAGCCGTATACTATCAGAGTAAGTGTCATGGGCTGTTAAACAAACAATATTGTATACAAAAAGTAACAATACTAGAATATTAATAATAAAAAATAAAAAAAAATTCATGAATAATAGCTGGCAAGATTTGATTTTGAATAAAATCATGCTGTACCTATATAGTAATAAAGACTACCCATAGCCAATAGTTGGTACCTACATAATATACGTGATGTACTCTTCCGCAACAATAGTTATGTACTTCCATATTTTATTATCACTACCCCATATTATACAACTATACTAGTTATCTATATTCTATACATATAGAATATAAATTGTAATGAACTTGCAAAGTAGGTATATAAACTACAATGATATTACAATTTACATTGTACGGTAACCACTGCTATACAATATTATATTATTATCACAGAATATAAATTTAAATATTGTACAAATTATAGTGAAGTGTACTTTAATAAGTTACCTATTATAAAATAAATTAACTGATAAGTAACTATGAGATATCTATCATGAAAACAAATTTAACTTAGTTAAAAGTGGTACCTAACTTAACTTAACTATCTATCTTGTTGATGAGTAGCCATCATATTTTTATCATTTTATTGATTACTTATGAATTTTTTTCATGTAAATGTGAATTTACAATATCCCCCCCCCAACATTTCTTCCCTAGTTGCACCACTGGCAGCCCCACCCAACCTAACATGTTGGCCGTGCTATACATTATATCCGGAAAGTCCTGTATCAAAAGTCACTTAGTATCTAGGTAGAAAATCAATTTATTTAAATGCTGTTTTTTACAGTAGGTAATAACATAGAATAAGTCATAGATTATAAATACTAGTATTTATAACAAATGGTAGTTAGTATAAAAAATTCTAATAGAATGGAGTAAATTTCAAATTTTTATATGCTATCATTATAGCGTATTTTACATTTTCAAGATATACTCTGTTCCACGAGAGATCATGCCGCTCACCGACCAAAACTGGTTCCTCTTCGCCACACCCTGTCATAGGGTAACTAGTTTCGACAGCAGGGTGACGTACGGGGATGCGCAGAACCGACATGATCTCTCATGGATAACTCTTTTCTTGATCATATTTCTTAAAACAGTTAAAACTGTTTAAAAAAATATATATATTAAAATTGAGTGAAAATTGACTCGGGTTAAAAAATCTAATTTCATAAACATTTCTTGAAAATTGTCTAATTTGAATCTTGTGCCATTCAATTTAATGCACACACTTCTTACTGCAAAACAACTGCATTTAAATATATTGATTTGCTAAGGAATATAAAAATAATATAAATAATATTAAATAAATAATACTAAAATTATATATATACATATATAATTTTTATATAAATATAAAAATTTGAATACTAAAGATGATGTGCTTGAATTTTTGGGACACACTGTATAATATACTAAATATAGCTGTGATATAAAATGTATGATTATGAGTTACTCAATATACTAATACTTATAAGTAGATACATACTCTTATTGTAGGTACATTATAATTTTAATGACATAAAGTAAAGTATAACTAATCAGTGTTTTTTTTTTAAATGTATTTAATATTGTTTTTAAATGGTGACCCTCCCACCACAAAAAAACAACAACAAAATCCTAGATCCACCTCTGTCATGTTTAGATTTATTCACGGACACAGTATCATGGGAACCCAGTTGTCAGTTGAAAACAATCATATTCAAAATATTTCTACATAAACTTTCAACCTGAAATTCAATAAAACTGTACCCGCCTACCTGTTTATTTTCTCCTGTAAACCATGAAAAAAAGATGGGATAGGTATATCACAAATGATGCAGCGTGAATGTATGATAAATTTGATAATAGTATGATCACAGCTAGTCAGTGGCATAGACAAGGGGGCGTGGGTATTAGGTCCCCCCCCCATTGTTTTTTTATTAGGTACCTTAGTAAAAAGTTTTGAGAAAAAAAAATTTAATAGGTAGGTTACAGTACACGAATCTCTGACGTTTCGTCCTCGTCTTCGTAAATAATAAAAGTAAACTGTAAACAAATATAATACATTTAGGTACAATACAAATACTTATTTACATAATTATTTATGTTTTGATATTTCAGTCACTGTATATTTTTAATTTAAAATCCCAAAACCATATAAAAATTATTTACAGTAAGTAATTACCTACCTATTCTTTTTAAAAACTATAAAATTTCAGTATACTTATTAAATTTAATTCATTATCTACAATATAATTTTTATCAGTCAAATTTAATTTTTAAATAATATAAGTAAACTATGCCATATGGTTAAATAATGTCTTATAACTCCCGGAGGCCAAATGTCCAATATTTATTTACAATTTTAATATTGAATTGTATAATAGACAGGCACCTAATTAATATTCATAGTCCATTGTTATGTAATTAAATTATAGCTGTACATTTTATTTATATATTTCAATGTTGAATTTTAGGCGAAATGCGGCGCCCGGAGCATGGCTAATGTTGTTGTTGCCGTGTGCAATAATCACCGGCCTTTACACATGCGAAACCTACTCGGAACCGTACCTAATCTCAACGATACTGAGTTTGGGTATTTTGGTTAGTGCGGTGTCCGACGTTTTGCATTGCGAACGCTTCCCGGCCAAACCTTTGAGTTACATTGTCACTGCGGCTGTTATCGCGCAACTGCTGACCCTTTATACTGAGTTGGGCAAGTAAAAGTTAAATTGTATACATACTATTACCCATAAGCGATATGCGTACACCGGTATAAAAAAAATACTTTTTTTACAAACGTTATTCCGAAAGAGGAATAAGTATATTAGTCTTTGGAGTTACAAATTATATTATTGTAGTTGGCTTTGTACTTCGATCACAATGGTACAATAGTGGATCCAGAACTTGATAATTTTATTTTTTATGTGAAACAGTGAAACTAATATTTCACGGCTTAGAGCCTCAAAGTTATATCTAATTTTTTATAAAGGTCTCTGCTCCCCTCAGTTGCTCAGTCCTTAGTCCTTATATAGGTACTTTATCTTTATACAAACACAAGGCTTATTAGTTATTGTACCTGCAGCATGGCTGCATTAGGCTACGCATGATATTTCTTAACACGAATTTAAAATTGATCATCGAACCCATTTTTGTATCAGTGTGGTACCTACTTACTAAACTTAACTTAGAATGATCAAATCAAATCAATTAAATTAAATATGCATCACTAATGTCTAGGTGAGGGAAATTGTCCTGTCGGCTTTCCTATACATAGATTCGTCGGCCTCCGTCTTATATATTAAAACAAACAACAACAAAAACATGAATATTATTTTGTACAACAGGCATCGTTTACAACCTGACATGTGCCGCGTTCTGCTCACTCTCCTACCACCGGCTCTTGCGGTCGGTCGTGTCTTGTTGCCCGCTGAGTTTCACGTACGGCGAAGCCACTGTCACTGCTCAGTCCGCGCTGCTGTTTGCCGTCGCTTCCGTCACCAACATGTTGGCGCCATACCAGCAGCAAACGTGCTTCGACGTGTTTACGCTGATACTACAGGTATAATAATCACGCTGGTGTGCCACTACCATAGGCGTGCGCAGACTTAAATTTCTGGTCGAGCCTAGAAAATTATAGTGCCCTAAATCCTAATATTTGGACTGCGCCCCTAATTTTTTTTTTAACACACCAACATACATGTTGATAATATATTAACCTATTAATGTCTATAGTACTATAGTTATTGTATTTGTACCTATAAAGGTATAATGTTATTTTTTAGATTAGTAAAATTTATGTAATGGTTAGGTTAGGTAGGTACACACAAATATTTTTGATTTTTTTATACTTTCACGACAAACAAAATTTTCATGATCTCCACGAACATATTATTATAATATAAGCATTATAATAAAATATTTAAATATATACACACATTTTACCATGCCCCTAAAAAGTTTCAGGTCGAGCCTGGGCTTGACCGGCTCGCCCCGTGCGCACGCCTATGGCCACTACTCAGGTGTAGGTATGAGTATGGCGTATCTTGAACTGGCATAATTAAATGAAAGCTGTCACCAATTCTATTAAACATATATGCAGAGTGATTCAGTGGCGTATTTAGGAATTTGTCATGGGGAGGGTCCAGATAATTTTCAGAACACAGAGCCACGGGGGACGAAGCCCCCCACACCACCCATTTACTCTTTATTAAATAAAATATACCATATTAATTATAAGACGATATAAAATTGTCGAGTTTTTAATTATTAAATAATAATATGTACAAAACAAATTTAAAAAAAGCGGGTGAGTGGATGTCACTCTGCTGCTGTACAGTAGGTTACAAGTGGGTCAATGTATAATGGATTGTATTAAACTTGAACTCAATGATATAATATCATAATATCATTGTATAAGAAAAACGATTCTGAGCGAAGACGGTTTGTCAGTCTGGATATTTTATATTGTTATTATTTAGTATAGCCTGTAAGTTGAATTAATAATGAAATACTTTTATTTTTTATTTTTTTCTATGGTGATAGACAAAGTGTTAGAAATTAAAATCCCATTTTTAGCGGTTTTTCGTAATTTTTTGATGGTTTTTACAGTGGCATTAAATAACTATTGAGAAAATCGAAAAATGACCTCTCTAAAGTACTATCTTGATCCAATTTTCTAAAAAATAAGTTACTATATGTCTATACATGTTGAAATCGAAGCACTCCTTCTGGAAGAAATTTTGTATACAGGAAAAAAAAATAAACACCATTGTAGAACCAATAGATCCCTCAGAATCGAATATACAGTTATATGTTATAACTTTTATACAAATATTTCCTTAATTACATTAGGTACCTACTTCATTCATAGTTGATCTTAGATAGCTTTTCAACCTTAAAAAGTTTGAAAAAGATCTCTCTGGAGTGGTTGTAGATACTGGCAATGTACAAAACTACAAAATATTTAAATTAAAAAATGAATTTGGTATTTTTCAATCATTTTCGGTACCCAACTGATAAAAATAATCACGATATTTATTGAAAATGTTGATATAACTATAGCTTCGAAAATTTTTTATACAATCCGTAAAATTGTATGATAAAATTTGTTTTTTAATCATGTAAAAACTGCACAACATTTAACATGTACGAGACACGAGTCAATGGGAGGGGTCCGGACCCCATGGACCCCCCCCGTAAATACGCCACTGGAGTGATTCAATTGGCGTATTCAATATAATACCGCCTACCTTTTTTAGGGTTCCGTACGGTAAAACGGAAGCCTATTACTAAGGCTCCGCTGTCCGTCCGTCTGTCACCAGGCTGTATCTCATGAACCATGAAAGTTAGAAAGTTGAAATTTTCACAGATTATGTACTTCCGTGGATGCTATATAACAACAAAATATACTAAAAATCTTTTTTTTTCTCGAGTTAATAATCGAGGGACGGAGGAGGAACCGCGTTAGCATAACTTCTCCTCAATACTAAAAATCCTAGAATATATAATATAAGCAGTGTTGCCAACATAGCTGATGATGGTACGGAACCCTTGTCAGACTCGCACTTGGCCGGTTTTTTTTCTTAAATAATGCAGGTATTTAAAATCTGATGTTTGGAATTTTTAAATATATA
Source organism: Macrosiphum euphorbiae (assembly GCA_949089665.1). NCBI lineage: Eukaryota > Metazoa > Arthropoda > Insecta > Hemiptera > Aphididae > Macrosiphum > Macrosiphum euphorbiae. The sequence continues at coordinate 6,785,707 of CARXXK010000001.1, forward strand.
TATAGGTATGAATGTATGATACATCATATGATTTTGAATATTTAAGATTTTTTTTACCATTCAAGAATGTCCCGTGGTAATAATAACTTCTATTTTTCTAATGAGAGCTACCTATCTTTTTTCGTTTTAAATTATTTAGCAGTTTATGTTTTTTAAAAATTCGGATGCACCTAAATAAATTTTAGAACTAAGAACTTTAAGATAATTATACTTGTACACATGGGTAGGTAACATAATACTATGTATTACCTATGTATTATTTATTTATTTTTCAAATATTTTTAACAAATTACGAATTAGATTAGAGATTCGAAAAGTTACAGTGGGCAATCTAAATAATTATTCTATTGGCATTTTATAATTTGTAAGAATTGTCTGAATAATAAGAACACGACTAAACAAATGTTATACTTACATCCGTCATCTATTAAACTATGTTAATTATAACATGTATATAGATACATTGTCCAATGAAAGAAAATGGCAAGACCTGACGAAAAACGGGTTTTCTGAGCATTCACACGCGACACCATGCACTAGTGCGGCCCGGCCTAGATGCACAGAAACAGCGTATGTATTCTCTAAGTTTAAGTCGAAAACTAGGTGCCGTTTCAAATGTTTATTTAGATGTACATCAACATTTTCAGAAACATTATCTGCTGAATAATTTTAAGAAAAACGGTTTGTTCTAGTTTTAAAAACAGAAGTGTGTACCACCACAGCACCATTAAATAATACAAAAAATCTCAATATCCCGTAAATATGGTGTTTAAGTAAGAATATTTAAAAATTCCAAAAATCAGATTTTGAGTAACTTCATTGTTGAAGAAAAAATCGGTCTTCCTATATCTTTATTTTATCGCGTATTAGACATAAGTATACATACCCCCTTTCAATTTTTCTAGGCGACATAATTAATTATTATTTATAATATAATATTATGTTATGTTACGATTGATATTGCTTAAACCATGTGTTTGTTAACGTTCTGATTTCTACTTTCTTATGTAGGTATAGGTTACCTACTCTAAGTCTTAAGACCACTAAAAAAAATAATATTTTTTACAACAAACGTATTGCACCTAATAAAACTTTTATTTTTTTAGTACGGAATTGTCGGCATTTCAGTGTTTGCCTTGATCGTGTACAACGTGGAAAAACTACGCTCGTCGCCCGGTCGGTTTTACACTACGTTTGCCATAGTCGTGGCTGCCACTATAGTGCTGCCACTGCATATCGTCCTAAACGGTAGTCCCATACTAAAAATCTTGCATTGGGTTACGAGGGACCGACACACAGTGAGAACACGTGGATATTAGGAATAATCTTCTGTCTAAAATACCACTATAATATAACTATTAAACCATATTATATAAGAGATAAGTATACAACTACATTGTTTACAGACAATACTGCTGTTGTACTGGGCTGGCTGTTCGGCGTTTGCCATTGTTTTCGTGTGCGTGCAAATAATGAGCGACGCCAAGGCGTCAACGTCCATTAGGAAGAACTTCCATCTGGTCGCTTGCCTCGTGTACGCGCCAGGTCTTGTTCGCGATCCTTGTCTGTTGTACTTGGCCAGTGGCGTGGTTTTTGCTGGTTTCGTGTTTTTGGAAGTGAGTGTTTACATATTATACATTTTTTTTTTTCGTATCATAGAACCACAATTAGATGATAAACAAACAAATGGTAATAAATCATAATTAGATAAATAAAAATAAATATGTACAACTATATGAGTCTATATAGTATATGTATATAAATATAAATAATATGAAAATGTATAAAACTGCAGACTTCATTATAGACATCCCTACCTTCTAGGTATACAATTGTATAACGCGTAAGTTATGATATTATGCTGGGATACTATATAATACTATACATATGACATAGATATCCTTTTTATATTAAAACCTATTTATTTGTAGGTATTAAATTTAACGATTTCCTCTTTTAAATACATTTCCTGCTGCTACGATTATTTAAGTACAGTTTGTTCCTTTCTGACAGACTTTGCGCATCGCCAACATGCCGCCACTGGGTGTGGTCCTCCAGGAAGGTTTTCGAGTGTACTCGGACGAAAAGGACGAAGGACCTGTGGCATTCACTCCGATCTACTTGCTCGTCGGATGCTCTCTTCCGCTTTGGATCCATCCACGACCTGACCCCAGGAGCCTGTTACCGCTGCTGTCTGGCGTGTTGTCTATAGGAATCGGAGATACGGCCGCTAGCTTGGTAGGCTCACGGATAGGACGTCATAAATGGAAAGGTAGGTCTTGTCTGCCAATTCATTTTTTTTGAGAACGAATGTGTGTAAGATTTATAGGCGTATACCTAATTGAAATAATTGCTGATACTCAGATTTTGTACACAGTTAGAATATCCGCTATTATATTATCATATAATAGTAAATTATAACTTTAAAATGATTAAATTATTATTGTATATGTGTATATACCTATGAAATCAGTAACAATACAATTCAAGTATATACAGTATAGTAAAAAAATACCCACCACCCACGGCCTATGTGTACGCCACTGATCTATATTCTATAGTGTATATAGTACATACATATATTACTGGTTTGTTACGAACATTTTGACACTGGGTTTGTTCATCATCTCAGCGGACACATATTGGAATATAATATGGAAACAGTAACTACGGGTATGGACGTTTCCATGGAAACTCTGGCATTGAGGTATTATTTTTTGTATGCGGTGTTTCGACTTTGATTTTGGAATAACTTAAAGAAGGGAGTTTAAAGATTTCTTGATTAATCTGAGATTGATATAAATCTATGAAGAATTGTGGTAACGGTATTTTGTTATTGCTAGGGACATTTGAAATATTTTTCACTTGATATTCCAGCACAGATTATGAATCATTGGTTATAAATTGGTGGCCAGCGAAGAGATGAATATTTTTAATGACAACTCTAAATGGTTTATTTTCTTTTGATTGATAAGAGCGAAATGATTTGTTATTTTCCTTGAAAAATCAACATGTATTAATTTGTATAATATGATTATACGTAATTTGCAGGTACGAAAAAAAGCATCGAAGGGTCCGTAGCTTGTTTCGCTTCTCAAGCTTTGTGCATTGTCGCTCTCAAATATTCAGGTTTGTATAAAGAATGAAGAATGTAAATTCATAACGAAATCTGCTATTAATTAACCTTAACCTATATGAAATGGAAACAAAAATTTACTTCATTATCATTTATCTTTGCAGGAAATCCAATAGAAATAATTAACGTGTATTTATTTGAAATGTACTACTCATGTTTGAAATCTAAAATCCTTCTTATTGATTAGATTAATTTTATTGTAAATTCAGATAATTGTAAAACTTTTAAATCCATGTTTTTATTAATTAATTAATTTTTTTTTTATTAAAATCAATAGGTTTAGCATGTGACATTAATCTGATGATACCGCTGCTCGGAGCTGGTTTCGTAACTCTCGTCGAAGCAAAAACTGAACAAGTTGATAATTTAGCATTGCCTCTTTTATTGTATACGATTCTATTGCACTGTTAAATTATTAAGATTTATAATATTGATATTTGTTGATTTAAATAAAAATTCAGATATGTTTTATTAAATGTATTCTTTAATAAAATTCTTTTCTAAAATAAAATAAAATATATTATAATAATAATAAATTATAATATATTGCAATATACAATATAACATTTTATATCTTATACTAGCATCAAATATTTAATGCTATATTTTTATACGTTTTGATTTTTGTTTGTTGGAGTTGACAGTATTACGATTTATTTACTGTATACAAAATACATTTTTACGATATTAAACTCGATAAAAAGGGTTTAAATTATTATTTAAAAAATACCTACTTAGATTTTATAAAAGAAGTTGTTAGTTGTTATTTAAATACACATTACACATAATATGATTATATACAATAGAAGCGGTATAGGAAAGATGTCTCTGTTTAAATAACGGCCGTATAGGCCTAAATATAAGACAAGAATAACTCCGCATGCATTTTAGATTTGGAAAGAATTGATAAATTTTAATTTTAATGGATAAGGCTTGACAATTTAATTCAAGATTCCTCATAAGTGTTTCTTACAGAAACCCAAAAAACTCAAGCATACAAATGCACACACATTTTTTATAGACATTTCTAGTTAAAATTGGATATTTAATCTAAAAATAATATTTTTAATTATTTTTCTGTAATTCCAAAAAAATTATTATTCGTAGGGACTTATTATATTTAAGTTAGGTATTTATATATAAGTATCAGAACTATTCTAAATTACGTAGATTTTGGCACATATTATTGTTAATACTTAATAATAACAATTTATTAGCTAGAGAGTACCTATAGTATTAGGTGCATGAAATAATAATATAATAAATAATAATTTCTATATAATATATTTGATTTTTTTCGGTAAACATTAGTTTGACTTAAACTCACCGTACTACTAATAGAATAATAAATTAACTAATACCAATATAAATAAATAGTAAAATATCCTCGAAAATATATTCCAACAAAACCGCTTAGAATCGTGTGGCGTATGCAATGATTTATCATTGAATTATAATTTAACCCTTTTATTTCAACGACCTACTCAATGTCGAGGTATACTATCAACAGAGTGACTTACTCCGTTACTCGGTTTTTAATTTGCATAATATCTATTATTTTGACGGATTTTAAAATGTGTTATCAGAGTAGAAATTTGTATCAATAAATTTATGGTTAGCATTACTATTATATTACTGGTACAATATTTTCGTTTTTTATTTAATGATCATATTATATTCATATTAAATATACATTTTATACGTGCAGGGTTATCTATCCGATAGCCCATACCTATATTAGTTTTCTCGCCGAATGTTTGTGATTAAAAATAAATTACCTATATTTATGCATATGTAGGTAATTCATAGTAATTAAAACTATATAAAAACATTGTTTTTACTTTTGTTATTAATACACAATATGTAGCAGTAGCACAATGAGAATATGAGCTATATAAAACTACAAGAAAACTTGAACAACTTGATTGAAGAAGCCACCCACTGATGACACTTTCGTAGAACATAATATTTTTAGATCATAATTAGTAATTACTATTGACAAAACCAGTTAGTTATACAGTTCATGATGTACGTAGGCATCTACCTACATGACTACATTTAGCAGAAACGAGAAACTAACTTGTACATTGCTTTTTATTTTCGAAACTACTCCTTAGTGGAATTGGTTGTTGTGTATTATATATAATCTTAAACACTAACCTTGTAACAATGTCACCTTGGTATAGTTTTTGCCTTTGAGGTACTTTTTATAATATTTCAACAACCAACATTGCTATCATACCTATACAGTATACACTGATAACTGATCAGTGATCACTAATGAGTGATGTAGGGAGGTTCTTGAGCAATGTATCATAGTAGGCACTTATCATATTACTTGTATAATGTTTACAGTGTGAATATTTGTAAATAGTAAATACTTAATAGGTAGGTATTTGTGTATTTTTAATGCACTATCGTAAATAATAAAAAATATTAATTTTTAAATTAAATATTTACGAGTTTAACAAATAATGAATACGTGCACAATGTTCTCTCGCTTCATGCTATTATTGAACAATTAACTTTAAAAGTTAAAATTCATAATCATTAATCACAAATCACAATTGAATTTTCTAATATATAATAATATGTTTATCACCCATAAAACTAAATAGGTACTATAAATATTCAAATTATATTTTTAACGCACAAAATATAAAAATTTTTAAAATAGTATTTAAAAAAAACTAAAAGTTTACAATATGTGATATTATTATTAATATACAATAAATTGTGTACATGGCAGAGCTTATAGGAAGCAAAAAATAAAATTATTTTGATTGTTTTTTTTTTTAATTTGATTAAATTCAGCTTTTGATTTTAATAATTACTCAATTTACTCCAAGTACCTGAAACAATAATGTGAATTTTATTTTTATCGACCCAATAACTACAATAGGCAGTTATATTTATTTACTTTGAAGTCCATTCGTTTTTTCCATGTCGTTTGCTATTTTTATTCTTATCGCCTTGGCCATAAGACACTTTGCTGACTGATGGGAATGTGTCATTTCTCATGCTCTTTGACATATTCCTATGCATAGGTAGTAAGTTTTACATAAAAAAGAATATAAATAAAGCATCATCATATTTTATCTAAGTAATATTATTTACTTAGACGTAATGTCCTTAATATTTTTTTGTAAATACAGAGACCATAAAATGTTTTGTAAATTTAAATACCTATATTATAGACATATCTATATTACCTAATAATTATTAACCTACCTATGCCCTATATAAAAGGGAAATCATATACTTAATGTTTATATTGTATTGCTCGTGTTAATAAATTTAATAATGTCATAATAACTATAATACGTATTCCTATAATAAAATAAAACTTAAAAACTGTAATGTTTTTCTGTATTTTAAGCATATAATTAACAAAATATATCTGTTACACTAACCACTAACGTAGAACTAGTATTTGTATGTATATATTATTATAATATAATATTATTATTTTGGTATCGTTTTTATCGAAATGATATAATGTTAAAAAGTCGTTAATCAACAGCAAAAATCCCAAAATACCACTTAAACATATTATTATTTTGATTTTTTTATGAAAATATAAATTTTGTTATTTTACTCATTCTCAGCTGCTTGGAAGTTGGAAGCCCTCCCCGTTACATATCTGGCCACTGATAGATAATGTTGCTTGGCGCTCAGTTTCTTTTTGCTCAACACCATAACATCCGCATCGTTATCGTACCATGTTTTCTCTTTATTACCAATTGGCTTGTTCGCCAACGTTTCCCATTGTTTTTCGTATCTAAAATGCATAGTTATAAATGTTATAATACCATTATACGGTATCAACCTTTTCAAACTACTTTGCAGGCTGCAGCTATCAAAATACTAGTAATTTTTCACTGATATTAAATATAATATCAGCATAAAATTATTTATAATATTTATTTATAAGCTCACTTTAGTTGCTTGTTATTGTTGGATTGTAGGAGTGAAATTTGAGATTTCATTAGTTGTACGGGCTGTCTTTTTTGTTGGCCAATCTTAGCATAGGACACCTCTCCTACATCCTGATTCAAACGTAGTTGTCCTACTTGGAAGTATGGTTGCCTGAAATATAAACAGGATAACAAATATTCAAAATGTTACTATTTTTATGATTCAACAAGTGTAGCTGCATTATTATTTGTGTTTACATGGTACTTACTATACGTAGTGTTGTTAAATTATAGACAAATGACAAGTGGGTAGTTAATTAAGTACCTAAGTATAATATGATGTCACCGAATGGGTTATTACTTATTAGTTATTATTATTTAAAAAAATTTTAAAGATCTACTGTGTGTTCGTGAAAATTGGGTACCTACACTCTATTAATTTGCAGTTATCTACATTACTCAGTACCCTATACATATTTTAGATTTCCGTCTGAAGGAGATTGATGATCTCAATATCTCATAGTCAAGTTTCATGTTCCATGTTCATGAAAATTGAATACAAGGCTTATAATATATTGTTATATTGACAGTTGAAAAGTATTAGAAATACAGAGGCTCACATTTTTTTTATAAGCATTTAAAGTTCCAATTTAACATATTTGATAAAATTTAAAATTTAAAAATAATTTCTACTAACAAAATCTTATGAAAAATCCTGTATTCAATTTTCAAGTTTTGGAAATTTAAAATTTTGACTACCCGAATATCAACTAGATTCACATTTCTACCAGAAAAGATGATTATCTATTTTTTAAATAATATTTAAATGTTCTTAATAGTTCTTCTAAAATCTACATATTATACATTCTCCCCTTCTCTGCTCTACAAGTTTGCTAGTTAACACACTTGTTTGAATATTGAAAGTTTTGGAAACATAACTTATATAAATATATAATGCCTATTGTAATATGCGTATAGGTACCTACTATACTAATGCGAAAACAATTTTTCGCTAATTTCTAAATTTCTTAAGATTATTAGTAGAGAAAAACTTGTATATGAAACAATTATAATGTGTGGAAAACACATTTTTTTTTATATATAGGTAAGATTTATCAAAATAAAAAATGTGTTAATAATCCGAGTACCTCATGTTAGCTGGTACCTATTTAAATATAATATAATAGTAGGTTTATAGTCAATAATCATAGTATATAGATATAATCAATACCTCAAAGCACTTTGTGCGCTTGGTCTTCGAATCGGATTCCAACTAAGTAGTAATTCCATTAAATGTATTCCATCGCGACTTGCATTTGGCACAACCGTATTAAGCGCCAATCGTTTGAATACAGGAAACTTAAAACTCATAGCTGATGCCAATTGGTAACCTTCAAACCATTCTTTCTGAAATATAAATAATTAACAATAATTATAATATTTTTTTAAGATAATTTAATTTTGTAATATTATACCTATCTTATACTATCATAATATTGTAATTTATAGCATCATACTTCAAGTTAACAAATAATTGTTAATTTATTATTATTTACTACGGATATTACTGTAGAGGTTTAGTACCTATATCTACTCAACGAGTCCCATCTGCCTGAAAACAAGGTTTCCTCTCACGCTTAAAATGTCTATACGACTATACTCTATATTATCACGACATATTATTATTGCATGCATTCATGGTAAGCGTTATGTTCCGGTATACCAAAATATCATGCTAAGTAATTTTGAACACGAATGTTATGTCAGCAGTACATACCTAATCTACCTATCTATATTATATTGTAAGCAACTCGTGTTGTATTAAAACAACAATAAATCAAATAACATATTTATACCTAATTCACTTTTAAAAACATTCAAAAAATTGATTGTAATCGTTGTTTAGAAAATGATCCATTCAGTTTTAATAAAATGGTTGATAAAAGCGGCATATAGCCATTATGGGTGACCGTGAGTAACGGTCTGATGTTAGTTAAAATAAAAAGAATTATACATTGGTTCAATAATGATTAATTCAGAAATATTATTGATATTAAATACCTAGGTTGGTAACTATAAAATATAAACATTGACTTCTATAATTTTAGATTCTGAGTGGTTTTACAATGGTGTTTATTATTTTTTTTTTGTATATCCTGTATATAAAATTTCTACCAGAAGAAGTGTTTGGATTTCAACATATAGTACTTTATCTTTTAGCAAATTAGACCAACATGGTACTTTAGAGAGGTCATTTTTCGATTTTCTCAATAGTTATTTAATTCCACGGGAAAAACTACTGACAAATTATGAAAAACCGCTTAAAATAGGATTTTAATATATAACGACTTGCTTATCGCCGTAGCAACGAATAAAAATTATAATATTATAATATTAATTCAACTTAAAGGCTATAATAATTAATAAAAATTTAAAAAATCCATACTGACATATCGTCTCCTCTCAGAATCGTTTTTCTTATACAATGATATTATATCATTGAATTCAAGTTTAATACAAACCATTATACATTGACCCACTTGTAACCTACTGCACAGGAGAGCGACATCCAATTACCAGCTTTTTTTAATATTGTAGATATTTTGTGAAAAAAAAAACATTTTTACTAATTATTTACTCAAACATCTGAAAATATATGGCATCTACCAAACTTTAAAGTAATAAAGCATTATTTTTTTTATGTATAATATTGATCATAATAAGGAAAAGGTATATAGAAATAATGCGTGTTGAGCAAGCTTTTTTTATGTTAATAAATTGTTTAAGGTACCTTTACATTTGTTTCTGCTATATCTTATGTAGGTACCTCAGTTACTACCTACGAACTAAGTACCTACCCGACACAATTAATATAAAAATTATTTAAAAGTCACGTCAAAAGTTCAAAAGGTCAAAAATTATACATAATAATTATACTTCCGTAATCATTCATCAATGTCTAATACAAAATTATACTTCCGCAAAATAACCAATAGAAAATGTATTCAAGTAAGTCAAATAATATTGTTGCTAATTGTTTTCTGTATAGGGTTCAAATATAGAATTAGTCGGCAGGACACGCATGTTGCGTGATTTAAAATATTTTATTTAAATGATGTTTCATTGAAAATCGAATTTATTGCATTTATATTATGACATTACATCTCTATATATACTTATATTAATTGACAACCGTTTATTTGTTTGTAAAATGTGATTTAATACCATCGTAAAACCATTTATGTTTTTACAATATTTCTATTTGGATATATTATATTAGGTATTTACGACAGTCGACAATAGGTACATGAATAAATTATAAATATATAAATACTTACTCTGCCCATTCGTTGTTTAGGTAATAGGTATCAGCTATTAAACTTGATTTAAATAACTTATTATTTAAATAATATTTAATTATTTAATTATTTAATTATTTAATAATAAGTTATAAGCTGTAATGGTAAATGGTATAGGAAAATTCAGGAATTGCCTTTCCAGTCATATACGATAGATATAGGTACCTATATCCATAGGCATGCCCAGACTTTTTTCGCATTGTAAGCCGGTATTTTTAAACATACCTAGCTCAATACAAAAAATAACTCCCCAAAAACTCTTAATAGGTACAAATAACTCACAATATAATGCGAAAAGAAATCAACACGCATTTTATTTAGCTTATTTATTGGTTTTAGATATTTTAATTTGAAAAGTTTGTACTGTGATTTCATTCCAATAAAGTAACAGTGTAAAAACCTACAGACATTTTATCATATTATAATAATATAACAATGACAAAAATAGCTGATAATCTAATTAATCGAAATTCTTTTATTTTTGAAAGTTGCAGGTTGTAAAGTTGTTTTTAAGTATGAAAATAAGCAATACCTCAAGGCTCAAGGGCCTGAATGTTCTGGTGACAAAACACCCAATCATCATGAAAATCGTGGATTTTTATTTCAATTATATTATCATGAGTTAGCAATCTATTTTATTATTTCTAGGTACCTACCTGTGGTGGTTATGAAAATATAAATATGAAATCTAATTAATATTTTATTTCATCTCAACTCCCAATATTTTATGATCAGAACATAATATAAAAATATACGTATTCAAAATATTTAAATTCTTGATATAAGATACTATGAACTACCTATCTTAGTTCATGGTTCTAATTTATAATCAAAATCAAAACATTTAAAACTAAAAACTATATGGTTATGATAACTCTGCAGGGGATACCATGGCATACCCGGCATACCCCTGCGCACGCCTATGCCTATATCTACGTTATAAATTACTGACACATCGATATATTTCACTGTATTACCTATTCACTAATTCCACTTAAAGACGTTATTGTACAATGGGTACAAAAAAGCTATGGGAAAATCTAGAAGGAATATAATTTTGTATTGATTTATCATTATTTATTCAGATTTTACTTCAATGAAATTGGTTAAAAGTATTTTTGACTGATAACTTTGCTAGTAAATTCAAACCTTTGATAAATCAACCTATATTATGTCAATATTATATATATATATCGGATATGGATCTATATGGAGGCAATTCGAGAGCACCCGCAAATCATAAAGGTACCCTTAACTACCACCTATTTTAATAATATTTGAGTGTAATAGATAGATGTCAACATTTATATTAATTATAGTTCATTAATACCTATAAATACATTACCAACTTATAACTTTACAAGATAGCTATTTATCAAATCTTAATAATATTTTATAATAAACTAATGTTATAAAAATTATATGTAATACGTTAGGTACCTATGTTAATCAGTGCTTGACTTCTGATAGTAAATATTAGAGTACCTAACCTACTTTGATGAAATTTAACAACAAATTGTGTCCCTCTTTTAGGTATATACCTGCACCTAGACCTAATATAACTTGGAGAAGCTCTGCAACCCACACCCCTTTTATTATTGGACCTTAAATCATATTATAACAAACAACATATTATTACTAAACAACTAGGTATATTAAGTTTTAGCTATATAAGCTTTTTGAAATGAATCAATAATAATGTACCTAGGTATAGTTTTAAATATTTATATTATGTTAGTTATTTATACTCGATCTACCTATGTAGGTATATATCTAATAAATAAAAACAATGTTTGTTTGTTTCCAACCTGCGCATAGACACAAAAGCCACTTAACCGTTTTCAATAAAATCTATCAAATATATGAATAAAAATTCCTTTATAAAATAACCATATATTCTATGCATCCTAATAATTTGAAAAAAGCAAATCTGTATACCTATCCGAAAATGTTGTTGAAGTGCTTTGTTCCTCCCTCCATTAAACCAAGCACTGATTTTACGTCATAATCAATGAATATAGGTAATATAATAAATAATAATACGTAGATACAGATAAACCGATTAGGAGGTATATAAAACATGTTTCATGTTTAGATCCTATATTATGCAACATATGAGTTGTAACTTTTAAAAATATATTCCATTAGCCTAACATCAGCAGCCTATATATATATATAGGTACCTTATCGGGAGTGCCTAGAACCGAGCATATTTTGAATATTTGATCGATCTCGCTCGTGCCCGGAAACAACGGTCTGAACGTGTACAGCTCGGCCATGATGCAGCCGACGGCCCACAAGTCGATCGGCGTGCTGTAATTGATCGAATGCAATAACACCTCGGGGGCTCGATACCATCGGGTGGACACGTAGTCGGTGTACGGAGGGCGCGACCGAGTCTCCCTGGCCAAACCAAAATCGGCGATTTTCACGAGCTCGGGACCGCAGCACAGTAAGTTCTCCGGCTTCATGTCCCGGTGGAAGAAACCGTGCCTGTGCATGAACGCCAATCCTTGCAATATCTTTGAATAAAATTACACAAACGAAATGGAATATATATAATATATGTATATGTGGATATTGTGTATATATTATTATTAGGTAGGTACATAATATTATATACGCGTGATGTACATATAGTTTAGAGAAGGGAACAAAATCTGAATGACTATGAATACACCCAAATGAAGGGGTTCGTGCGAGAACGAGATAAATCCATTCATCGAAACTTTTTGAGAAACAAATTTTCAACAGAAAAACAAACCAGACGGCTCTAGTTACATAGTAGGGCAGTGGAATTTGTCTCATTATTGCACAGATATAATCGTCATATTTTTCATAATTGAAAACGGAAATTTCATTTTTTGAAACTTTTCTAGATGCAAAAAAAAAAATCCTGGAGCTATCTGGTTTTTCAACGGAAATGTTATATTTCCTATACTGGTTGTTGGTTTTGTCTCGTTCTTGTACAAAAAACTCGTAATTTTTTGCCTTAACAAATTCAATTAAAACCCGACTTTTACGAGAAATGTCCGGTTCTTGCACTGGCCCTTTCAAATTCGGATTTCGATTACAGATTCTATAATCCCAGGGATATTCTGATGGATTATTTTCGATGAATTTCTTTAAACTATTAATGAGCATAGACCAAAATATACATATCTATGCCAACTGTACCAACTATTAGATACCTACAGTAGTAATTGGATGAAAAAAAATTTTGCATAACCCTCATGAGTTTCTCTCATAAACGTCTTTATATCGACGGGATTATATTTAGGTATTCAAACTATATATAGTTAAACTAAGATTATGTTTGGATAACTTAACCCCAAATAAATAATAGGTACCTAATGCAATGTGTGTAAAAATTGCTAGAAGTACCTACTATTTGGGGGAATTTTTCTAAAATAATAAATAATAATGGAACCCTTAATATAGATTACAATAAATGTAAAAAGTTGATTTTTTTAGTTTCAGTTAAAGGATATTATTTTAATCAAATAAGTTTGGAATACTGTCTGTCTGTCCCTAATATTTAGATAATTACCTAATATCTAAATATTACTGTTTACCACAATGATCAATGAATAAATTATAAATACAACAAGTAGGTATAAAATGTATATGCATTTATACAAATAACTTATTTTTCCACTTAAGAGTTATTTTGCCTCGACAGTTGGCAATAATAATATGTATTATACTTAAAATGTTGGTATAATGTATAATGTATATTATATATTTACATCATACAATTTTTACCTGATAAAGTATATTTCTGATGGACTGTTCAGGAAAAAATTTACTTTGACTCCGCATAAGCTGATAAAGATTTTCTTTCATATATTCGAATACAAAGTAGAGTGTGTCGTTTTCTCTAATGACTTCTCTCAGCTTTATTAAATTAGCATGATTTAATTTTTTCAAAGACTGCAAAAATATTGTAAAATTTGATATAACTTAGAATTTTGCATGATGTGTATTAGTACAATAAGAGTGTACCCACCTTAACTTCTCTCAAATTCATTGCTTCGTCCCAAGAATAATATTTTCTTTTCATTCTGTAAGAATTAAATGTATTTTAAAACACAACACATGGGGTCTTAAAACATTTAGCCATGTATACGGTACCTATACCATAATTTATTATTATTATAGGTAGGTACCTACCTATTTAAGTATATACCTATCTATACCTATATTATTACACATAATGACTACTACCTAGCTGAAGTAGGTATTTGTATAATACCTAGCGCTGTCTAAATGGCTTAATTTATTTATTTATTTTTTTTTTGTTTATTTAAAGCCTCAACAACAAAGGTTATTGGCTTACGGTATTTACATTTTTACATTTTTGGATATAAAAAAATTATGGTTATTACTAAACCTAAGTTTAAGGGTGTACAAAATAGTGATAAATAATAGAATAGAAAAAAAAAAGGAACAATGTAATTAAATAAGGTTGTACAGTTTTGTTTGCTGTAAAAACATTAGGGTGTTATTGAAGTTTTTGAGGTCGGGTCCGAGTATTTCGTAGAGGTGGTCCGGGATATTTAGAGAGGTTTTGGTATCCGCGTATTTCCGGCAGTGAAGAAGAACGTGTTCGACGGTGATGATTTCCCCGCAGGTTGTGCATTGGGTTGGATCTTCATGTCTCATGAGGAAGTTATGTCTTAATTTATTATGATAACGTTAAACGTAGGTATCCGGTGTTTTGATTTTGTTAGTGTTAATATTAATATACTAAATATTAAACAAAAAATTCGACAAAAACATATTCATTGAACTACAGGCGAGGATCTATAGCTTATTACCCTCAACAATTGCATATAGGTATACACAATTATGAAAACTTCTACGAGTTACAACTTGCAGATACAGGTATTCAAGTTGTAATTTACGATACGAGGTTAAATGTATATATCAGGTTACGATACATCAGTAGGTACAATAGACAATACTATAATTGTTCTGTGCTACAATAGTATATCACATGTTAATAACATGATGTTATACCAAAGAGTAATAATATTGCAGTACATAAGGTATAACAATTAATACTCATTGTACACGAGCTGATAGGTACCTACCATAACCATATTAATTGTACGCGGCTTATTATACTAAAAATTGGATAATCTTTCTTGAACAGAATAATATTAATACGATATTTTTTTATATTTCATTATTTTATTGTGTATAAATAACAAATATATAATACCAACTGTTATAATGAACCTATTCTTTTAATCTTTTTCCTTAGTTGAATTTTTTTAAGAATGTTATAATTTTGATTTTATTTTATGTTTGTGATGGTTAATAGTGTAATACACAAATAATAATAATATTATGTATGCGCAATTCCGTCTACCTTTTAATGGCCACCTTTTCTCCTGTATCGATGTTTTGTCCCAACACGACTGATCCATACGTGCCGTCTCCAAGCTGATTCAGAGTCATGTATCTGTTCATGTTGGATTATTGTCATTTCTTCATGAACACACGTGGCGTGAATATAGCAGTGTTCTGTTGATATGTCTTTGCGTCGGTGACAGTATTATAATATAATATACGCCAGCATAGGCACGTTTTTAGACAGCGTGTATCTTACTACCTATATATTATAAGCAATTGGGTAACGTAAAGTTAACATTTTACTCGACACAACAGAATATTATTAGGTAGATTCGTACGATATATTGATCTTTCTACTCTGCGGCACGAAGACACCACATTGTACGGGGAACGCAGAGCTTATAGTTAGGTATACCGAATATTATTATACAAAGCCGAACACTCAAAACCAACCACCTGCATCAATATAAATATACCGTTGCTAGGATACATTTCAGGCATTTTGAACAATCACAAGACCTTGTCTGAAAGTTCACGTGGGCCGCATAGCATTTAACATATTATGTATATATATATATTTGACTAGACAATCAATATACCTATACCTATGTATATAATGCGAGTTGAATTAAAATAGAAAAAAAAACATAACATACCTACCTACCTAATAAATATTACTGAGTCCATCGTGATAACACAATAATATATTATATTTAATAGGTAGGTATACCAATGGACTATGACCCATATATATAAAATATATAACCGTTACTAATTATATATGTACTATACGTAATAGGTAGGTACTATAATAATGCTAGTCTGTTGTAGGTATAAGTATTCGATTTGACTTATTCCACCTAGAAATAGACGGATACGGTACACCTACTAATTACTATTATTTATTTACACTTTCAAGAGGTAGGTAAGTAAACATATCCGAGCAGCACCAAAATTAATAGCATTGATGAGATTTGTTTGATTAAAAAACATATAGTAAATATACCTACCTACCTATGTTACCTATAGGTATAGGCGTATAGCTATTATTATTATTCGAAATAATTAATATTTTAGATTACCTACCTACCTACCTACATTTTGGTATGCGTGCAGTATATTATAATTATCACAATGATTACCTACTTTTATGACTTGCTTTCTTAATTCCAGACATATATTTTTTTATATACCTATATAAAATTAGATCCCCACTTTAACTGTTGTGTTTAGGTAGGTACATCAAAAATATGTCCAGAATTAAAGTAGTGAAAAATCATACGAATAATCATTGTCATTGTATTTGTGTTTTGAATTATATATTTTTACTGAATCAGTACTGAAAATCATAGAAGATTGATTAAGAGGACGCTACCCATACATTTGTGACTGTGCTTAAGGGTTGGTTTTTTTTCGAAATTTTAATTTTCAAGAGAGATATGAGCATTTTTAATTTGTGATATTTTACATACCCATATCTTGCTTGCAAATTAACATTTCCAAACACAGATAATGTTCTTACCTAAACGTTTTATAATAGGTCAATTCACTTTAATATAAAAACTAACAGCACACTATTGAAACTAGTGAACGACAATTTGCCATGTCGTACGTGTGTAAGACGGAGACAACAAATTGCACAGATAATGTTATTATTTAAAAAATGTATGATAGGTCAAATCACTCTAATATCAAAACCAACAGCACACTATTGAAACTAGTGAACGAAAATTTGCCATGTCGTACGTGTGTAAGACGGAGACAACAAATGCATGGGCAGCATCCTATCTTGATTTTAAATTTTTATCCCGACGAAATCAGGTAGCACTGCAGCTAGTTATAATAAAAAATAGTATTAATTTTATATTGCAAAATAACGGAATGCGAGTAATATTTGATGTTTATTAATTATTATTTATTAGACCACATGAAGATAATATGAAGATGTTGTTAGTTGTCAAAAAAGAGATTATGGGTACCTTTTCATAATCGATGCTTAAGAATAAGTACCTATTGATTAATTGATATAGGTATACTTATGAATCAAATGATATTCATAAACGAGACAAATTAATTGCAAAGTGGACCATGATGGGGAGGAAATTTTGTACTAAATAAGGCCATGAAGGGAGGGTCTATCAAAGAACCACCGCTCCGACGCTGTCTTAGACGTGGACGCCCTCACAAGTCACAACTTAATTTTTACATAACGCTAAGCATTAACCCAAAATAATAATATTGTCATGTATAACTATTAGCTATGTATAATATTATTATCATGTTAAAATGGCTAAAAAAAAAAAAAATTAAAACCATTCTGTAAATATTCGTAGATAGCCGGGCTATCGAAAGATTGAGAACGTTTACCTTTTTGGAAGAACAATTAAGAACACTTAAAATTAACAAATAACTTACCACTGACCCAAAAAAAACCAAAAACGAATACGATTGAGAACAGATTTACGTGCAACGCGTTGCCCGATCATTTATTTGGTTATTGAAAGATTCATGCCTGTATGCATAAAATAAATATTCTTGAAAAAAGTCATCAATTAATAATTATAACCATATACAAATATATGGGGGCACCTATTAATATGTTAATATGTAATACAAATATATGAATAAAAAATGTAAAATAATATGTACAGGGTGTCCCGTGAGGATTTACTGATTATCCGTAGAGGGGGACTCGCAGCCCGGACAAAAACCAGTTTATTGACGTTTTACTAATAAACTAAAAAAATTATTAAAAATCATGAGATTAATGAAAATAAAATGTTAAAAGCTCAAAATGTTCACAAAAATATACTCTATAGAATGGCATTCTTCAATTTTTTCAAAAATAAAAAAATAATTTTTTTAACTTTTTTACTAAAAAATTTAATTTAATTAAAAAATAAAATATTTGTAGTGCTTACCTCTGCGAGTCTTAATAAAAAAACATAATTACGATATCTCCATTATTTCAGGAGATATCGCAATGAGTAAATACTCACGGGACACCCTGTATAACTTATAAAAATATGTAATACACAGAACGATTTTATAAAATGCTTACCACCATTTATTTCTTTAAAAATACTTTTATTCAAATGAAAATCCCAATTTTTACTGTTAATTATTTAAAGGGTGATTCTCTTGAAAATGTTGAAGTAATAAATCAAATTCTAATAAGTAGTTTCTGAGTTATTAAATGTTATACTACGTATAATAATCCTTAAATATAGTTTTACAAACATATAAACAATATGTATTATTAGATGTAATAGTAGTATTCGTTTTACTTTACTTAAATCATTTTTACAAACTATTTATATTAATAGATCAATAGTAATTACTGACATTTTCACATCATCTAAGCCCCCAAATCTACTTAACCTATTGCCATAGGGCATGGACATATTATTCTTAGTAGGTACTTGACTGCAACTATTTTCAATATGTTTCTGTTTGAATTTCAATTAGAATTAACATTAACATAATATATTGCTGAATTATTTCAATATTTATCGTTCTCAAATTATCATTCGATTAAATCTGACAACGTTGGAAAAAAAATATGGGGCGTTCTCGGCAAAAAGTCCATTCTCGATGCTTATTTTAACCGGAATAGCCGCTTCGGCTAATAAGTAATCTTATTGCTAGGTACCTACTTAACCAATAAAAAAATAAACTAATATATGCCATTGATTAATGATGTTAGGTGGTTGGGGTTTTTAATAACAACACACGTTTTTTAATACCCTGACTAAATAATAGTATAATACCTAATCTAATAATATATCCAACTGCACATAAATCATAATGTAGTAAATAACTTAGGTATATTATATTTACTTATAAACTTTATTAATTGATTTCGAAGTGGCCAATGTTGTGGCTATAGGTTTAAGATGTAGATATAAGCCCATAAGCCATAATAGGTATAACTGATGTACTTCTATCGATTATTGTTAGTGGCCAATGTCAAATCTAATTGGGTCACACTGCATCAAGAAACATTAGCGTTTTTAAACACAAGTAACATAAATACATGTTAATGACAGCTGACAAATTATCTTAAATTTCAATACAAATTTGACATCAGAGATTGCCTTTCTGGCACCAAGCCACAGCATTTTATTGAGAAATTGGTCAGGCGAAACCACTTCCAACACGACCTAGTCTTCTTGATGATGATAAACAAAGGGTTTGTAGGGTTGGATCAGGGGCAACGGCATTGAACGCTAAGTTAGCATGAGCTTGGCGGAGTGTTGAGATGTGAAGTAAAGAAGGATGCAAAACCGAAAGAGGGACTTTAGGTAGTGAATGCTGTTTAAATACGGGGATCCCCCCTAATAGATTCCAGCCAATCCAACATCACTACATGAGTATGATTACTAACGACATAAACATATAAATTATCTAATATCAACTAAATTATCGACTGGGAGAAAAAAATAGCCAGGGAAAATCATAATTTTAGAGGCCCTCAGTATACTAACGGCTCTTTATATAATATAATATATTATATGTATATATTTTTTTTTTGTAAACACAATTTACCTTTTAAATTTTTAAATATTTTAATTAATTAATATAAAACAAACTAAAATAACTATTGTACATTTGTTGGTTTGAGTATATCCCAAATAATTGGTATGTATATAATTTAAACTACAATCAATATTTGATTTTAAGTAGGCTGGAGCGTGACTCTTTTCGTTCGAAAACATAGCTCACAACTTCAATCACTAAGCCCAATATAATGTTCTGACATTAATTTTGAAAGCAGATTTGAATTTTTCACTTAATTATCTATGCTGATTCTATGACGTTTTTTTTTTTTTTTACTTAGAAATTTACTAACAAAAAGAGTAAAAATAGAACATATTCATAATTCAAATTTAAATATAATGATATAGAATATAAAAATGTGCCACAGTTTAAGCATAGAAAATTTGGAGAATTTAAATTTGCCTTCAAAATTTAAATCGGAACATCCTACTGAGCATAGTGATTTGTCACTGGCAGTATTTAAAAAAAAAAATTTTTGTAATTTTATAAAGTAATATTTATTGACTTGTGTATGCTCGTAGGTAAAATTATTAGAAAGAAATTAATTGATGTTTAATTTCAATTAGTTGTTTTGCGTACAAAATGTATTTTAGTTGTATATTTATAATTTCATTTCATTACACACTAGTAAACCACAAGAGATGGATTTATTGAACATTGCATTTTTGAAAAATTAAAAGAATTTACGATAATTTAAATTCCGTAAAAACCTGTTATTTAGTCATCTGGATTGTAGATAATACACTTAAAAATTATTCATTCATTATTATTTCAACCACAGTGACAGTTTGATCATTAAGAGGACGCTACACCCGCATGTGTTGTCTCCGTCTTACAAACGCGTAACATAGCAAATTACGTCCACGGAAAACAAACGAATCGGCATCAAAAAGTGGTTTTAGAGTAAAAATACCTATAATAAAACTTAAAGAGAACAATATTTTGGAGGGAACCTCATCGGCGTTTTTAAAATATTAACTATTAAAAAAGTTGTGGTTATTTAAAAAAATGAGTTTTTGTGCCTTCAATATCTAGCTGTGTATTTAGATTAATACAAAACCCCGATGAGGTTCCCTCCGAAATATTGTTCTCTTTAAGTTTTATTATAGGTATTTTTACTCTAAAACCACTTTTTGATGCCGATTCGTTTGTTTTCCGTGGACGTAATTTGCTATGTTACGCGTTTGTAAGACGGAGACAACACATGCGGGTGTGGCGTCCTCTTAAAACAGTTCACTATCCAAAAATATTATTGAATCAACAGAGGGATGTTGAAAATGCACCCAAAGTTACTTTAACTAGACCATTGTAAAAATTAACTTCAAAAAATAAGTCAATGAAATTTTGATAAGTGTTTTTATTATTGATCATAGAAAGTAAATGCATCAGAAAAAAAAAAACAATTTATCTGTTGGTGTTTAAACGCTGTAGGAATGTGATGAATTGCAATTAAGTTTAATCGACTTCTTCAATAGTTGGACCGGCTCCTGAGCCAGCACCTGGGGCGGGACCACCTGCACCAGCAGCTCCTGGGAATCCAGGCATACCACCGGGACCACCTGGCATACCACCACCAGCACCAGCATACAATTTGGTGATAATTGGGTTGCAAATGCCTTCCAATTCCTTTTGTTTGTGTTCATATTCTTCCTTTTCAGCCAGTTGGTTAGCATCCAACCATTTGATTGTTTCGTTAACTTTTTCCAAAATTGTGTTCTTGTCAGATTCTGGGATCTTTTCTTTGATTTTTTCATCTTCCATCGTGCTCTTCATGTTGAAGCAGTAAGATTCCAAACCATTCTTGGCGGCAATGATATTTTTTTGTTGTTCATCTTCATTCTTATATTTTTCAGCATCATTGACCATACGTTCAATATCTTCCTTGCTTAAACGTCCCTTATCATTGGTGATGGTGATTTTATTTTCTTTGTTGGTAGATTTTTCAATAGCACTAACGTTCAAAATACCATTGGCGTCTATATCGAAGGTGACTTCGATCTGGGGGACTCCACGTGGTGCGGGAGGAATGGAAGTCAGCTCGAATTTTCCCAACAAGTTATTATCCTTTGTCATGGCACGTTCTCCTTCATACACTTGGATCAAGACTCCAGGTTGGTTGTCAGAGTAAGTGGTGAAAGTTTGGGTTTGTTTCGTTGGGATGGTTGTGTTACGCTTGATGAGAGCGGTCATCACACCACCAGCAGTCTCAATACCCAAAGACAGAGGAGTGACATCGAGCAACAACAAGTCTTGGACTTCTTCAGATTTGTCTCCGTGTAAAATGGCAGCCTGTACTGCTGCACCATAGGCGACGGCTTCATCAGGGTTAATAGACTTGTTTAATTCTTTGCCGTTGAAGAAGTCTTGTAATAATTTCTGTACTTTGGGGATACGGGTAGAACCTCCAACCAACACAATGTCATTGATGGCAGATTTGTCCATTTTGGCATCACGCAGAGATTTTTCTACTGGCTCCATGGTGCTGCGGAAAAGATCGGCATTCAATTCTTCAAAACGAGCACGAGTGATTGAAGTGTAGAAGTCGACACCTTCAAACAAAGAATCAATCTCAATGCTAGCTTGGGTGGACGAGGAAAGAGTACGCTTTGCACGTTCGCAGGCAGTCCTCAAACGCCTCAGGGCTCTCTTGTTGGTAGTCACATCCTTCTTGTACTTGCGTTTGAACTCTTGTACAAAGTGATTGACCATTCTGTTGTCAAAATCTTCACCTCCCAAGTGAGTGTCACCAGCAGTTGATTTGACTTCAAATATTCCATCTTCAATGGTCAAGATGGATACATCAAAAGTACCACCACCCAGATCAAAAATCAGAACGTTGCGTTCTCCAGATGTTTTCTTGTCTAAACCATATGCAATGGCAGCAGCTGTAGGCTCATTGATGATACGCATTACGTTCAAACCAGCAATGGTACCAGAATCTTTGGTAGCTTGACGTTGAGAATCATTGAAATATGCAGGTACTGTGATAACAGCATTTGTTACTGTTTTTCCCAGGTAAGCTTCAGCGGTTTCCTTCATCTTGGTCAAAACCATGGACGATACCTAAATACAAAATTAAAAAAAAATTATTATTTGTGATAATTTTTCTTTTAATTTAATTCAATAGTACCTCTTCAGGGGAGAAGATTTTGTTTTCTCCTTTGTAGGAAATTCTGATTTTGGGTTTACCGCCGTCACTGACTACTTCAAAAGGCCAATGTTTCATATCAGCTTGTACAGTAGCATCTTCGAAACGTCTTCCAATCAAACGCTTGGCATCTATAATGTTAAAAATTTTTTTTAGTAATTGTCATTAACAATATTAGTAGCCTAATACTTACCAAAGATTGTGTTGTTGGGGTTCATGGCGACCTGATTTTTGGCGGCATCTCCGATGAGACGTTCGGTATCGGTGAAACCAACATAACTAGGTGTGGTACGGTTACCTTGGTCATTAGCAATAATCTCTACTTTGCCGTGTTGGAAAACACCGACACAAGAGTAAGTTGTACCCAAATCAATACCAACAGCAGGAGTTTTGGCAGCCATTTTTCTTGGTATGTAGTATTTTTATAGTAAGGAATATATGAAATTAAGTCTTGTAGTTTGACAAGAAGTCCTATATAAAAATAATAAAAAAAAAATTATTAATTATATATATAACTGTATTGATAGTTTAACATTGGAATTATTCCATCCATATCCAGTATAACAAGGACATACAAAATTAAAAATCATAACTACCTATTCACAGTATGATTTACAATACAAATACCAACATATTTTACTATGTTGTATTAAGACAAGATTAAACTCCTATACTCTTAAGCTGCCTATTTATACTAATTAAAATAATATAAATAATTGCATCATGCATTTAGTTAAAATGTATTACATATTTAGGAGGTTAAGGTATCGGTTATATTTGTGTTATAATTAAAAGAATCTCATTAAAATAACGAGTCATAGCAGGGAACAATCAATAAAAAATATTAGTATATAAATTAATATAATCTTTTTGGTATAAATAAAAAAAAAAATGTATGATCATAAAAACTATAAACTGAATAATTATTATCAAACAATTAATATTCGATTACCTATTGATCACTAATGCTCAGTCAGTTCTCAACATTGGAATATGATGGAAAATCGTTTTATTAAACTAAGTGATGCGTTATAATACGGCCTTGGCCCAACAGGTAACGACACTAAGGTTTGATGATAATTGATACTAAATACCAATATAATATGAAATGGTAATAAAACGAGAATAAATGCTCAAGTTTGTTTGGTCGTTGAGCATGAAAAACAAAATACCAATACGGAGTCGTGAAAAACACGAGTTTAACACTTAGGTTATGCGGTTAATGGCGCGAACAGGCGGCACACCACCGAACAAAGAACCGACAAAAAGACGGACGGCGAGAACGAAAACGACAATCATATATTATTACGCGATCAATGGCAACGGGATAATACGATTTGATAAAACGAATATTCAATAAATTGAAAACGACGAAAACAATTAACGTTCGTATATAACCTTAAAAGCGTACATCGTGCGAGGTGCACCACAATAGTATAGGGATATAATATTGTCGAAAAAATAATGCGAATGTCTTGGTTTTGGAAACAAATCGTGTAACTACAGGGAAGTATTGTTCTGATAATGAAAGTAGAATAGATTTCATAGTTTGGGACATTTCAAAACAAGATAAAATAAAAATAATGAATAAAAAATCATACTCACAGACTAGTATCCCGCGTAGAGTCCAGGAACAAAATGGAAGATGCCGACAGACGAGTTCGTTGCCGTAGCGCTTTCAGTGGTTATGACTTGTGTTTACTCGGTGGTGGGGAGTTGACGTAAATGAATCCGTTCGCCGTTGTAGCAAACGGTGCGTATTGCCGGGCTGACGGTGAGGTGAAGGGTGGACAAAGTGGTGGGGAACGACGGCTCTAGAACATTCTAGACGTTTCATGGAAGAAAAAACACGACCACAGTTTCCGCCTTTCCGGGTGTTTCGACCGTTAACGAATGCCGACCCCCCAGGGCCCCACAGACATCGCGTTCGCGTTTTCCAGACGTGTTCCTAATGTATCGTGTACTATAAATTGTGGTCATGTGTGTTTACCGTTTGGCCTTGGCGGTTGAACCTTGGACTTTATAGTTTGTACTGTTTGCAAACCGCGATTGACGTCAACGCCATTCATCGGAATGTATGGATGGACAATTTAGGATTTCTGCGGTGGGATAAATGATTAATATCCAGAAAAATGCACCTCAATGCACACAATTTAAGATACACTTTTATACTGTTGATATTATCCGTCTAATATAATTTATATTTTAAATATAATTGTATTATTTAGGCAGTAGGCATCTAGAAAAGGCACCCTAGTAAATAATAATTAAGGAAATTTTCTTTTATTGAGAATCTTTATGGTTTATCCCTGAGACCCCTACGACCCCCCTTGACAGCTATGAATGGGTACCGATTTTGGACGTCTAGTACTCAAGTCGCGCCTGTAGGTCGGTCAATATTAGATGGAAATAGGAAATATCTTAAACCGTTTCCAAAATCTTAGATCATAAGATAAAATAAGGATTTTTGAAAATGCTTATTGGCCCTTTGGCGGTCTTTTTCGAAGACGTTTGAAAGTCGAGTTTGAGTAACTAGAAATATTCTCTCGCACGTCCTTGGAAATTGGTAATTCAACGGGACTGATAGTTGATACCATTATAGAAAAAAGATTATATGGTTGATACTGTCCATTCTGTGCTTTATGAAAGTCGAAAAGCATAATTCCGAAAGCCATGTTTGTCGAGGGTCTTAAAGCAAGTCAGTCAAGTGAAAAACCATTAACGTTCAACTTGTGGGCTGTGGCTTATATTATAATATACCTCTTTATACACAGTCACACTGCAGTAGTGTAGTGCGTTACTGCGTTCATTTTGTATGGAAAATAGAAAATGGTGGTAAATTCCGAGTATTTCAAATGTATATTTTAATATTTATATAGTTTTTATTATACCTATACCTACGGGCTACGTTGTTATTCTAATGCAACTTTAACTAATTAAAGCAAACATTTTTTACATTTAAAGTATTTGAAGCTATAATTTGTCCGAGGATTTTTTTACCGTATTTTTATTTCAGGGTATTTTCTTTTTAAATCTAAGATTTTAAAATCTAATGTAAGATTCCTTCTAAGGTTAAATTTTTATCAACGTTTGAAATTCAAATTTTTACAACATTGGATAAATCGATTTCTCATATGTAACGATTTTCTTAGTTTGTTGTAAATTGTAATTCAAAAACGAATAACCGTAGACATTTGAGATTTTCTATATAAATGATAAAATTTTCAAAATATTTTTATTTGTTTTGAACTCTTTAGTCTTTACAGACAATTTCAAAATTCAATTTATTTAGTTTTTTTTCTATAAAGATCAATAAAATTTTATTTGTTGGGTCAAAATACAAGGCACCTGATATATTTCTTAAATAGCAGTTGAAAAATATTAAAAATACACGTATAGGCACAATTTTTTTTATAAATATTTAAAGTTCAATTTTTGACAAAATTTATCAAATTTTAAAACTTTAAATGATTTTATAGTTAAAAATGTATAAAATGTTCAATTGTTCTAGTTAAGGATGAAAACTTACAACAAAGTTCCACTTAAGTTGGTCATTTTGCAACCAGAAATTCTTTAAAATATGAAAACAATTTTTTTTATAGTTATTTTAATTTTATGTTCAAATTTGGACGAAATTACATATTAAATTACCATTAATAACGATTTTAGTTATTTTGTTGTAATTTTATAATATTAATTCAACTTACCGGCAACCGTATTGTCCGTGTTAAATGTTAATAATAACTAATAAGCAAGTCCGGTGGACTAGTAAAAAGGGCAAGGGATGCTACACAATTTAAAGGGCAAATAACGAAAATTGTTGGGGCAAATTTAAAACATGTAAATAATTTATAAAATATTAATATATTTTATTTTGTTTTGAAAAAATATTAAATATTGAATATACGTTAAAAACATAAATAAGTACCATGTTACAACAAACTTTCAATCAACATTTTACAATATTATAAATCACTATAATAATCGTAACTTGGTAATAACGATCTGCTGTTCATTAGGTATCTATAGAGTCTTAGCATCCCAGCATCCCAGCCAGTCCGCGCCTGCTAAGAAGTAATAATTATAATAACAATATAAATATAATATAAAATATCCACACTGACAAATCGTCACCTCGCCGCTCAGAATCGCTGTTCGTGTATACAATGATATTTTATAGGTATCATTGAATTCAAATGTAATACCATGCATTTTACAGTTAACCAACTTGTAACCTACTGTACATCAGAGCGGCATCCACTAAACCCACCCTTTTTTTTTTAAACTTTTTTGAATAACATCAATCAACATATTTTATTATATTATACGTATTTAAGAGGACTCTTGCATTTGTTGTCTCCGTCTTACACACGTACGACAACCTAGCAAATTTTCATTCACTTGTTTTTATAGTGATATATTAGTACCTACCTATATTACTATATATTAGACTGAATTGACCTATATATCAAGGTAAGAAGATTATCAGTGAAATTTCTCCATACCAATTTTTCAAACCTTATGGGTAGGTATGTAAAATATTACAAATTAAAAATGGTCATAATATTTTGCTTGAAAATTAAAATTATTGAAAAATTACCGACGCTAAATAGCTAATTTAACTAACACAGCGTTTCTTGTACATTTTTATCCGTGGAACCCTTTTCTATGTCCACTTTTATTGTGGAATCTCTGTTTTTTTTTAGTTTTTAGATTTTTTTATTTAGCTTTCAACAACAAGTTATTATACAGATCGACAATTAGAACCCCTACTTCGTTTCAATAGTCATTTTTAGCGTCATTGTAAGGATTGTAAGGATTGTTTGCAATAAAAATAATAATTTCATATAATAATAATGTGTATACTGTATTTATTATTTAATCCAAAAAATGTTAATATAAAAATAAAGATAATAGTGATTTCAAATAATAATAATGTGCATATTATACTGTATTTAATTTAAAAAATATTTTAAATAACACACATAAACAGGACTTTTATATTTTAATTTTAACGAGGGTTTCTCGGAACTCTGAACTCAGAATTCAAGGGTTTAAGAAATGCTGCTCTAACATATTATTTTTAATACCTATGTATTCCCAATTAAGTTAGTTAATCAGTAATCACCAGTATAATGCTACTGGGGATTTTCTTTCCTAGTGACGGGATTTTTTTCCGGGGAATATTTCTCCCCAATTCTCATCGGAATTTGTGGAACTGTGATGTAACTGCAGTGTAAGGATGTGTAAGTGACGGATACCAAATCACCAAATTAACAAAATCCACCGTGAAATCTAATCTAAACAATTTTGATTTTCGGTTATTTCATGGTGTCAAAAATTATAAATTCCGCCAAAATTCTTATCTGTATTTTGATTTTTTAACATTTCCCTTATCATTCGTTGTTGCCTATTGGCTATTTGAAAATTAGAGTGATAATTAAGTGTGTCAACAAAAGTAAACAATAACATTAGTAGGTATATTAGAAAAAAATTACATATTTTACTAAATGTCCAATGTACTTACTACTTAGTTACCTACTACGTAGGTCGTAGATAGTACAATGTACTATCGTAGTGTCGTCGTATCAAACAGTTAAAAAATATCATTAAAAATTAATAATGCCTATGGCTCCTCTTTCACAGCGAATTATGATTAATTAGTCCTTACCAGTTTCATTTTTTTTACACGTTACTGTATTTCATAATCAATTTTATTTAATTTAACATACAACTTATAATGACTGACGATTTGTGTAATATTGATTCGTGGGGTTTGCCTGACCAAATCGTAGAAGTAAATATTTTATACTTCAGAGGATGCCACGGCGGCATTTGTTGTTGCTGTCTTAGAAATGTTGAAACGTACATCATAGATAAATTATTGTGTTCAGTAAAACCAATTTTTTGTTATTAGCTTTAACATTATAGTAAAGTAACCTATTTTCTAATTTAAAAGTTAGAACATTATTGTTTCTACTTAAGGTTTATTTATGATATTTTAACTTTTAAGCGATATTATATGAGCATTGTTATATTGTAATATCTTGCATCACCATAACTACCTAACTCGAAAATTGAAATATCTATAAAAACCAGATGTACTAACACGGATAATGTTCTTACCTATGTTTCACAACATGTATAATCACTCTAATATTAAAACTAACAACCCAAAATTGGTTCTGTTGAACTTCATTTTTTATATATTGTATAGTGTATATTTTTACCCACATTTTTAAGATAGAAACAACATACACAAGAGTGGCATCCTTTTAATCATATTTGAATCGTAGTGTCTGATCATAAGCAGAGTATAACATAATATTTTATTTATTTTAGAACTATAAAAAACGAGGTATTGTGTCAATGTTTCCTTGGCAAGTGGAATGTCTAACTAGTGACGGTGTTTTGGACGGACGAAATCTGGTGTACTCGGCACCTACGTCAGCTGGTTAAGATTTTATTCATTAAATATTTCACTTTTTTTCCAAGCATATGGCTATCCTTCTCATTTTATTATATTTTGTTAGTAGCTTATAACTTTTATAAAATACATTTTATTAACAATTGTTTTAGGAAAAACAATGGTTGCCGAAATATTAACAATGCAGACAGTACTTGAAAGAGATAAAAAAGTTTTAATAATCCTTCCATTTGTATCAGTTGTACGAGAAAAAATGTTATATTTTCAAGTAAAATTTTTTATTGAATTATTTTAACAGTTGTATTAAATTAATAGTCAATAACGATTAATTATTTAATATAGGAACTATTTGAAGGAACAAACAAAAGAGTTGCTGGATTTATGGGCAGTTATACACCGTCTGGTGGCTTACGTTCTGTAAATGTTGCTATTGCTACTATTGAAAAAGCCAATGGCATAATAAATCGGTAAGCATAACGCATAAATAAATGTTTATAAAATCAATGATAATGATTTTGATTTTAGCCTAATAGAGGAGGATGGACTGCAAGATGTCGGTTGTATAGTTGTAGATGAACTACATATGCTAGGTGATTCAAATAGAGGCTACCTACTAGAATTATTGCTAACAAAAATTAAATACATGTCTAAAATGTAAGTTACTTATTAAAATCATATTTTGTTTGTTTATTTATCTATGAATATTTTTTCTTTGAAATATTTGATTACAGTAGAAGTAATTTATCGATTCAAATTGTTGGTATGTCTGCTACATTGCCAAATTTAGACATTCTTGCAAAATGGTTAGATGCTACATTATATCATACAGATTTTCGTCCAGTTCCTTTAAAGGAATATTTAAAAATTGGAAAAAATGTGTATAATGCCAACAATCTTTCTTTAAGTCATACAATTGAACCCAGTGTTGCGATTAAAGTAATGAACAATAAATTCAAAATTGTAGTTTAATCATACTATATTTTATACAAATATTTATAATTTTCTCTTTAGAATGATCCAGATGATGTCAAATATTTGTGTATTGATACAATTCTTCAAGGGTATTCAATATTAATATTCTGTTTTACAAAAAAATGGTGTGAATCCTTAGCTCTTGAAATCGCGTCTGAAATTAAACATTTAGGTAATTTTTTTTTTTCTAATACTTGAAAAATTATGGTAAAAATAAAATATTACTATATAATTTGTATTAATTATAGGTGGAGATAATAAATCAAAAGTTGGAATTGATTTACGGAATCAATTAAATGGAGAAAGTCTAGGAGATGTATTGGAGCAGCTTAGGAGGTGTCCCGTTGGTCTTGAAACTGATTTAAGTAAAACCATATCATTTGGTGTTGCTTTTCATCATGCAGGTGATATATTAATATACTTCCCTTGAATAGACATTACACCCGCATGTATGGTCTCCGTCTTACAAATGTATATCATAGCAATAACAGTTTAGTGCTGGACAATCTTACTCCCTCTGTATATATAATATAATTAAAAAAAATTCACAACGCATAGGGAAGAACTTTATCTGTGTGATAGTGTTTTAATTTTTTTGATAGCACTGACCAATAATTTTTAATAATTAAATGTAAAAAACAATACAAACCTAATGTTCCTAAACTGATAACATAATATGTATTTTTGTTATCCAATTAATAAAAACACTACGACAGATAATGTCCCTTGTGGAATTTTGGTAATTTTACTATAGATAAAATAGTTTTTTCTATGTTGTACATTTGTAAGATGGAGACAATACATGGGGGTGTGACTTTCTCTTAAACAGTTTTTACACAATTTGTTTTTACTGCTTTTTTAAGTTAATAATAATATGTTCAGACAGTGGTTGGTCTGTGAATGTATTTTACATTTTTGGGAAATGATTTGTTTAAACAGTACATATTACATAATATAACTCTACATTTTTAGACTTAAAATCGCAGTAAAACAATATAACATTTTCTTCAAACTTGACTGTTATTATACCGTAACTAATTTTTTATTTACTATTAATATTTAGGTAAGTGAAAAATGATGAACTTGCATAGTAAGTTTTAATATATTCATAATTTCATTTAGGTCTTA
This sequence comes from Macrosiphum euphorbiae, assembly GCA_949089665.1. NCBI lineage: Eukaryota > Metazoa > Arthropoda > Insecta > Hemiptera > Aphididae > Macrosiphum > Macrosiphum euphorbiae. The sequence goes on from CARXXK010000001.1 coordinate 6,817,715, forward strand.
CAATGGACGAAAGGGACATAATCGAAGGTGCATTCAAGCAAAATATAGTTAGAGTATTAATTGCCACATCAACTTTATCCTCTGGTGTAAATTTGCCTGCACGAAGAGTGATAGTGAGATCACCACATTGCCATGGATTTCCTATTGATATTTTACAGTATCGACAGATGATTGGACGCGCTGGTCGTATGGGTGTTGATACTGCTGGTTTGTTATTTTCGGGTTTGTTATTTTTTTTGTAGTTTTAAATATTTTATTTTTATTTTTATTTTAGGAGAAAGTTATTTAATATGTAATGCGAATGAACGGCGAATGGGTGAAGAAATAGCAACTCAAAACCTTCCTCCAATTAAAAGTTGTTTAGGAGTTGGGGATTTTTCTAGCTGTTTAAAACGAGCACTATTGGAAGTGGTTGCCGGTTGCGTTGTTTGTACTACAGAAGAAGCTTTTGAGTATATTAAGTGTACATTACTTTATATATCAAATGGTGAAAACTGTAAGAATTCATCATAATAATTAAATGTTTTTACTTAGAAGTTTGATGTTGAATATTTCTAGTGAATGAAACTCCAATCAATGAGTGTCTAAAATTATTAATAGAACATCAATTTGTACGAGAAAATGACAATAAATTATCTCCCACCAATCTAGGGCAAGCGTGTCTTGCAGCATCTGTTACACCTGAAATTGGTCTAAAACTGATCAAAGAGTTAGATAGAGCAAGGCAAAATTTTGTCCTTGACTCTGAACTTCATTTACTTTATTTGGTAAGATAGATTATTTATAAATATTTTTATAAAGTTCTAAATAAAAATCAATACTTTATCGTACTTTAGATTACACCGTATTCAGTAAGTGATCAAATTGGACATTTGGATTGGTTTAGAGTTCTTCATGTGTGGGAAAAGTTACCACATTCTATGCGCAAAGTGGGAGACATGATCGGCATTGAAGAGGGATTCATTGTTAAGGCTATGACTGGAACCAGTTTTAGTACATCTTCAGATGTATGTTATTCATTTAATTTATAGAGCAAATTGTGAACAATCAAATGTATTTGTGATGTAGTTGACAAATCCGAAAAGTTATTCAAATATTTTAAGGGCGGGTTGCATAAAAAACAGTCTGTACATTTATTACTGGCCCCATAGTTTATTCATTCTATAAAGTTAATGATTATGTTAAACTATGCTAGTGTTGCATAAAGAAATATTAAATTATTGATAACCGCGATTACCAAATAAGTTAAACCAACAATAGCATTGATAACATCAATGATATTTTATCGATCTGTAAATTACCGAACCAAAATCTGATCTGTAGTTTATAGGTCCAATAATCAATAATTTACAAAACTATTAGTACAATCGGGCGTTCAAGCAACACCCACTTTTATTAGAACCGTTAGCGGTTAACAGTTCAGTAAGTCGCTACAAGATGTTTTTGAAACCTACCCTAAGTTTGCAATATGTGTCATACAAAAATGTTGTACCAACCTATACTCATAGTTAGCATAACATTTAAACAGACATACTAGTTTAATTTTTAAATTTTTGAAAAATAATTAACTGATTGTTTTTGTATTTAGAAACACAAATTAGCTGTTCATAGACGATTTTATACAACACTCTTACTACACGATTTAATAAATGAAATTCCCATTAATACTGTAGTTTCAAAGTATGGTACATCTAAAGGTCTTCTGCAAAGTCTCCAGCAATCATCTTCTACTTTTGCAGGTAAGATTTATTATAATGTTTTAATTTTATAGGTTTTATTTTATTTTATTCTGTTTAGGCATGGTAACGCAGTTCTGTAAAAGACTTGGTTGGTCATCTTTAGAATTATTAATATCACAGTTTTCTGAAAGACTACAGTTTGGTGTACAGAGACAACTTGTTGAGTTATTACGATTGGACTGTTTGAACTCTATCACTGCTCGAACGTTGTATAATGCAGGAATACAAAACATTCCTGAACTAGCATTAGCGGATCTGAGATTAGTGCAGCGTACCCTTACCAAGGCAATTCCATATCAAAGGTAAGCATAATTAAATAGCTTATGACTACATTTAATACTTAAAATTCATTTTTAGTAATACAAATAATAATAATACCAATGATGAGGACAAACGAAAAAACATTTGGTTGGCTGGACGTTTTGCTCTTAATGAAAAAGAAGCCGCTATATTTATCATAAATGAAGCAAGGCATCTTTTAAAAGTAAGATTCAATGTAAAGTGTATTAAATAAAATGTTGGTCTTATGATATGAACCATTATTAGAAATATAACTTCAATGAATTACTTAGGCTTAAGAGGATGTCTCAGTGTTTTACCAGTATAATATGTTGTACAATGTACAGTGTACATAAGTCTCAAAAGTGCGTAGTCAATCTTATAAAAGATACTTTTTAAAAATATTTATGTACAGATAGTCTTGTCCAAAGTTCAAATAAGCAAACAAAATAAATCCAGTTGTTATTTTTACATACTCTCCATTTATTAGCAATACATCAAATAAATAGTTGAGGGGAGGTGGAATCTATAAAAATGTATGTGCAATTGATATTGACAATATTGTAGAACTACATAATTATAATTTAATACATAGAAGTTAAATTGTTCTTGGTTCAGATGTACAACATAATATTATATTAAACATATTATACAGTAACCTAAAAAATGAACAATTGTTAAAAATTGTTGGCTTTTTGTAATCTATTTAACTAATCAATTTTTCTGTTGTGGTTGCAACGTTGTCAGGTATTGGTCGTCTAATTTGTCCACATTATTTTTATATTTTGTTAATATTTGTAATATTACTCTATACATGTGGCATAATATATATTATACTAGCTAATCCAACAATACTTCGATATTGATAGATGTCTGTATAAATTATAAATATAATGGTCTTCAGCGGCTCAGCGCATTAGTCATGCTCATTGCTGTCGCCGAGGTCAGAAAATCATTGCTTGAGGTTACTCTTGTGTGAGACAGAGAAGTTAATTTCTAATAAAAATTGAAATTTTTTGAGCTTAAAGTTACTGGTTATTAACCTAAATGAACAATAATCATAATTTATTTTCTTCAACATGAACTCATGAATTATTGAAAGTAAACAGGTCTTTCGAGATATGGTCCGATGCTAATGAAATAATAGTGACATTATACATGATTTATTGTATGATTTTAATAATTAGAATATACCAGCTACACAAATACAGATACACAAATATATGCATTAAAAATTAAAAATTACTTAAAAGACAATAGGTTACATAATTAATACACAATCTGGTATAATTTTGTGAAGTTGAAATCAATAAAAACCTATGTGTAATTGATATTGACAACATTGCAGAGCTACATAATTATAATTTAACCTTCGAGCGGGCGCGCGGACGGTTTTTACACCGCACATTTGAAAATAATCGCGCCCATTCGTTATAAGTTTCATGCAGCGAACCTATCCATTAGGTAATCTCTAATTTCTTATCTAGTCATAAGATAAGGCAGTTATAATTTTAGCGAAGATTCACATAAACATAAATTCAAATGAGGCTCTAAATTGTGCGGTGTTAATACCGTTGCGCGCCCGCTCGAAGGTTAATACATTGAAGTTAAATTATTGTTCTTGAATCAGATGTACAACATATTAAATTATACATATTATACAGTATGCACTATAGTGCGTAACCTAAAAAATTAACATTCGGTAATTTTAATTTAGTTTGTTAGTTTAAACATTATAGTGAATACTGAATTTACCATTATTAAACTTAAGTAACAACATTTTCTAGGTTTGGTGAAGCTGTTTTTTCTTGTATTTTAATTTTTTAGTGAGATGAATATTTTGAAATTGCAATATTTTATATGCATAATATTATTATAACACGCTTTAAAATAAAAGTGTTAAAGCTAATGAAGCCATATAAGTGATATAAGAAAGGCCGAATATAAATTTGTTACTCTCCTGTTAGATAGAAAAAAGATAATATGTGAGTGTAGCTCAGTTCTGTTTAGTTTTTACTGAATAAATTGTTAAACAATATTAATTTTTAATATGTGTTTTATAATATATATTAACATTATTTATTAATTTGTTTAATTTTTATGTTATAGAGAGAACTTGGTCTTAAATCAGCAAGTTGGGTCGAAGGTAACAATGAAGAAGACGATTTAGATATGTCGGTGAAGATACGTCCTACGTCAAGAGATGTTACCGTCATTGAAAATAGTCAAGAAAGCAACAAATCAATAAAATCTTTGGTAAATGTTTCTGTTCAAAATTTATCAAATTCATCAAAAAGTGTTGAATTATTTGCTGAATCTGATTGTGAAAATGCTAAAACAGAAGAAGTAACTAATAAAGATTATAAGCGAGAAAGTTTGGATCTTTTTGAAGGGTCTTTTGAACAAACTAAATTTAGTATTACTGTAAACGTTAGTCAAAAATATAACTCAGATAGTCTTAGTAACAAATCAATAAGTGATTCATATTTAGCTGAGTTAATTAACATAAAAACACCTAAAGAACTAGAAGAGAAATGGGATTGTAATAACGGAGGAGAAATTATTTTGGAAATGAGTCAAAGAGATTTTGGGTCGAAAAAACGAAAAAGAGAAGAAGACTATCAAACAGAAAAGGGTTGTTTAAATGATATTTTTATAGAACCTCGAACAAAATATAAAAAAATTGATGAACCCTCAACAAGTCGCTGTAAACCTCCTGAGATAAGTAATTCTTTTGAAAGCACAATGTTTCCAGATTCCATAAGGATTGACACACAACTAGATCAATTACTGAATGGAAATGGCAAAACGAATACAACTTTGAACATAATATCTAAAGAAATGAGTGAAAGTGTAATGCAACTGGCATTTCAAGATTCTTTTAATACAATGTCAAATACGATAATATCGCCAAAGAAAAGTAATGTTGTTGTCATGACTTGTAAAGATTTAACTATATCCGACACTGAAGACATGATTGCAGGTTCTCAAGACACTTCATCCAGTGGACCATCTCCTCACAAGTATGATTGTGTGCTATACTAGGTGTAACCAGGCCTATTAGTTAGGGGGCAGGAGTTCACACATTTTTTGATAGCAAAATAAGATATTACGATGCTACATTTTCACAGTTTACTTTCAATGATTCACTCTAAGTGAACAAAAGTTGACCACTACTCAACTTTGTTCATCGTTCAATGTAGATGATAATTTTTAATGATTTCACCTTTATACTGTTCATTTTTCATTGACTGCAAATGATTCATCTTAAATGATCATCAGAAGTTAACTGTGTAATCATAGCATAACATAGTCCTTCTCATACAAATATAATAAAATTGTATTAAATATTTTCCTTTTTTTGGTTTGTATAAATCATAATAGGTATTTTACATTTTTTACAAAAATTAAGTTTAATAGTATAAAATGAGTGGACTTACCCCCCCCCCCCCCTCAAAATTAACATCTATGACTATTGACTAGTTATTCATTTTTCTAAATCTTTATATGTCTATTTATATATTTCTTATTATTTCTTATTTTTTTAGAGAGTCTCCAATTAAACCTGATGCTAATACCAATTCAAAATTTGATACATGGGCATATAAAACTAAACTTATGGAAAATATTGATTTGTTTGCCCGAGATCACTTTCCAGATATTAAGCGCAGAAAAGAAATATCATTAGCTTTGAATGTATGTACAGAAATTAACATAGAACAGAAAATTGGTGCTAGAATTGTAAGACGAAGTTTAGAAAATAATAAAAATACAAAATTATTCAAATTTAATAACGAAGTATTAAAAGGATTTGCCATTACGTGGTACAAACAAACTGTTGTACATTATGTAGATTTCAATAAGACTGGTATGTTTCTTTTTATTGTTAAATAATCTTATTTTAACATGAAAATGGCTTTATTAATTTTTTTTAATAGGTCCGTCTGGTGTAAGTCTATTGAAAAAGCTGTTGTCCAATAAAAATTTGATTGTTAACATAACTGATGCTAAATTAAATTACAAAATTATCTCTCAATGTTGCGACATTAAACCTGTTTGCAAATTCAGAGACCCTTTTGTAGCTGATTGGCTAATAAATGGTCAACCAAAAAATTCATTAAATAACTTGGTAATTTGTATACACTATACATCAGTATAGTATTTATTATTTTTATAAATTAAAATTATTCTGTTTATCTATACATTTATTCATAATTGAATTCTATTAATCAAAAAATTATGTTAGGTTCAATGGAATTTAAACTTTCAAGGCAAAATACAAACTAATGATGCAGTTTTTAATGCATTTATCACTCTTAAATTAATGTCAACTTTAAGACATCAACTTAAACAAATATATATTTACAAAACATTCAAAGGTAAAATTATTTACATCAAGAAGTTTACATCAGAAAATATTTTTTATTTTTGCCTTAATAATTATTTATTAATTATCAATTCACTATTAGATATAGAGATGCCCATACAAATTATTTTGGCAAAAATGGAACTATATGGTTTTGGTCTAAACAAAGAACATTTGGTAGAGTTAAATGATACAGTAAATAAGCTAATGGCCAACATTTCTGAACAAGGGTTTGAACAATCTGGAATCAGGTTTAACATGCAATCCACATTAGAATGGGCCAAAGTAAGTGTAAAAGTTATTTTCTTTAACAATAGATTTCAATATTTAGATTTTATTGTCTAGGTAAAAAAAAAATTGAAGGTAACTGATAGTTCTTCACATTTACTGGTCGAATTGGTCAAAAATTGGCGAAAATTAAGTTGTCTTAGAAATACTGTAAGTGTAGTAAAACTTAAAAGTAAATATTTTGAAAGCAGTTACTTATTAATTTTTTCATTTTGTAGCATATCAATATATATTTAACAATACAGAATGATCGTGTTCATTGTGACAGCAATACATTTTCGAATACAGGAAGAATCAGTATGCATGAACCCAATTTACAAAATATACCTAAAGACTATGTCATTGAGAATGAAATATTAAGTTTGAGATCAGCGTTTGTGCCAAAGTCAGGTCAGTTTCATTGATATTATTATTATAAATTGTTAGTAAGCAACTTTCACGATTGAAATTATCAAATTTTTTACTCAACCTATTCTTTGTATTTATGGTAGCTGCTAAATTTGTTGTGTGAATAACAAATTGGGCATAACTGCAAAATTGATTATATTATGTTCTTTTAGAGATTTTCTAATAATTTATTTATTAGGTTCCTGACTCATAAAATTCACACTTAGTTTATACTTATTTTGATATGTATTTATTAAGGATACAATAAATTATTACTAATAGTGAACAGTAACCAATTATACAATACAATAATATATATTCCAGATTTAGTCTAATGAATTATCTTATTAGCTATGTTTTTTTTTATAAAATATCTTATAAAAATTAATGATATCAGGCCATCAGGAGTGCCCAACCACTGTAAAATAAAATATAAATGGATATTTCTTCATTTCCTATTGCTTATTGTTAATTAAATATGTTGATAATCAGACATGAACATGTATCGCATCATCCTTGTTGTTACCTACGTCGTTTAATAATAGAAATAATATCAAATATTACCATATTTATTGCACAAACACTAAGTTAACATTATTTATATATTAATACATTACGAATATTAATTTAGTTCTATAAACTAAAGTCTTAATGGAAACTTTAAAATTCTTGGCATGCCTTGAGAACAATTTTTGAATCCCCACTGTAGTACATAATTAATCCCAAGATTACCTTATATCTATTTATTTTTTTTTTGAAACTCATATAATAAATTTCTTCACTTTATTATTGGTTTTGTTGAAAATTGAACCAAATGTTTGACCCAAAATAACCAATAGATAATATTAAGTGTTAAAAAAAAAAATTGTGAAAATTAGTGAAAATGCAGTCTTTGTCATTAATTAATTTATATATTAATCTATACAAATTTTAAATAGTTTTGCACATATTAAAAATATTAAAACAACAAAATTAATTTTTAAATTTAAATGTTATAGATCAAACTTTGGTATCTGTAGATTTTTGTCAAATTGAACTACGCGTACTCGCTCATTTATCTAAAGACTCAATATTGTTATCAGCTCTCACATCTCCTGGTGATGTTTTTATAAATTTATCTTCTAAATGGCATAATATACCAGAGATTGAGGTTTGTGTAAATGTATAATTGTATTTCTTACATTTGGTTAAGTGTTATAAATATATTCTTGTTTTGTGTGTTCAGGTATGTGATGAACTTAGGCAAAAAACCAAACAAGTTTGCTATGGTATGTTGTACGGCATGGGTGCAGTAACTCTAAGTGAAACTTTGAATATTACTCAAGATGAAGCACATAAACTAATATCAGAATTCAAAAGAACATTTCCTGGTGTCAACAAATATTTTAATGAATGTGTATTACAGTGCAGGTCAATGGGGTTGGTGAAGACATTGAGTGGACGAATCAGACATTTCCCAGAAATTAACAGTGAAGTACCAAAGATCAAAGGTATGTTTTTATTCTTTTAGTCTTATGTTTGCAAAATAATAAAATATATTTTATCATTATTGTTACGATACGTTATTATTAGCTCAAGTGGAACGTCAAGCAATTAATACAATTATTCAAGGAAGCGCTGCCGACGTTACAAAAATGGCAATGATTAAAGTTGATAAAATTATCAACCAAGGTGTTCTCAATACACGTGTACATTTAGTTATGCATTTGCACGATGAACTAATTTTTGATGTAAGTATTATATTCACATTTCACATTATATTAACAATACTTCTCTTGTCTTATAACTGTATTCAACTATTAAGTTATTGAACTATTCTATAATGTTTTCAGGTTGAAAATACAGTTCTTGATGAAGCTTGTTCAACAATTATTAAAACAATGGAAGCTGCAGTTAATTTATGCGTACCTTTGCCAGTAAAATTGAGAAAGGGTTCTTCATGGGGTGATTTAAAATAATGATCTCATTTTACAGTTTATTATTGTCAACTGTTTTAATTAACACAAATATTTATTTATTTGTTTTTATTCGATAAAAAAAAATAAATATATATTATGTCTATTAGTCTAAAAATTTAATTATTTCTGAAACAATTTTTTTAACACATTGATTTTGTTAACTTATTTTAGTTATTTTATCATTATTATTACTTTCACTGTGTAATTTATGTTTAATTTAGTGTCAAATTTTGCATGCTTTTAAATCATCATAACACCTTTTAGTTGGACTGATTTAATTATTATTAAATAATATTTATTTTTATATTTAAAAATAATTTTTTTATTTAAAAATAATTTTTTTATCAAATATTTAGTTACTATTAATTTTTATATTATTGAATTAGCCAAAATCACTATTGTGTGTTAATGTTAACTAGTCTTTAAAAAAACTTACTATATTCTTTTGAAAGATTGTATTATCTGTGTATTATTTTTAATACAATTTTATTTTAAGCATGATATTCATTATTGGGTCTTAAAATTATATTTTTTAATATTTTAATTGGGATGTAAAGTATATAACTTATGTAATACTTATTTTAGAATATTAAATATTGTGTATAGATGTTATTGTATTAAATTATTATTAGTATTTTAATTTAACAATATTTTATTGGGAGGACGAAGTAGCCGAGCTGACTACAGCGTCGGTTCCGATGCTTACCATCACCGGTTCGAATCTTGACTACTGGCGGCTCCTCTCTCTGGGCAGGCAACTGTCTAGAGAGTGAGGCCGCCATTCCCCTATCAGTCATGGCAGAAAACTACGGATGCTTAATTTGAAATTCTGGCCAACCTAAAAACACTAGTGTTTCAAGTTTCAACCAACAGTTCCTCCTCCCCCCCCCCTACCAAACAACAAAAAAACATCTAATGACCATAGTTGCTGGGCTTATGCTCAATATAAATAAATAATAAAAATAAACATATTTTATTGATCTACATACATATCTACTTAATACAAAACTAATATTCAATACGACAATAATATAAACCGTAATGCAGATAATATATTATGGAACAATATTGATCTAATGACAATTCAAATAGGTGTTTAGTTTTCCTTTTTTGTAAGTTTAAATTGTATGTTTATTATTATTTAGCTTGTTTTTATGTTTAATTTGTATAGTGACTTAGACAGTCTTAACAAAAATAGACCACTTTTTGACTAATTATTTTAATATTTACTGCTATCTGACATCTGTTTATTTTTACTATTTAATTATGCCTACAACATATACCTATACAATTTACGTTTATGAACAGAAAACCGGTTTTGAGTAAAAATTCCCGTTTTTCATTAATTTTTTATTTTGTTTTCCCGGAGCTTTTGAAAACTACTGGGAATTTTAAATGTTAACCTCCCCAATGCACCAACTAGATTCACTTTCCTATCAAACAAGATACTGAAGTTGAAAATCAAAGCATTATTTCTACTACTTATTGTGTACACTGCAGATAAAATTAAAAATACTCAAATCATTGTAAAATCTATACACTCATCGCACCTCTCAGAATCTAAAATTTACATTTATAAGAAGAGAACTCAAAAAGACTTGCAAATATAAGTAATAACAACACAACATTTATAATTTGTAAAAATGGTCCAAGTATAAATGTGTAAATACCTACTAAATTCAATATAACAAGTACTTTATATTTTTGCAAAACCATTTATAAAGGCTATTATCCTTATTACTTAATATTATAAACTATAAACATTTAAATAAGTGAGAAAGTACCTACTGGCTAAGTACTTGTTAAAATTTTGAATTATTTAACCTATCTAGGTCAACATTAAAAAAAATAAAATATGCACTTAATAATTTATAGTAAAAAGGGGGTCTTCTCATATTTTAGATAACAGAAGTAAAGTATTTGTATTATAGGACACTTTTTAAGTACCTTGTACGTACAAAAGTCTCAAGAATTTGGAAATATGGTATTTAAGTGTAGGTATTAAAAAAATCCAAAAATCAGTATTTGAATAAATAATGAATTGAACAAAATAATGTGAGAGACCATGCTTGCATTTCAACTTTTATTTTGTTGGTGCGTAAAGGTTTACAGGCCATTCAAATCATTACCAGGCCACATAGAAAATTTTTTTTTGAGGGGGGGGTCAAGTAGGGACAAAAACTGTAGAATATTTGTATAATTTATTTAATATGTCACTTATATTAGTATGAAAATATCACAATAATGTTACTATTTTTGACTATGTGTACCTAGGTACTTTTAATGTATTGTGGATATTGTGGATTCCAGTGTACAGTGGTATTTACACTTGGTAAATAAATGTATGGGTATAAAACACCTTTATAATAAAATACTTAACCGAACCTAACCTACACATTTTTTCTCCCTGTATACTCAAAATATATAATATAGCTAGCTTTATAAAACCCTAAATGTATTTTATGGGTACCCTTCTTCACTAGGTACGTTTGTGTTATAATTTTATCAGTTATAACTTATAATATTGTGGGACCTCAAAACCACATTCTTGGAAATTAAACATGAGTAGGTACAATACATTTTTTTTTATTACTGAAAATATAAAATATATATAATATAATACACGATGTATATCGGGGCATGTATTTATTGTTGGCAGGCCAAATAGAAGGCGTTTTAAAAAAAAGTTGGTTCAAATTTTTACCCCCCCCCCCCCAGATGACGCCCCTGCATGTTTGGTAAATCACCATGTGTGGCTGTCAGGGCTTGAAACCGATTTTGAATACCGGTTAAAACCGTTAAAAACCGAAATCGAAAACAAAATCGAAAAATATAAATACCGGTATTCAAAAACCAAATCAGAAAAAATATTTACGGTTTCAAGTCCTGGTGGCTTTATAACTCGACTTTATCACAGCGTTGTTTTTAAGACGAAAGGAAAATCATTCTATAAGGCTGTATGCATAAGTAAGTTGTAGGTAAGTACTCGTATTATACTCTGGGAATGGAGAAGTATTTAGAGAGCTTGAAGCAATCGCCCTGAGCGGTACATTTATTTCGCGTTTATAATTGTTAACAATTGTTAATATTGTAAACTTGTTGGAAAACATTTTTTTATCTTGTTCTAATGCACCGATATTAGAGCATAATATTGTAACCTGAGGGCTGGATCACGGTCTTAGAATACTGTGGCTGCGATCATATTTGTTTTTAATAAAATATGATTACCTACTTTTCCATGTTGAATTTTTTTTTTCAGTTTGTCTATTTCACTTTATACCTAATTTAGTACCTAACATGGCAATGTAGGTATACAATTAGTTGTGATTGACATTTATAATAATAAAGGGAGGAGAGGGAATAAGCCCCGAGGCCCGAGCAGCGAAAATAATGAATACACGTCTCTGGTGAATGATGACTGATGAATGATGATAATATTATCATTGTAGTTGCCCCCAAATTAATGAAAACAAACAATAATAATCAAACAACACGCTTTCCATTTCAATGAGACGAGTCAAATAGGTACCTAGGTCGTAGGTACCTATATTAAATATTTTATGATATCTCCTGAATATAATATGGTGAATATACGAATATTCACATTCGGATAGTCTTATGGCACAGACAAATGAATTAGACGATACGTTGATAATCTTTAGTGTAAGACATATTTAAGTAATATTATAATTTGTAACATTCGATTTAGAATATTGTTTATTGAATATTGATTATTGTTTCAGTACCTACCTACCCTATATCGTGTGTGCGTGTGCATTGTATTTTAAGATGTACAATCAATTTACAATATTAAAATACTTTTAACTCGTTTTAAAATTAAAATACAATAAAAAATCTTAGAGATTGCCTAGATAATAATCTTACCTTTAAACTATATTAGAGGTCAATTCACTCTAATTTTCAGACTAACGAGCTATACGTGTTCTGCTGAGCGTACAATAATTTGCTATGTTGCGCACTTGTAAGACGGAGACAACATATGCGGGTGACTGGTGAGGCGTCATCTTAAGAGGACGCTACACCCGCATGTGTTGTCTCCGTCTTACAAACGCGTAACATAGCAAATTACGTCCACGGAAAACAAACGAATCGGCATCAAAAAGTGGTTTTAGAGTAAAAATACCTATAATAAAATCGAAAGAAAACAATATTTCGGATAAAACATCATATGCGTTTTTTAATATTGCTATTATATAACTAACAAATTAAAATACAAAATAGACAAATTTTACGTTTTTTAATTAGCTGTAATTATTTTACTAAATATTTTTTTGTAAAATGGATATGACATTATCTCCGAAATATTGTTCTCTTTAAGTTTTATTATAGGTATTTTTACTCTAAAACCACTTTTTGATGCCGATTCGTTTGTTTTCCGTGGACGTAATTTGCTATGTTACGCGTTTGTAAGACGGAGACAACACATGCGGGTGTGGCGTCCTCTTAACACAGAAAAATAAAAAAAAATTTGAAATAAATATATATATATGTATGGTATATGAGATAAATAAATAAAAAGATTTTATTGTCATATGTAATACCTACATATTGTTGACCTGTCAATTTACCTGATTGGTAATAAACTAATAAAATATAAATAGTAGTTATAAACAATCAAGTTATAAGCTGTTAGGTGCCTGCAATTAAAATTAATACAATATTAAATAATAATTATTAATAATTTCGTTCTTGTCAGTATATTTGGAGAAAATGTTTGACTAGGAATTTTGCAAATTAGTTACTATACACACTAGTTGGTAGATATAGTCGCTACTGTAAATTTGATGATTCACTGTACCTTTATACTAAGCTAGCTTTATATTAAAATTTTTAAAAGCAGAAATTATATTTATTTATAACAACATTATTATTTAATGATTCATACAAAAAATAATTTGTTTTTATAAAAATATGCTTGTACGTGCTTCTAATATCCAACGGTACACCATCTTAATAAATATTTAAATTAATAAATGAAAATAATAATTTAAATAATATCTTATATTATTATAATTTAAATTAAAAATTATAAGTTATTTTGGTTATTGTCATATTACATTTCAACGAACAAATTGTAAACACGGACCTCTTTGATATATAAAGTTGTATAATATTATAATATATTTATATCCGTGGATTCATATTATACTGACGTAATATAATATCCATCATCTATATATTCTATGGCAATTGTCAAAATCGTTGCAGAGAGCAGAGTGGATTACCTATTTAAAAAATTTTAATAGGCAAACTGGACATGAACAAAAAACATATTTTGTTCTGTACGGTTTTATTTGTAATAAATTACAATATTTTCAGTTCAGTTCAGTATTGTACCCACGTCAACGGCGCGGAAGTTTGGAACCGGGAACATACTAGTTACGGATTGAATCGATGTTGAAAGTAAGTTTGTTTTCATATTATTTTGAGGCTTAAATTTACCTTTTAGACTTAAAATAAATATTCATTGCCACGAACAGTATAATATTATGCCATCCAAGTGTTGTAGACGCATATTTCATTTCCGAGCGTGAAACGCATAAAATACCGCGCGAGATCGAATATAAATGAAGGGTGACGGGGAAAAACGATCATAGTCAAAAGAAAGAAAGAAAAAATTAAATAATTATAGTGCCTTTTGGTTAGTTTCATAACGAACGTGAATCGAGTTATGGAAAAAAGATCACGGTCAATGATATATAATACAGGTTTAAATATATTACCATAAGGGGAAAAAAGGCCAGAGTTGCACTTTAAAACTGCAATACTGAACATTTTAGGAATATTGAATATTATCGTTTTTCCCCGTAACCCTTCAAATGTATGTACCTATGTCGTGGAATAATATTAATTAATACATACACAATGTAGCGGGTAGCAGGTATACCAAACCTATAGGTATAGGTACTTGAAATAGACATACCGTTGGGTGCTCGAAACCATTCCGAAACTATCGTTTGATGGTCCCCAGGAGATCGGCAAATGGGCCTCGTGAGTTTTCGTCTTTATAGTGTCCAGGACCCGAATGGCGCCGGTTTACAGGCATGGTCGAGCACTCGAGACTTGTGTCGAGATCCGCTGCGGCACCGCCGTTGGCCGAGACTGGACGTCGGAGCATTTCGAGAACGTGACTTACATTATATAATATTATAGGTACGCAATACAATATAACGAAAGCGGTGCCGGATTTTGAGCAACTGCTGCCGCTTAGGCCATTTTAAATATGTGGCAGAAAACAATTAAAATGTTCATTACTTGTATAAACTTAGAGTCTTAACACATTAGATCAATTAAAATAAATAAAAAGAAATTACACGGGAAAAAAAATAGGTATTTAAGAAATTATATGAACACAAATTTTTAGATATTCAATTTAAGTTGTAAGATAAAATATAAAATTATGATATAGATATTAATACGACAATAATTAGGTATAGGTAAATGAATTAGAAATAATTTTTAAACTACCTACTTATAAAAACTATAATAACTCAACTTCTATCAGAGTCAAGATGCTTCGTGGTATAAATAGACGACGATTTACATGGGTAATTGGAATCCCATTTCTTGTGAAAATTCCCATTTCGAATTTATATTGGCAGTTCGTTAAATACATAGGTAATAGGTATGGTCCTAATGTCCTATATACGCATGAGTAAGGTCATTGTGTGGTAGTTTTAATTGTTCTAGGAACGATAGTATTGTTGATTTTATGGGAGTTTGTAATTTGCACCAAATTAAAGATATGTAATTTGCACCACCCTAAGGTAGTAAGAAATAGGAATTGTAATTTGCACTAAAATTAAAATCGATTATTTTTTCGATAGTATCATTAGTATCGATAGTGTTATTGACGCGACGTCAAGACTAGATGAACACGAATGACAATAATAATTTTTCGGGATTTTTCACCTTATCTGGTAATATTTTGACGTTTTACGTCCAATTGTCGGTCGTAATCGAATTATATCGCGTTATATATATATTTATATTATAATGTATATCAGTTTATTATTTTGATCAAATACCTACTAAGCTATACGTTATTAGTCTTGCTGTTTCGTCGTAATACGTAATTTAACGTAACATTTTTTTATTGCAATATTTAATTTTTTTCTTGAAATATGGAAGTTAAGTTAATTAAAAGTAATCGCGGGGAAGATATTTTAGAATACGATAACCATACTTTTTATTTTGCATATAAAACAAAAACTACAAATATAATTCGTTGGCGTTGTACACAGAGAAAATGTTCAGCAAAATTGTTTACTACAAGTGAAAATTTGACCAGCTATTTTATAGATAAAAACTAAGCTTAAGTTATATTAGGATATAGAAACTTGTAAATTGGTACTATCGACCAAATTTTTTTGTATACTATCGAAAAAATAATCGATTTTAATTTTGGTGCAAATTACAATTTCTATTTCTTACTACCTGAGCGTGGTGCAAATTACTTACCCTTATTTTGGTGCAAATTACAAATGCATTTTAAAAAAAGATGGTGCAAATTAGTAAATTCACATGTTTTATATATTTTGGTTCAAATTGACTACAGCCGATTTTATATCTTGTGTTTATATGTTGTGGTTAGGGGCTATCGTTAAAATATTTTTGATTATGAAGACAACGGTTGTTTAAAAGAGATGTCTTTTTATTACTAATACGTCATTGACTTCAATAAATAACTTATCATTACGAAATTAATTTTTATTCTAAATAATAATAATGATTTTATTATTTTGCACTACTAGGTTAGTTGTATTTTATAGGTATACTGTACTACCTCAAGCGGACCTTTTCCGTTTATTCACTACCACAACTTTTCTTGGTTTTTCCGTTAATTCACAATCGTCATAAGTATACCACGTCAGTGATGCCAGCGTTGCCACTCGTTCGCTGCGCTGCGCTTGGACAAAAAAAATCGAAAATATCTCTCGACTTGCTATGCAACACAGGGTAGCCGCCGTATATCCACTCATAATAATGACCTTAATTTTATAAGGACTATTCAATTTAAATAGTGGTATACGTTAATACGTAGAACACGTACAATACGTATTAAGAGTGGATATACGATGGTTATACTTATTACTTTGTGACTAACTTGAGGTGGTGTTGCATTGCAAGTCGATGGATAATTTTGATTTTTTTGTCCGAGCGCAGCGCAGCGAGTGAGTGGCAACGCGGGCATTACTAACGTGGCATACGTAGGTACTAAAACTGGCTCACACTAATAGATACCTACCATTGAGAGTTATTGGGGAAAAATTAAATCACGGAACAAAAAACAGTGGGGTACCTATCTACTGATCAATGCTGAACAGCTACTAAAAACCAAAAAAAGTAGTGGTAGCTAGAAGAAACGAAAAAGGTCCGGCCAACCTTACATCATATTATACTATACAATAAAATTCAAACAAATGCAAATTAAAACTTCTTATTCTGATTCAAAAATACTTGAAACGTGTGTGTTATACGAGTATTGGGTGTCTAGTTCGGAAAACAATTCAAGTGCATCAAAATCCCAGCCAAATTATTATTAATAATTATACATTTTTACCTACTAACTCAATAGGAACACTCGAATTGGTAACAATATTGTTACAATGAGTATTTTAAAATTGATTCCCGAAGACATACTAGACAGTTTATCAAAAAAAAAAAAAAATAAGATGGGTATTATAATATTATGAATAATACTTTAATTTAATTGCTTACTTTATTGTCAATGAAAACCATTATTAAACCATTTACATAATTTAATGTATGAATTACGAATTACGATTGTAAAAACTTATATCCCACTCCATAACCAATTCCTAATAATTACGCCACTGACTTTTATCAATTATAGATGAAATTGGAACTTTATGTTTATTTATATTTGCTGCTTTATTTATAATCCTCCAATAACTTTTGTGATTCTATGCTTTCAGTGCTTATATAATCATATAAGATAAAAATAGTAAACACTGAATGATTGAAAGTATTCAAGTACGATAATAAAATAAGTCAAAAGAGTGAAAAGGATAGCCCTAATTATAGCTTAGGGCTAAACATATAGCCTATATCTACTTAGTATTCATTATTATTATCATGTGTTGGCTACAGCGCCGGATTGAGACTTTTCGGCCCACTAAGATTTTAAATTTCTATCGGCCCTCAACAAAGTATCGGCCCATGTGACAAAAAATGTTATACCTTATTTTTTATTTTATTTACACTACAATCAAAAAAGTAGAAAGCTGAAAGGATATATTGTTTTTCTTAAATATTTAATTAGGTGTGCATAAGTGCATTAATTTAATTCATAATTGTTTCGCATGTTAACAAATTATACAATACAGTGCATTAATTTAGGTAGGTACTTATGCCAGGTTGCATTTAAGAATGTATTAATTTAATTATTCACTAAAATGTTATTAACAAATCATGTTTAAAGAACCATATTAGCTCAATATTGATTCGTTAAATATTTCATGATTATTCATGCAACTCGCCAGTAGTTAGTTAACTACAGCAAAGGCAATTATTTTATTTTTCACTTATATTTATACTATGCGCATAATAAAGCTATACCAAATAGAAGTATTAAAAAATGAAAAATATAATTTTAGAACTAGATGTATGCAATTTTCACCTATTTCATCTTACACCCATGCATAGGCGCAACTAGGGGGGTGCTTGGGGGTGCTTCAGCAACCCCAAACTTTAATTTAGCACCCCCCAGTTCAAAAACATCAACAATTGAAAAATCATATAAAAAATTTTTTTTTAGCTTTACGTAAGGTTTTTTTTTATTTCTTCGTTTTTAGCAGAAACACAAATTAGAATTTAGAATTCATCAATATTTCGGAAATTTTCAGTTAGAAATTTATAAAACTTTTTCCTTTTATAGGCAACATTATACATGTTGATAAAAGACTCCTCACAATTAGTCTTACCTTAAACAAAAAAAAAAGTTTACTGGAAAGTAACATACATTTTTTATGAGCGTTTGGGTTTAAAATGTGTACAAAATTGAATTTTCAATTTTCATCAGTAAATTAACGAATTTTTATATGTCAATTGTTGATATTTTGTTGTAATTTTAAAACAAATAATCCTAGATACTGGACATTTTTGCCAAATATTAAAATTAAAATTGTCCTTACATGGTAAAATGTTAAAACTATTTTATAATTTATAACTATGAGACATTTTTAAAATATTTTTAATTATTTTTCAGTTAGAAACTCATAAAAGATTTCTTTTTCATAGCTAAGATTAAAAATTTTAATAAAAGATTTCACATAAGTTTTTCTACCTATAAAAAAAACGTACACTTAAATGGAACATTAATTTTTTATGAGTGTTTGAACTTATATAATTGTTACGATATTCGATATTCAGCGGTAAATTGAATTCCCATTAATCGATTTTTTAGATGACCACCACGGGTCTGTGTTATCTACATAATTTTAGCACCCCGAGTTTTTGGCCTCTAGTGGCGCCTATCCACGCATGACCTTAGTATAACCATATTTAACCAATTTTTTATAACGTTATACATTTTAAATTTTATTTGCTTTTAGGTATACATTTATATATACCTACCTACCTATCTACCTATGTAGTTTGTACATTGTACATTTATTTTAACACACAATACATTATAATATTTTTTATTTTTAAGCAAAAGGTTTTAGTTTAATAATGATTAATGATCAAAATTAGTTAAAATTGTATGATACAAAATACTTCAGATTATTTTAGATTCTGAGGAAAGTGATGAATAATTTTATAATAATGTGTGATTTTCTTTATTTTAATTATAATAATCCAGTTTTTGATAAAATCGATTATATGTTTTTGGCATTACTTAAAAAAGAATAACCAATAGGTACCTAACAGTATAGATACTTGAATTTCTCAAAAAATATTTATATTATCAATTTCTGTATATGAAAATATTTTAAGATATTTTGGCAACTTTTAAGACATTTATTGACATAAGAAATTAATTTTTATTTTTTTCCCTCAAACTTTTTATTAATATTTGTTGAAAAACATTTAAATAAGAGACGTTACAGTTTTTAGTTTCATGAATAATATTTATATTTTTCCAATAAAATTGCCGTTCTAATTTGTTATTTCTAAGAGTTTTTAAAATTTTTTTTTTAATTTTCCTTAGTTTCTATTTGTACTTAAAGGATTGCTATTGTTTTATTTAATTTCAATATAAAACCATTTCACCTTTTTACATTTATAGATGCACATTGCACACATCAACAATGAACGCAACTTTAAATGAACAAAGACTTTTATTTACCAGAACACGGATCTGAAATAGTTGTATGCACCTCAATGTGAAAAGTTGAAAAAGTCAGAACTCAGAGTGAACTTTTGATACAAGTCTTGGCAGCTCAGCCTAATTAAATTGGGTACCTAAACCAAGTAAGATAATAATATATTGATAGATATGTATTTTGTAAAATATTTTATGTATGTATATAATAGACTTTTTAAAGTATTTCTGATGAGTATAATTTCTTGTAGTAATATATAATAATATATTAGTAGGTAGGTACTATGGTTTTGCTAATGATAATTGCTAGTACTGATACTTAGGCCTTATGATAGTTCAGTGAACAGAGAATTTCGATAATTTAGTTCATAGGTAGTTGTAGTTTGCAATGAAAATTGTCCGCCGCGCGTCGCCCCCGTATTATTATTTATTCGTATCCCGTAAAATTATTATAATATTATTATTTTTGAACACTGCATACGTTATCACACCTTCACTTCCCTGACAAACACATCTCAAACCGCCATCACACACACACATAAACATAATATGTACGTATACAATACCTGTATTTCTTGTCTTTTTATTTATTTATTGGCTCCTTTGAGTGAAATAAAATAATTGTACGATTGGTATTATGTTGTCAATAATCACCGAATACGTTTTTATTATTTGTATGTTGGACGCTTAAAGTACATACACTAGCTGATCCATTGCACTTCGTTGCCTTTAAAAATATTTACGCTTTAGTCTATATTATTCAAAATTTGTGTTCAATTCGTCATTTAATATATCAGGCGTATTGATGTTAAAAACTGCGGACATACCCCATCACCATTAAAGATTTTCACACAGTCATAATAGTGGTTCGTGGTTAGTAGTCAGTAGTCACAGTCATTTTGATGGTTTTGAGAAAATATAAAATACAGGTCTAAAATCATATTCAATCTAATAAATATTTTATTTTTTGTAAACAATAGCAACCCTATAATAAACAAAAGTATATATTTTAGTATTTTAGATTCTGAGTGAAGTGAGGGATCTCGTGGTTTTACGAATTACAAAAGTGTTTATGTTTTTTTATCCTTTGTACTAAATTTCTATCAGAAGAAGTGCTTCGATTTCAATATACCGTATCTTGTCTTTAAGCCAATTTTATGAAGATGGTACGTTAGATAGGTAGTTTTTCGATTTTCTCAATAGTTATTTAATGCCACGGAAAAACTACCAACAAATTATAAATGAAAAACCCATTACACCCATACATTCTCTGGTTTTGAATGCAAAACCCATTACCCACATATATTTTCCGGTTTTGAATGCAAAACCTATTACACGCATACTTTCTCCGGTTTTGAATGCAGAACCCATTACCCACATATTATATTTTACCGGTTTTGAATACAGAACCCATTACCCAAATACATGTTTCCGGTTTTCAATGCAGAACCTATTACACGAATACTTTCACCGGTTTTGAATGCAGAACCAATTACACGCATACTTTCTCCGGTTTTGAATGCAAAACCCATTACCCACATACACTCACTGGTTTTGATTGCAAAACCCATTACCCACATATATTTTCCCGGTTTTGAATACAGAACCCATTACCCACATACATTTTCCCGGTTTTGAATGCAAAACCCATTACATGCATACTTTCTCCGGTTTTGAATGCGAAACCCATTACACGCATACCTTCTCCGGTTTTGAATGCAAAACCCATTACCCACATACATTTTCCCGGTTTTGAATGCAGAACCTATTACACGAATACATTTTCCCGGTTTTGAATGCAGAACCTATTACACGCATACCTTCTCCGGTTTTGAATGCAAAACCCATTACCCACATACATTTTCCCGGTTTTGAATGCAAAACCCATTACATGCATACTTTCTCCGGTTTTGAATGCGAAACCCATTACACGCATACCTTCTCCGGTTTTGAATGCAAAACCCATTACCCACATACATTTTCCCGGTTTTGAATGCAGAACCTATTACACGAATACATTTTCCCGGTTTTGAATGCAAAACCCATTACACCCATACTTTCTCCGGTTTTGAATGCAAAACCCATTAACCACATACATTTTCCCGGTTTTGAATGCAGAACCTATTACACGAATACATTCACCGGTTTTGAATGCAAAACCCATTACCCACATACATTTTCCCGGTTTTGAATGCAGAACCTATTACACGAATACATTCACCGGTTTTGAATGCAAAACCCATTACACCCATACTTTCTCCGGTTTTGAATGCAAAACCCATTACACGCATACTTTCTCCGGTTTTGAATGCGAAACCCATTACACGCATACCTTCTCCGGTTTTGAATGCAAAACCCATTACCCACATACATTTTCCTTTTTTTGAATGCAAAACCTGTTACACGAGTACATTCACTTGTTTTTAATGCAAAACCCCTTACTCGCAAACATTTTCCAGTTTTTCCACATACATTTTCCGGTTTTGAATGCAAAACCCATTACCCACTTCCATTTTCCCGGTTTTTTTAGGACCCATAACCACATACATTTTCCTGGTTTTGAATGCAGAACCTATTACACGCATACTTTCTCCGGTATTGAATGCCAAACCCATTACGCACATACATGTTCCTATGCATGTGATCTAGGTATATGGTGTTTATCACTAATAGTTTCGTTTTTTAATTTTCTGTAATCTACTAAAAATCTATACTCGCCTTTTTGTTTTTTTTGGTATTAAAAATACAGGCGCTGAGTAGTTGCTTCTACTATGTTTGATAATATTAGCTTCAATCATTTGATTTATTAGTTTTTCCAATTTTATTTTCCCCTTTGAGTTTAAGGTGTTCTATACGGAGGTTGAAATATAGGTTTGTCTAATTTCAATTTTATTTCACATGGTTCTACTTTTGCAAGTCCAACATCTAAAGGGTCTAAGGTGAATAAATGCGTAGATTTGTTTGTGCCTATATACGTTCCTTATAGCTAAGCTCGTTAGATATTTTTAATATTGTACCTTGTAATCCGTTATTTCTGTTATTTGTGTTACTATTGTTTTTTCTTTATTAATAATTTTATTGTATGAATTAATATTTTTTATTTAGTATTCATCGGGTTTAATCGTATTTAATTCAGTAGAAATTGCTATAACCATGTTTCTTGGTATACTACTATAATTATTAGAGAAATTGTATAATATGACTTCGTCCGTCATCACTATTTAATAATGTTGTTTCTAGAGTTCTTTTTTTATTATTTCGTAGCCGCTTAGTTGGTTTTATTATATATTGTTTTTGCTTGTTTTGCATGTTTGTGGACACCTTTAATTTTGACCTAGTCTTAAGAGCTATGGTAATATTTTCGTTAGATATAATTTTATTAAGTGTTTTCTTTATGTTTTGTGATCAAGATAGTTTTTAGAGGTTATATTATATATCATATTATGATATTACCAAACTATATCCATTAGTATAGTGTCGCCGTTTAACTTTAAATATTTTTCTTCGAAATTTATGATTAAACTATTTTTTATGTGGAAATTATTTCCTAAAAGTATTTTACAGCTTAGCCCATTGATTACGAATGCGTTTACCAAATATGTTACGTTATTTATTTTAATTTTTAAATCGATTTTTCTTAATTGTTCAAGTTTAGAAATATCTGTCCCTGTCATTTTAACTTTTTCTTCTTATTTTATTTTATTTGATCATTATTGTTTATTAGTGAGTAGGTAGTCTACAAGGAAGATTTAATCTGGTATCTATGATATTGTCAAATTTTATTTTTATCAATAGAACTCTTTGTCTGCGTTCCATATCGGAATGTTGATTATAAATATTACCATTATTATTATGAATTGTAGTTGCAGTTATGTTTTCATGCTGACTTACCGATTTATTCAAGTTATTGACTAAGGTCAGTTTATCGTCTTGTATACGTCTGTTACGTCTAACGTAGTTTCCACATATTTCGCAAAACGTAATATCTCCACCCTTGCACCAAAACGCTTCGTTTTCATTATTTTCAGGTACGTCTAAATTATTCGGTGAGTTGTGACGTAGATAAATTTTCGCCATCTTGACAATATTTTTGAGTACCAGACTGTAGTTTTGTCAGTTGGTTTCTTTTTATTCATATTAAAATCGGTATTATTATTTACTATTGGATTTTGTTGTGAAATTTTTAGACAGTCAAAACATTCATATAGAACATGGTCTATCTGTTTTTCGATTGTGTGGAAATCTGGGAAAACTGTATTAATTGTTAAATTATTAAATTTACATTTGTGGTCGTTTTTTGTTACGATTCCTGGTGTCCAATGAAAATTTTTATTAAATACTCCGATATTTTTCCTATTTGGTTTAAAATAGACTATAGCGTTTGTATAATCGGATGTTTCGTATATTATAATATTTAGGTTCACATTAAATTGGTCACAAATATATGCCAAATAGTCATCTTCAAGGTGATATCCTGATTTGTAGTTTGGTATATTAAGCATAATTAATATCTCTATGGTTTTTTTTATAAATGCCGTGTTGTTTTAAACAAATACGAAGAACATGGGCACCACAATCACCATCACTTAAAAAGTTCTCAGATTTTTTGAATGAACCGGCGATGTGTATTATTTTTCTTTTTAATTTGTCATCAATTTCACTATTAAAATTTTTACTTAACGTAATTTTAGTAATTTCTGAGTCATTATTTTTTAGGTCTATACTTTGTTTATCTTTTTCTTTTTCTGGTTGTAAGCATATTATGATATTAATTAGTGAATTTGAAAAATGAACTTTATCATGGTCGAAATAAAGTCCCAATACTTTTTATCTAATCCAGCCCAAATTTTGGGTTGAGCTAATGTTGTTATTTTATTGTTTATGCAAAATTGCTTAGTATTTACTAACGTATTAAAAATGTTAGAATAAGTAGGTTCCTCTTAAAACTTGTTTTTTGTAATTAGATACAAAATCCTTTGTTTTTTGTTTTTTAGATATGCTACTTCGGTGGTATTTTTTCTTGGTCAATTAACTTGTTTACGTTGTTGAATTGTAACGCGATTCATTTTGACATTGTTAGGCATTTACTAACGCAGTTGCCAATTGCAAATTGCAATATTATTCGGTAATGCAAAAATATTTACTGCAATTTCAGTGTCATCGCTTATTCGTATGAGAACTTTATTCTGTCATTGTTGCAGAATAAAAATTTTTGAAATTCATTTAATTTATTTTAATAACTAAGCGTAACCATATACTCTATTATTTCCTTGTTTTCATCATTTATTTCTTTAATAGGAGGTTTTTTTAAATAAGTTGAATCCTAACAATTTTTTACAAAGCTTATATAATTATGTTTTTCACATTGCTTGTTTTTATTAAGCTCAGTTGTGTCAGTTTTGTAGTTAATATTATTTTGTACCAGAGTTAGGTTACCTATTTCTAACTCGGTACTTAATCGTTTTTTGAATTCATACATTGATCTGCATAGTGTCCCTTTTCATTACATTTGTAACAAGTGGCTCTATCAAAATATTCTTTCTCGTAGCGGTATCCTTTATAACGTTCTGGCGTTTTATCTCGACTATTTTCTCTGTTCATTGTTTTTTGGCTTCATTTTTTCTACACTCGTTATTAATTTTTTTCTTCTAGAATATTGTATCTGAATCTACGCTTATATTTTGATTGTTGATTTTAATTTTAATTTTGTGTTTAATTAGCTGGTTTTTGGTTTCTATTGCTTTCTCGTCTTCGTGTATAGGCCGGTTCCGATATTCCCTTATGTAGTCTCCACATATTTCACAAAACATAACGTTACCCCCCTCACTCCAATACTGTTCTTTGTCATCATGGTCGTCTAGTATATCCTTGCACGTGGGCAAATATTCGCAGTCTTGGCGAAATTGTGAGTATCATATTGTTGATTTGTCAGTTTTAAAATTGTTGTCAAAACGATCAAAACATTCGTGTAAGAAATGGTCTACATTTTTTCTACAGTATTAAAGTCGGGAAAAACTGTGTTTATTATTGTGTTATTGAAATTACGTGGTTTATATGTTTCTGTGATGATTCCTGGTGTCCGATGAATGACAATCTTTATTGAATATCACTATATGTTTCCTATTTAATTTCCAGTATATTATGGCATTTGTATATTCGGAATCTTCGTGTATTAAATATAAGTTGAAATTGAATTGGTCACAGTTAAACTATAACGTCATCTTTAAGATAGTAGTTAGATTTACAATTAGATTTGAATGCCGTGCATATTTAATAATTCTACTGCCTGTCAATTCAATATATACCATGTTGTTTTAAGCATATTCGTAGTGCGTGGGCACCACAGTCACCGGCTCTGGGTACGTTTTCCGTTTTTATGAATGAACCCGTGATTTGTGAGATTTCATTATTTAAACTATCTTTAATTGTGTTATTGAAATTTTTTCTAACGTAATATTACTAGTTTGTGAATCATTTCGTTTTTCATCGTCATTGTTTGGTAGTAGGCATATTAACATTTTTATTTGAGTGTCTTGAAAAATAAACTTAATCATGATAGAAATAGCGTTACAATCCTTTTTGTCTTGTCCAGTGCAAATTTTGGGTAATGCTAAAATAGTAATATTATTCTCTACACAAAATTGCCTAGTATTAGTTAGAGTACTAAAAATAGTACGCTGGTTTATCGTAATATTTATTTTTTGTTATGTGGCATAGAACCCATTGTCTTCCGTTTTTCAAACATGCAATTTCGGTCGTTTTTTTTTCTTGGTCTATTAAATTTTGAACGTTGTTAAATTAATTTCTAAATTGTAATGCAATCCCCTTCGACATAGTAAGGCATTGACTTATGCAAAGGTCGATTGCGATATCATTAGGTAATGAAAAAATATTTACCGTCTGTTCACTGTAATTGCATAGGAAGTCTGTTCTATCGTTATTGCTGAGTAGGAATTTTTGAAATTCGTTTAGTGGGTTCATACTACTTATTCTTACTATGTTTTATATGATTTTTTTCTATAATTATTTACTTCTTAAGTGATTAATTTATTTGAATTCATTGATTTATACCAATTTTCTACAAAATGAATACAATTATTTTTTTTCAATTTGCTTATCTTTGTTAAATTTTTAGGTGTCGGTTTTTGTATTGATATTATTTGTTCCCCGAGTTAGATATTCCTATTTTTCTCTTAGTTCGGGTGCTATTCGTTTTTTGAATAATTGCAATCTTTAGCATAATGTTCTTTTTCATTGCATGTTATGTTATCTCTTCCATTAAACTTTTTTGTGGATCTTGAGTATCTTTCTCTGCTGTTGTCCCTACTGTGCTCTTTTCTATTTGCGTCATTTCCACAATTTCTGTTGTTATATCTATTTCTGCTTGTATCTCTGGACCTGCTGTAGGAGTTTTTCCTATCCCTTAAATAAGACCTATCTCTATTATTGCTCATTTCTCTGCTGTTATCTCTGTATTTATTGTTATTGTATCTATCTTTACTACTTTCTCTGAACTTATAGTAATATAGTCGTTATTCCTATCGGGAGAAGGACTTTTTTTCTTATAATTGTTCTTGCCTTTGTAATCTGATTTACCTGGATATGGACTTTTGTCTCTGTTGCGTGATCTATCTTCAAAATTTACTGTCTTGTCGTATTTTTTTAAATTATTCATTTCGGTACATAGTTGACCAATTTTATTTTTATAATAACTGTATATTCCTTCTAATTTTGCATTTAAAGGTTTAATTTCTTGGTTGCTGCCTTATGTTTCGGTATTTAATTGCATTACTTGTTTGTTCAAAATTTCCTTGTATTCGCTAAATAATTCTAAATTGTATAAGTTCAATGTTCATATTATTTTAAATTTTCTTTTAACCTTTTTAAGTTACTGTTGTCGTGAAGCGAAATTGCGTGTAATATAGTTTTCGTGTAATATATAGGTGTTTATGTAATTACATTTTAAATAGAAAATTAATCACAACTAAATTACAGATTGCTTTTATTAAAATCACTAATAATATTAATGATAGTAATAAAGTTGTAAATTTTTTTATCATTATAAATTTTTTATTTAATTTTTCAGTAGAAACTATTAATGAATATTTCAAAAAAAAATTAGTAAATAAAAAAAAAAAGAGCGAAAAATTGAAGCAAACCCATTAGTTTTTACAAAAAATATTACTAATTTTAGGTAAATTTGTATCTAATTTTTCATAACTATTATATATGACAGTGGTTCTTAACCTTTTGTAGATAACGGACCCCTGATAAAAGATTTTTAGAAATCGCTGATTTTTTTCCAATACCTTTTTTTTACAAAACATCTCATGTTATCATAACCAAAATTATAATTATTATTTTATATTACAAATTACATAAGTACACATAACAAAACATAAACATTTATAATTATTTTATTACAATTAATTTTGTATAAATATGTAATATAAAACTATAATTGAGTACGGTCGATCAACAACTGTACTTATTGCCAGTAAATATAAGACTGCCGAGACTGCTGCAGTGCTGTACGTATGTACATATTTTCGTATGAACAAGAAAACTGATTACTTAATAAATATTAATAATACAATTATTTAGGTCCGTGTAGTTAGTGACACAATGTGAACATTTTGGCTCCAAATTTTGTCAAAAATTTGTAAGTCATTTGTAAGTTTATGTAAGAATAAATTGGTAATTTGTAAGTTCAGCCGTTTTCAATTATCCCCAAAAGTTTAAATCACGGTGAACTTTCGCGAAACTTGGCCGTTTTGGCATTTCAAAGTTTTTGACTATGCCGAAATGTCGTTGACAATTTGTAAGTATTTGTAAGCATGAATTTAAAATTTGTAAGTCATTCCTCCCTAATTTATTCCCAAAAATAAGTTGGCCGAATATTAATAAAAATGCCTAGTTGAATTTAAAAAATATCTTAATAGGATAAAAATTTAAATAGAATAAAAAAATCAGCTAAATAAAAATTGATATCAAATAAAATGTAATTTCAATAAAAAAAGGTTAGTTAAATTAAAAAACCCTAGAAGAAAAAATCATTTTAAAAGACCTAAATAGGATTAAAAGTCAGTTGAATAAAAAATTTATATTTAATAAAAAATCAAATATTTATAAAAGGAGCCAAGTTAAATTTAAAAAAATATATGATCAATATAATATAAAAATAATAATATAATATTAATATAAGATTTTTTATCCTATTAAGATTTTTTTTAAATTTAATTTTGCTTGTCTTTAATAAATTTTATATAATTTTTTTTTCATTACAGTATTGTATAGAACGATTATTATTAATGTAGGTACATTTTATAACAAACTGATTGTTAAATATAATTAAAAACAAATTAATAATGATACAGAGTTGTAAGTAAGGAAGCTCGGGGCATCATTAATAATGGAAATTATTGTGTACACGTCGGATGCTGATGTGGGGAAGTTGGATATCGCGAGTGAGACAATCGAGAGAGAATTGCTAAGACAGAAAGAGATCTCTACAAAGTGAATAGGAAGTGTGATCAAATAGAGTACGCGGCGTGGGTCACAGCTGATGCCAATTATTTCATCTACTTGAAGATGTAGCTGAGTGTATAAACGAAACAAGTTGAGGAAATAATACAACTGTGAAAATATGATATTATTAAACAGGTGAGACTTATTATATAATATAATATATCGAAACGAACTCAAATGATTTGTATATTATAGTGTGTAGGTTTGTCAGTTTAGAATTTCAAAAACGTTTTTAAATATTTATCAACTTTATATTTTGTAAAATTACCTAACTACTATAGTATTATAAACGTACTTAGTGCTTTCAATATAATTTGCTATTTAAATAATTAGGTTGAACACAGGCCCTATTTCTATGTGCACCACGACACACAATGTGCACTACAAAATGTATAAGTGTGCACTACGGTCTACAAAACAAAAATCAAATATCAGCTACCTACTAGGAAATATGAGTATTTCCTGATTCTTTTTTAAGTATAAATTATATTTAATTATAGTTCATTTTTTTCAATTTTCAAACATTGTTATCTGTTAAAATATTTTTTGTTGATAATAAAAAAAATGATAACGCTAGTAATGATAAAAGAAAAATATCCTCCCGAACTCCGCTTGTTGTATCACATTTCGTGGTCACCCACTAACCCTCCAACCATGTCGTATCCGGTCCTGTATATTATATTATCTTAGTCCGTGGCTATAACCATAGACCTTAAACTTAAGTATATAAGGTCTATGTCTATAACCACGTTTAGCGTTTAGTATAAAAAAAAGCTTACCAAGTCAGGGATCGGTATGTCAACTTTCTTGATTTTAATTTTTAGAAATTTATTAACTGATAAAATCACACCCAAGCTGTATAACAATTAGAATCCGGAAAAATGGCGGTGTGAACAGCTCCACAAAAAATCATTTTCATTTTAATTTAGTGAGAATGTGAGATGGATCTCCGAAACCGGAGAAGAGCGGATTTCGTTATTTGCTGTCTTGTTAGATTCACATTAGTTAGGAGAAGTGCAGTGAAGATTTTCAGAACTTTATCTTTAATAGTTAATTCACTACAGAACGTTATCAAAATTAAACAAATTTTATTGGACGTTTTTTGATGTTTTCAACTTTACAGCTTTGTAATGAATTAACTATTGGAGATAAAGTTCTGAAAATCTTCACTGCACTTCTCCTAGCCAATGTGAATCTAACAAGACCCCAAACAACAAAATCCGTTCTCCAGTTTCGGAAATCTACTTCACTAAATGAAAAACTAGCAAAAAGAACAGTTTTTTTATCTGTGAAAAATTAAATAATTTAAAAAAAAAAATTGAATTCCACATTTAGTGTCTACTTGATAATTCCTTTTTAATGAGTTATCAACCAACTTTCTAGCTAGGTATCATAGTTTAGGAGAAAAGTTGAAAAATAGAAATTTTGAGACTGTTCACGCCAATTTTTTTGTGGATTCAAGTGGTTATATCGCTTGGGTGTGATATCAAATCTCTCTCACTAATCTTTTATATTAAAGCTAGCTAAATTACCCACCTACTCATCATTACTGAGTTACATTTTTATTATTTTCCTATTTGTGTTAACACAAATTCTTGAAGTTTTCAAAATTAAGACTTTTTTCATTTCAATTACCAAACTTACTTGATTAAAAATCAAGAAAGTAATATGCATTGTTATGATTTTAATTATTAAAAAATAAAGTTAAGGTTTTTATTATTACATGCTATTTAATTTTTATGATTTATATTAAAAGATAAGTATTTTGTTGTTTTATTGAATCGTATTGTTAAATTATTATATACATATAATATATAATATATATATGTAATACATTACTTTTTTAAGACGGTAGAGAGAATAAAATGAAATGTGCAGTCCTAAATTTTACAAATAATAGGGCCTGGTTAAACATATGCATATTTTATTATATTTTTATATGTTAAACGGGTTCAGGAATAAATGTTTAATTATTTATTTATTCTTTAGAGGCTAGTACTCAAGGGTACCATACTACCATGATATCGCTATATACTATATAGCTTTACCTCATCCATGATACATTAGCTTTTGTTATATTATTAATAGTGTACTGCAGGTCTACGAATTGCGAGTACAGAATTTATGCAATGGCAGAAACAGATACAACACATACTAAACTAGGTACTTTAAACATAATCTTAAGTGAAGATTATAGCTATAAGGATTTGTCTACAAAAGGCTTATACATTATCGGTTATAACTAAGAAGTTTAGATACGAAATTTATTTTTCTGAATTAAAATATTATTATTTTTTTTTCTAATTTTTCTATTTCAATTTGTGATTGTAAAAATATAATCGACTCGAAATGAGTTTGTAATTAAATGAACCGATTAATATCCTTTCAGGGGAACCATTAAAAATTGACTTATAAACTAAAAAGTGCCAAAACGTGTACCAAAACATGTACCAAATGTGGTAAATATTATCTTACTTATTATTGATATAAGAATACAATTATTGACCACCACTTTCGATTTTTGAAAAACATAATTATAACATCAATATAATAGATTCGTTACTCAGAGTGTGGCTCTCATAAAAAAGTAAAAATATGTTGACGGTGAGCCCATATATTTATCATAGTACCCTCCTCCCATTATAACTAAATAAACATGAAAAAAAAAATACACAACAATTGGATTATAATCATAATACAACAATACATTTTTCCGTGATCGAGCTATTCAAAATATATATATCCACACAGAAGTTAGCACATTAGATAATATTATTGTCGTCAAAATAAAAATATTCCTATATAAAATTCGATTAATCGTGACAGTGTGGGATACCTTGTGAAAGGCACCTATTCGTTGACGTACCGAGATTGCCTATACACAATGCCGGCCAATGGATATGAAGTAATTTTTTTATAAAAACAAATATTGAGAATGACAACTAGTGTTTTTTGGAGGAAAACCTGACACTATTGTTTGGTTATGTTTAAGATTCAGAACAACAGTAATCAAGACATTATAAAAAATATTTATTTTAAATTCTCCACTATGCATATAATATTATATTTGAATATTATCCTGTATTCCTTGTCTCATAAAAACTATAGTTCAAATTTGATAATTATTCATAGAATTATAGAAATAATAACACTATAAAATATATTTTGATGGAGTTCACTGGAATTGAAGGAATTCGATACTGGTGTTCTTTATATATTATATGTCAGTGTCAAATATGATAACTGTTATATGGAATATCCTTGTTGGTACCTATGTAATTAATTGACTGAACCAACGCTTAAACAACTATTATATAGTGTATAATATATTATGTCAGGATTATTAATACATTCATTATACAGTAGCTATAATTTTATAATATAAACAAATTGTGAAATATGTAAATCTAAATGCATACTTTTTTTTAAACAAAAAAAAAATATAATAATAATAGTCAATTGAATGTTAGAAATTATATAAGAAATTAAAACTATGTATAACAATAATTTGTAATCAAAAAAAGGTTTATTGTTATGCCAGGTGTCTCTATGACTATAGACGTAGTTTTTTGAGATATGTGTGAAGTAATTATATATCACTAAGATATAAATGTGACCGAAAAATAAAAATAAGGTTTTAATACATTAAAAATAAGCGACTATAATATATCCCTTAACCGTATATTGTAGAAAAATTGCATCATTAAATGGAAAACTTAAAATATATTATTAGGTAGTTGATAAATGTTTTTTATCGTCCATTACTGAGAAACTTTATGATCTATGTGATTAAATAGATGACAGGATATATGAACGTATTTTTTTTAAAGGTTTTTATAAACTGTATATTGTGATCGCATCCTAAGTATTATACTTTATCATGGTAGATTAGTATATTTATAAAACAATTTGGTGAGATACCTAATTTGTTTATAACACATTACACACTATGCATACTTGAAAGAGTTAAAACAAAAAATGTTTATATTATAATAATAATGTATAATACTTTCCAAAATACACCTAAGGAATCTTTTTAGATTCTGAGTGGAACGATGAATGTATTAATTTTACAATGATGTGTGTGTTTTTTTTATTTTTTTTGTGTCTGTGTACAGTGTACACGATACGTAGTCGAAATAATGCTTCGATTTTCAACTTTAATATCTTGTTCGATTGGAAAGTGAATATCGTTGGTGCATTGGGGAGGTCAAAATTTAAAATTCCCAGTACTTTTCAAAAGCGCCAAGAAAAACAAAAGAAAAATTAAGGAAAAACGGGAATTTTTACGCAAAATCGATTTTTCAGAAAATTGAATTTGGTTTTTGGTGTAACTTTAAAACAAATGACCGTAGACACTTGAAATTTTAACTGGTTGTTTATATTTGCATTTTCTATACACGATACAATTTTCAAAATATTTTGATTTATTTTGAACTGTTTAGGGACATTTTCATTTTTCATTTTTTTTTTTTGTTTTTTTTCTAGAAATATCAATTAAATTTTATTTGTTGGTTAAAAAAACTTGAAAATTTAATAGAAGGCTCCAAGTATATTGTTTCAAAGGTAGATGAAAAATATTAAAAATCGTTATTCACAGTTTTTTTTATAAGCATTTAAAGTTCAAAAATTGACAAAATATGGAAAAATAACGAAAATTAGCAAATTATTTTGAGTTAAGAATTCGTAAAAATTTTTCTTTTAAATCTAAGATTTGAAAATGTAATACAAGATTACTCATAAGTTTGTCTACCTTTATCAATGAAAAAATCTCTACCGACAGTCAAATTAAACTTTTATGAGCGTTTGAAATTCAAATTTTTACAACATTAGATGTTCACTCGATTTCTCATGTAGCGATTTCCTTATTTTGTTGTTATTCATAAACGAATAACTATAGATACAATATCAGTTGAAAAATATTAAAAATACATAGGCACAATTTTTTTTTATAAGTATTTAAACATCGAATATTGACAGAATTTTTCAAAATCTCGAAAATTATTAATCATCGTAATTAATAAATTATAAAATGTTCAGTTTTTATAGCTATAAGGATTGAAAATTTAAAACAAGATTCCACGTAAGTAGTTAATTCTCTTACCGAAAAATCTAAAAAATATACAATCACAGTTTATTTTTATAGTCATTTTATGTTCAAATTTGGACGAAATTACATATTAAAAAACCTAGTTATTTTGTTGTGATTATATAAAATTATTCGTGGGTACCTACTTGAAACTTCTAAAGTGTACTATTATATATCTATGATAGTATCAGGGTTTGTTATTGATGTTGATGTATAACGTGTTATAAGTACCTAATGGATATTGTGTTAAAGTGATATGTTTAATTTGGAATTTATTATAGGTCAATTTTTTTTTTAATACCATAGATAATAGATATGTATATAATTTGTCTTAAACCTAGACTGACATACCGTCTCCGCTCAGAATCGTTTTTCTTATACAATGATATTATATCGTTGAATTCAAATTTAATATCATCCATTATACAGTGACCCCACTTGTAACCTACTGTACAGCAGAGGGACACCCACTTGCCCGCCTTTTTTTATTTTTATTTGTTTTGGAACCAACGGGCAATGACATAAAGTAAAAAGCTTTTATATTACATAATATAATATCAGGAACCTAAAATATATTAGCTGCATCAGCATAGACGGACATTTGGGGGGGGGGAGGAGCGGGAAAGGATTTGGAGGCTTTAGACCCCTCAGAACGTTATCAAGTCTCCCGGAAGCTGCTGAGTATTTCTCCATAGGTACTAAATTTGTCATTTAAAATGTCAAGCCCCTTCAAAAAAAAAAAAAAAAAACTAAATATCTGCCAATGTTCATCAATATACTTATCTTCTTTTACCTAGCTCTTTTATATTAGACTAAAATAAATAAACATTTATGTAGGTACACGTTTCTTATTTATACACACAGCATACTTAAGAAGTGACCTTATTATAGCAAGGAAAATAAAAAATTTTAATATTACGTTGACAAACATTATTGTACCTACATACTGATTTAATAATTATTAACTATTAATATTACTAATAAAACAAAACATCAAATATTTTTAAATCATTTTTTTAATAAAAATTTAAAGATTTTGGTCAATTTTACCCTATATTATGCTAGCCCAGATATATATGACTACCTGCATTAACATCTCCTAAATTTAAGTAATGATGTGATTAACACTTATCAACATAACAAATTAAAAATGTAAATAAATTATAAGTAAATATTACGTATTTTGGCTAAAATAAGCATTTTATGTTGTATAAAAGTGTTAAGCGTATAATGATTCTATAGTTAAAAAGAGTGAGATTTTAATTTTTAGTGGCTTTATACAAATAATAATACATTTATAAAATTAATTAATTTATTACAAAATTATAGTTAGTGATAAAGTTAAATTCACTACTATATTAAATATTTCTAACTTCGAGTAACGCTTGATATAAGAGATTTATTTAAACACTAACAAATTTAAAATAATTTGAATAAGCTACATGAAAAATAAACATTAAACCACTCAATTTTGATAGATTGCTAAATTAAGATAAGTTACGTTACGTGACAAAACGTTCACTTTCTGGCAATATAACAACTGTAGGGTGAAGGGTAGTCTTAAAAGTGTCAATAAAGTAATTAAAAAAACTATAAAGTTAGAATACAAAATGATTCTCTTTGGATATTATTTAAATTAGTTGGACAGTCAAATATCATTTGAATTTCTATCACACCAAAATTAAAAAAAAAAAAAATGGGACCTAAATGTAGGTTTCAATAAACATTGTTGATGAAGGATTCAGATGTAATTTAAAAATATTATTTACCATATTTATATAATTAAAAGTCTTAGCACATTGCTGTATATATTGGTTTTCTATTCAGTAGTAATATTATAATTTATAACTTTAGTTTTATTATTATAAATTAAATTGGTTTTTTTAGATAACAGAACATAAGCATCCTCTTATAGAAAAAAGTTAGAAATTTTTAATCAATCAATGTAACACATTCACATAGCATGTGGTTAAGGATCCTTTATACTCAAAGTAAGTGACATTAAAGCAATGACGTTGCATTTTACTCGTAACACTCTCAAATCTCAATAATCATATTATTACCATGACTATAACGTTTTTGGTATTATATTTTTAAAAGGAAGTATTTACCTACCGTGTATAATATAATATATTAATATGATAACAAGATTTTTCACCATCTATTGAAATTTATCTTAGAAAATAAAGAATTTATTGAAATATAATATGTATTTAATACATTACAAACTTATGTTAAATAATTTGAAATTCGAGATATATTGTTTTAAAATTTGTTTGATACAGTTGTATCTGATTTAAAACTAAATTAAAATAAGATTAGTCATATTCTGCATAAAGTTAAATTTATAAATGTTATTTGTCAATTGTCATATTGTTTTAAACTGAATTGTAATAACTAACAATAAATACTCTGACTGTTGAACGCATTATGTATGGAAATAATGAAGTATTGGTATATTTATGAACAGGTACATAAATATAATTAAACATTCATCAATTGCGTATACTAACCAACCATTACGCCGATATTCTAAACAATAAATATGAAGTGTTCGGTGTACCTATCATAATATATAGCCATAGCAGGTATTGTTGTATTAAAATTATTGTGTAAGACTAATAATTCTGTAATTATTATACAATCAATAATTTATTTAATAACTAAATAATGTGATAACAATACATATTGAGTGTATATAAAGGCAGAGACACTTAATGTACTATAACATTTTAATAATACAAACGTAGGTACATATTTTGTATTTGTACAAGTACAATATCATATTATTGACTTATTTATTCACAAATATAATATGTAAATATCAAAGTAGGTATCGAGAGTATAATTATTCACTTATTTTGGTTATAATATTTTGTAGATACTAAAAATATTTGTATTTAGTTGAATTTTAAGTTTGATAAATCAAATTTGTATGAATAATTGTGATTGGTGTAATTTGTTTTTTGTAAATATTTACTATTTAGAAATTGCATTGGTTATCACACCGTCATATTATTATTTATTACAATGTTAAAATTATGGTTTATATAGGTACGACCGAGTAAAATTATTAATTATGAACTATTATGACACATAAATGCCTATTGGCTAGATTCGATAAGTACCTATTTACCGGAAGAGTAATAATGAATTGATAAATCAAAAATGAATACGTAATGATCTCATTTCCAATATTACAAGTATAAGTTTCAACAGAATCTAGCAAACCTTTAGCTACAGGCTACAACAACAATTCAATTACATTGAATACTGTCTTGTTTCGCTTGTGACACTACGCGCTACCGCCCCAGAATATTATTACAGTCCCTATCGTTCGGGCATGAGCGAGATTTCCTCGTGGTTTTCCACGTCAGTCGAGTGGCGTGTTCGGAAGTATTCGGAGGTGTTTTCCGCCGGCCGATTTCCTTTGCCGTAAATACGTTTTTCCGATGTTTTGAGATCGGCTGCGACCGTCGTTGCATATTTTGACGTTTCGATTTTTCCCGTGTTGTAAATTGTGCGATTTCCATTGAATCATTCACCACGATGTTAAAAAATCAACCATAACTTCGAAACGATTCAATCGTCCAAAGTAAGCGTTCTTGAATTCGTGATATATTTCCGTCCATATAGCTATTGTATAATGATTATATTAATTAAAATTATTTTATTTGTGAGTGTTAAATTCAAATATTTAAGTATGCATACTGAAATGAATCTATATTTAAAACCGTGTGCACTTATGTATCAACAATTATTATTTGTTTAATTCAATAATTAAACGTTTAACAGTGTAAGACTATAAAAATATTTATCATCAGATATATATTAATTGATAAATTCAGTAAGTTTAATAATATGCCAATAATACTTGACTAATTTTATTGTTTGAATTAATTTTTGAATGCAATTAAAATATGAGCGTTATTGTATTTCCAACAATAAATTGATTTATGGTTAAAATTTAAAGATCTTAATAATTATAATATATACCTATTTAATTTTAAAGGATCATTTATGATAAACTTACATTACAATAAAATATATAAAACTACATTATTTTAATAGAATTATTACAAACAATTTTAATGAACTCTTCAAATTTATTGTTTATGATTTTTTTATGTTTAAAAAAAAACAAAATCTCATCTATTAATAAGATTATCTAATATAGGTACAAGTGTACAACTTACTATTCATTAAAAATGTTTGTTTTTATGAGTCCCAATGCTTTATTGATTGTTAAATACATTTATCTTTTTGTAGGTATTTAATGGCATATACAATACATTAGTGTTTCATAAACATTATTAAATAAAATAAATGTATATTTTGTTTACCCATATATTATAATTAAATTACACTTAAATTACACATCAAACATCAAGCATATTTAAACCAATTTGTAACTTATACTATATGCAAATAATGAAATTACACAACAGAGAATAAATGCATGCATTTAATATTTTGAAATTATTCATAAACATTTATAAAAAAATATGCATATTCGTTGACTAGAATAAAATGTATTAACATGTTTAAAAATGATGTAGGTATGGGAAATAGGGTAGGGCGTAATAATTTATGTGAAGTTTGTAACTGTGAAGTGCCAAACTTTGTATGCATTGTTAAAAAACGTCTATTGCAGAATCATTATATAATAATTTGTTTGGTAACTATAAAATGTATATTTTTAGTTATACATTATATTCCAAATTCTTTTATCCATTAATTTTCGATTTATTTATAAACTAATGATTAGTAGAGGGAGATTAATACCATATAATTATGAAGTTTTTATTAATAGGTATGTATCTAATGAATACGATTTTGCTATCATCCATCAATCATAAAATATTGAACAATCATAAATACGCCTGCACAGGTTTAGTTCACCCACTCTGTTTATCCACAACATTTATATTATATCAAAAAATATGTACCTACACATCATACATTTAAAAAAAGGAATATTACTTATGCACGATAATTCATCGAAGACAAAATTTGCTTGATTTTTTAATTGCTCTTTTTTTTCAAAAAAATGACAAAAAAACAATATATTATTATGGCATAGGTATTGTATATGGTTTGTGATAACTGATAAAACATCTCAAGAGAATTTACTAATTTTAAATTTATAAATCCAATATGAATACCTACATATATAATATAATATATATATGTTAGTCGTCAGCTTATAAATTAGTAAATCCTCAAGGGACAAACATCCATATTGACAGAAAATAACGGAAGTGCATATTATTTAGAAAACAATAAAGCTATAATTTGACTCGACCAATAGGCAATAACAGGGTTTATCATTTTTGCTATAATACACCTTTTTGTTTGAAATAAGGTTCTTGCCGCAGCGGCGTATTTAAGAATTGTTATAGGGAGGGGATGAGCCATTGAATGGCATATATAGAAGTTGGGGAGCGTATTTGTTTTCATTTAAAATTTTATTAACAGTTTAACACCGAAGATCCAAATTACACAACAATTTTAAGCATAGCGAAATTTAATGCAAGATTGCACAATTAATGCACTATGCACATGACAAGTTCCAAAATTTATTAAGATTTAGATTCTAATGTTCAACGTTTAGATTTCAATATGTTATAATATTATGTAATATAAATGCGATTACAGTAAGCTCGTGTTTAGCCTAAAAATACTAAAGTGGTTTTTCCAAATAAATAAAAATGCTGATAGTATTATATTATATTCATTTTAGAATTTTTTTCTAAAAATATCTTGTTTTTATACTACAAA
Organism: Macrosiphum euphorbiae; assembly: GCA_949089665.1. Lineage (NCBI taxonomy): Eukaryota > Metazoa > Arthropoda > Insecta > Hemiptera > Aphididae > Macrosiphum > Macrosiphum euphorbiae. The sequence continues at coordinate 6,858,441 of CARXXK010000001.1, forward strand.
TGTACAACTGTACAGAAATGAGTAATACACCCGTGACCTTCTGGTGCATCGGTGCGGCCCGCATACAGAACCGCACGATAGAATAGGAATCGAACAGAAAACACACTAGCTACGACATAGCGGAGTTTTAGTGGCGTAATAACAGACTATCATTAACCTTTTAACGGATTTTATTTTACTTTATTTACAAAAATGAAAAATACATTAAGATAGTAAATATTAAACATGATTAAGTGTCTAGGTATATATTCTTAAAATCTTTAATAATAGCAAAAAAAAAGTCCAAGAGGGGGATTTGAGAAATCAATCCCTCTCTTGGTCTCCCCCCCGTAAATACGCCACTGGTTCTGGTATAATATTCAACTTTAAAAAAAAAATGTCGGTACTCTGTAGGTATGTACTTACTTATGTTACTAAGTTTCATCAATTGTTTACAACGACCGTGAACTTATAACGTTATAGCTACATTTAAAATCTCAATGCAATGCGCCTTGTCATTAAAATATAATTTAAAGAATGCTGCAAATATATTTGTTATTTAAATACTTTTCAGTTCTATTCAATATTTTAATAACTTTGTACCTCCTATTGTTAATACTTTACTGACCACTTGTTTACTATGGTTAATTGCAATTTGCAGCTATTTATCAAGTATTTATGAAGAAAAATGTAATTTAATTAAATGTTTGATGAAATATAATATTATGATTTATTATTTTAATAAAGTTTATATTTACATTATTATTTAATAACAAAATAAAATAATATTCTATCTATATACATATATATATCATTTTAGTTCAGATTGTTATAATAAATTTGGGCCAAAAGAAGAAGATGATTTTATAAATTTTATACTTATTATTTTTTTGATATTTTGTTTTTGTACAAAACTTAATAGAACTATTGAACGAGTCTCAGAAATTATGCAATACATATTTTAATATTTAAAAAACATTACATGTTCACATATTTCATTAAGCACCCTACAGATTTATTTTTCTGTCAATATAATAATGTATAATATTTACTATTTAGCAATTTTTTCTTTGCATTATACTTTATCAATTTTTGTGTATTATTATTACACTCTTCATTTATAGTTAATTACATCTTTTCTACACAAAAGTAGTTAAAAATGTATACAACAAAAATAAAATGTAATTTTCACATCTTAATAACATGAAGATAATTCTAATTAATTTGTTTCATTGATAATTTATTTTTTTATTTTTGAGCATCTTCCACATGTTCAAGTAAATTGAATAATAATTCATGAATTTACACATTTTTATTATTTTTTCTAATACGGAATTAGTTTATTTACATTTAAAAATTATCTATTTGCTGTATACAGACTTGCTTGTATGGGAAATTTTTTTCTGGCCTTTTTAAAATTTGTACAGCTGGCGAAAACATGTTTGACTATAATTTGTACGTTACAAAATGAGCAAAATTATATAGAAGTTCAGTCTTGGCCATCGGGTACCCACGAGAGAATCTCTTGCGACCAATTTTGCGCCTATCTCGTGTAACTTCTTTCATATGGTTTGAACTATTAAAGTAAGACCATAGATCAATAGAGTGATTTTATTCTTAATTTATTTTCCGTAAAACCACGTCATTTGCTTATTAATATTACTATCTACATATATCAGAAAATGTGCCTTAATTATCAAGCCATCGAAATACAAGAAAAACATTCATCGTTCCACTCAGAATCTAAAACTTGAGATCTCCAATATAATATGTATAATGAATATAATATGAATATTTTTATTAGAAAACACCTAAAAATTTTCTAATTTCAACTTTATTTAAGGTTTACTATTTAAGGTTTATTTTTAACGGCATGTTAAGTATAAGATATATGATCGATGCATTTTCAAGGCACACATCGTGTTTTTTAGAGCAACCTATTAAACCTTTTGGCTTCTTTCTAATCAATCGTGAAGGCTAGAACCACCAAGTCTTACGATTTTGATTTTTAGTGTATTTTTATCTTTTATAATATTATAATATAATATAGTATAAGATTATTTTAGTAGTTTTATTTTACTGTGATGAAAATATTTTCAATAAACTCTTCAATTCATATTTAATATGAATTACATATTTATGTTCGCTTATTAAAAATATAGAGTCGTGAATGTAGTTCAGGTTAATAATTCAGAGGTATTAATCGCATATGAAATTACATGAATTATGTGTACAAAATTATTTCAGATAAATAGTCTTATCTATTTATAGGTGTTCAGAGTATGCTAATGATTATGAATAAAACGGGCTTTGAAATCCAAACTTCGTTATTTTAATTTATCATGTTTAGGTACATCAGCTTGAAATTCACTGCCATTAAATTTTATGTTAAGAACTATTTGTGTTACGTAAAAACATAAACCTATGTAAAACAAAATATATTATCTCCTTAGTAGGTATATTATACATAAAACTTTAATATAAATATCTATATGTACCTAATTTTTTAGAATAATGTCTTACTTATAATTTAATATACGTCTTATTAATTACTACATATTATGGTACTATTAAATAGTATGTTTCGAATAAAAAAACATTAACATTATACAATATATTTTAACATTTAACATTAGCTGAGAGTATAAGCTACTACTATAAAGAATATTTTCACCAAAAATTTGAACGTTTCTTATGATAATAATATATTCAAGCTGATATTTATTAAATACAATATCCAAGCAATAATTTATTATTATTTTAACTTTTAAGTTCTTTTATAGTCGCTACTTATTCAGCAGCAGCCAGACAATAAAACAAAGGAAATAATAAAGAAATTGAACGAAGATAATACTTTTGGCGTCGAATCTAATGAAGTCGTTACAAAAAAATAATTTCTTGATCTAAAATATCTCAAAAACTTTTTCAGACTTAATAAAATAAAATGGAATACAATACATGTACAAAATCAGTTTTTCAACCTCTAATATACAGTATACAGTATACATGTTCAACTTGATGGCATAAATCATTGAAAATAAACATGTTTCTTGAGATATGGTCCGATGCTAATGAAATGATCATGATATCATACATGATTCATTGCATAACCATGGTTGTACACTTGTACGAATTAGAATATATCAGTATACAAAAACATACAAATATATATGTATTAAAAATTATTAAAGATAAAACAAGTTAAATAAACAATAAATAATCTGGCATAAGAATGTGAAGTTGAAATCGACAAAAACGTTGTATGTGTAATTTATTTTGACAACTTTGTAGAACTACAGAATTGTTTTTCAATCCTAACTTTATCATAATTCATAACATCAAAGATCATATCGTTCACAGTTTTCAAGAGAAAAATATGAATTGTGCACTTTTGTAAATATAACGTTAGAAAATACATCAATATTGTATTTTTATTTATATTTTATAAAAAATTGAATTAGGTAAACAACTAACAAGTCACAAATACAACTTATAAAAATATATATAATAATTTATAACATTTAATTTAAGTTTATATTGATAGTTAATACAGATATATCATATATGACATACATATTATTATAATATTATTAAATAACTAAAATATATTTTAGAGTTATAGACTATATTAATTTATAAGTGATGATTATATTCATTGTTATCATACAATTATTTTTTTAATGACACTGTGGACCGGGAGTGGATCTGTTCAAAACACAGATATATATTTTAGTCTTCCAATTACCTCATGTGCATAAAATATTCGATATTTCTAGGGCCAAGATTAATATTCAAATAAATGTGTAAAATATACACTTACAAAAAAATATGTGCACGAATATAAAATATAAAATATTGTCAATTAATGTGTAATTTTTATATTTTCATATATTTTTACTATCATTAATATTATTATCGCTAAATATCTATACTTATAAATTATAATAACAAATATATATTTTAAAATTAATAATTAAATAATTATTTAGATAAAATATTATATTAAAGAAAAGCATAATGCGGTATCAGCATATTACGCTGGTTATAACTTACTAAATTCCAAAATTGATTCTCCTGATATATAATAGGTACTTGCTTTCATTTATATACATTTCCCAAACAAAACGTTAAGCTCAAGATCTACATCCACATTTTGTATTCCTATCTATAATTGTAACTATTTTCTCTTCACACCGGTTAACTGAATGTTACCTTTAGGTAATAAACATAATAATTTTTATTTTTTTTCATACTCTCATGAGTTAAGACATCGTATGAATAATAATAATTGTATCTTAAAGTCTTTATCTCTAAACTTTGTCTTAAATGTTTTATTTTGTTGTATCTTGTAACTTGTTTTTATTATTTACTTAAAATAGAATAACTTTAAATATCTATTCTTCATGCAATCATACCCATTAAATCATGATTGGCCTAACCTCACCCGATACAACTGATATATAGCAGAACGAATCTTCAACTGAAGTTGATCAAGATCACCTTATTCACTAATAATCAGTGAATAAAATATATACATAAATTATTTATCTATTTATTTTATTATTTTATTATTTTAGATTTTAAAGTATTATCCATTTTTTGAAAGTACCTACATCCGTGAACTTTGCTATAGTAAAATCATAGAAAAAAAATACATTAAACATTTTGAAATTTAAATAATAATTTATATTATTTTATAGAGCCTGTAACTTATCAATCATATATACATTTATTCAGAAATATGAAATTAATATAAATTTTCTCAATAATTAAACTTACGGATTTTTAATCTAGTATTTTGTTATGTCAGTTATATGAATATACGCGCATTTTCATATGAATCCGGGCCCTACCCAAGCCATATAGTAAAAATCGAATATAAGAGAAGTTAAGCAAAGGTGAACTTCGTGGGATGGACTCCCAAAAGTCCACATTTCCAAGCTTGACAAATATTACTATTTTATAGTAAGCACGTATACAGGGAGATGGGTTGTCGTTCAACACTCCAAAATATTTCATACACATTTGTATACATTATCTACATAGATTTTCTTGTTTTTATAATGATAGATGTCAAACACGTTTATGATAACGTCATAATAACGATCAATTAATAATGTTATATGCTCCTCAACGATATAAATGTTTAATTTTTTTATTTCCCCTTCCCAAAATGTTGACCTGAATATATGCCAGCTGTTCAATAGAATGTTTTATTAGAACGATGTTTTATTATTAATCAATTTTTTATAGATTGGATTCTATTTTGAGTTGATTGTTTATATTCAACCCAAACTGTGTCTTCCTCAAAAATAATTTACAATTTTAAAATATTTCAAATTATCAAAAGTTATTAAATGAAAACTATAAAGTTAAATACATTACTTTTTTTTCTGTTCTAGAAATATTATGTTTGGTTATTAACAGTTTAATTTCTAAATGTAAATTTTTTATCTTAAAATATATTGTATATCGTTTAAAATAAAGAGAACATACATTTTTAAAACATTGACAGGAGATGATTTATTTATGAGAATTTGTTTAATTTGTTTGTGAATGTTTAAATAATGCAAGCTTTATTTATAAATATAACTAACCACCTAACTAAAATTTGATTTGGTTTTTACTAATGTGCGAAGACTTTGTTAGGTTTAGGCAAGTCAGATTATTATTGTCGTTTATTGTTACGTATAAGGGTACTGGGTAGTATTTATAAGGGTTGTAAAGAAATAGATAAGTCACAGACTTTGCAACGCAGTTTAAGGCAAAAAACCTAATATGTATGTACAGTGTACAGTGTACAGGAATAAGGTGATTGATCCGGTCGTAATCTGAAAAATCTAACCAATATGTTTTTGGCTATGGTAGGTTAATTTTGTACCTATAAGCACGCTTTATTGGGTATGAAAGCCGAAAGGGGCGAGTTGTCTGAATGAATTTGCATACGAGATTGGCATGTTGGTCCAACTTCATTTTCAAAATATGCATGGCGTGGTGCACTACTCCGTATATTAATATAGTAGGATTAAGGTTACGATTTACGAATAGCAAGGTTGTCCAGAAAAGAACGATTTTTGGTAGAATACATTCTGCAGAAAATTGTATTTTATTAGAAGTTATAAATAAAAAAAAAAGGTGGGCAAGTGGGTGTCGCTCTGCTGTACAGTAGGTTACAAGTGGGTCACTGTATAATGGATGGTATTAAATTTGAATTCAATGATATAATATCATTGTATAAGAAAAACGATTCTGATCGGTGATGGTATGTCAGTCTATGTATAAGGCATATTATATACATATCTATGGTATTAAACAAAAAATTGACCTATAATAGGTACCTATAATAAATTCCAAATTAATCATATCACAATATCCATTAGATAATTATAACGCGTTATACATCAACAAAAACCGTGATACTATCATAGATATATAATAGTACACTTTAGAAGTTTCAAGTACCCACGAATAATATTATTCAATCACAACAAAATAACTAAAATCGTAATTCTTGGTTTAAATATGAAATTTTGTCTAAATTTGAAATTAAAATGTCTGTAAAAAATAAGTGTGTTTATATATTTTTTAGATTTTTTGGTTACAGTATGAATTATTTAAGAGAATCTTTGTTTTAAATTTTCAACTCTTAGTTATAAAAACTGAACATTTTATAATTTTTTAATTCCAACGATTGATAATTTTTGAGATTTTGATAAATTTTGTCAAAATTCCAACTTTAAATGCTTATAAAAAAAAATCGTGCCTATGTATTTTTAATATTTTTCAACTGATATTGTAACAATATATCAGGAGACTTGTATTAAATTTTTACACTTTTTGGCCCAACAAATAAAACTTTATTGATATTTATAGAAAAAAAAACTAAAAAAAATTGAAAGCTGTAAATGTCCATAAACAGCTCAAAAAGAGTCAAAATATTTTCAAAATTGTATGGTGTATAGGAAATGCTAATATAAACATTCAGTGAAATTTTCATGTATCTACAGTTATTCGTTTTTGAATTACAACAAAATAAGGAAATCGCTACATGAGAAATCGAGTGAAAATCCAATGTTGTAAAAATTTGAATTTCAAACGCTCATAAAAATTTAATTTGACTGTCCGGTAGAGATTTTTTTATTGATAAAGGTAGATAATCTTATAAGGAATCTTGTGTTTCATTTTCAAATCTTAGATTTAAAAAGAAAAATTTTTACGAATTCTTAACTCAAAATAATTTGCTAATTTTCGTGATTTTTCCATATTTTATCAATTTTTGAACTTTAAATGCTTATAAAAAAAAATTGTGACTAAGGATTTTTAATATTTTTCATCTGCCTTTGAAACAACATATTAGGAGCCTTCTATTAAATTTTCAAGCTTTCGCAACCAACAAATAAAATGTTATTGATATTTTTAGAAAAAAAACTAAAAAAAAATGGAAAATGAAAATGTCCCTAAACAGTTCAAAATAAATCAAAATATTTTGAAAATTTTATCGTGTATAGAAAATGCAAATATTAACAACCAGTGAAAATTTCATGTATATACGTTCATTTGTTTTAGAGTTACACCAATAACCAAAATCGATTTTTTGGAAAACCAATTTTGCGTAAAAATTCCCGTTTTTCCTTAATTTTTATGTTGTTTTTCCCGGCGCTTGTGAAAACTACTGCGAAATGTTTACTTTTGACCCCCCAAAGTACCAACTAGATTCACTTTTCTATCAGAAAAGGTTCTATTGAAGAAAATCGAAGCACTTTTACTGTCCTAAAACGTGATGACAGACACAAAAATATAAAAATATAAAAATATAAATAAAAAGGTGGGCAAGTGGGTGTCGCTCTGCTGTACAGTAGGTTACAAGTGGGTCACTGTATAATGGATGGTATTAAATTTGAATTCAATGATATAATATCATTGCATAAGAAAAACGATTCTGAGCGGTGACGGTATGTCAGTCTATGTATAAGACATATTATATACATATCTATGGTATTAAACAAAAAATTGACCTATAATAGGTACCTATAATAAATTCCAAATTAATCATATCACAATATCCATTAGATACTTATAACACGTTATACATCAACAAAAACCATGATACTATCATAGATATATAATAGTACACTTTAGAAGTTTCAAGTACCCACGAATAATATTATTCAATCACAACAAAATAACTAAAATAGTTATTCTAGGTTTTTTAATATGTAATTTCGTCCAAATTTGAATTTAAAATGTCTGTAAAAAATAAGTGTGTTCATATATTTTTTAGATTTTTTGGTTACAGTATGAACTATTTACGAGAACCTTTGTGTTGAATTTGCAATCCTTAGCTATAAAAACTGAACATTTTATAATTTATTAATTACAATGATTGATAATTTTCGAGATTTTGATAAATTTTGTCAAAATTTGATCTTTAAATGCTTATAAAAAAAAACTGTGCCTATGTATTTTTAATATTTTTCAACTGCTATTGTAACAATATATCAGGAGCCTTGTATTACATTTTTACACTTTTTGGCCCAACAGATTAAACTTTATTGATATTTATAGAAAAAAAACTAAAAAAAATTGAAAGCTGTAAATGTCCATAAACAGCTCAAAAAGAGTCAAAATATTTTCAAAATTGTATGGTGTATAGAAAATGCTAATTTAAACATTCGGTGAAATTTTCATGTATCTACAGTTGTTCGTCTTTGAATTGCAACAAAATAAGGAAATCGCTACATGAGTAATCGAGTGAATATCCAATGTTGTAAAAATTTGAATTTCAAACGCTCATAAAAATTTAACTTGACTGTCCGGTAGAGATTTTTTTATTGATAAAGGTAGATAATCTTATAAGGAATCTTGTGTTTCATTTTCAAATCTTAGATTTAAAAAGAAAAATTTTTACGAATTCTTAACTCAAAATAATTTGCTAATTTTCGTGATTTTTCCATATTTTGTAAATTTTTGAACTTTAAATGCTTATAAAAAAAAATTGTGACTAAGGATTTTTAATATTTTTCATCTGCCTTTGAAACAACATATTAGGAGCCTTCTATTAAATTTTCAAGCTTTCGCAACCAACAAATTAAATTTTATTGATATTTCTAGAAAAAAAACTAAAAAAAAATGAAAAATGAAAATGTCCCTAAACAGTTCAAAATAAATCAAAATATTTTGAAAATGTTATCGTGTATAGAAAATGCAAATATAAACAACCAGTGAAAATTTCATGTATTTACGGTCATTTGTTTTAAAGTTACACCAAAAACCAAATTCGATTTTTTGGAAAATCGATTTTGCGTAAAAATTCCCGTTTTTCCTTAATTTTTATGTTGTTTTTCCCGGCGCTTGTGAAAACTACTGGAAAATGTTTACTTTTGACCCCCCAAAGTACCAACTAGATTCACTTTCCTATCATAAAAGGTACTATTGAAGAAAATCGAAGCACTTTTACTGTCCCAAAACGTGATGACAGACACAAAAAAAAATATAAAAATATAAAAATATAAAAACATACATCATTGTAAAACCAATACATTCATCGCTCCGCTCAGAATCTAAAAAATACCTATTTAATTTAATTTAATATACAATGTCTATACGGTTCAAATGTAGAAAACAGTGCTCTATTGAAATAAAGAGTGCTATTTTCCATTTTAAAGATTTGAGATATGGGTATACAGTTATCTCATCAGTCATCACCACTGAATAGTAAAATAAGTGGGCAAGTGGGTAACTAATTTTGCTAATAAGTATTAATAGTTATTACAGATTTTGTATCTTGATATTAGATTTTACCAAAAAAAAATGCATTTTAAAATGTCATTGTGGGTATAAAATACAATAATATACTTTAAAAAGTTTCAAGTATACCGATGAATAATATTTTTAAATTACAATAAAATAACTAAAATTGTTATTCTTCGTTTAAATATTAATTTCGTCCAAATTTGAACTTAATAACATGTATTTGTTTATTTTTTTTAACTTATCGGTTACAGCAATATGAACTATTTATGAGAATCTTAATTTCAATTTTCAATTTTTAGCTAAAAAAATTTGAAATTTTCTACATTTTTAATTACAAAATAATTTACAAGTTTTCAAGATTTTGATAAATTTTGTCAAAATTTCATTTTTAAATTTACCTCCCCAAAAGGTGATGAAAGACACAAATTGAAAAAAAAAACATCATAATACTTAAATAATTAAATACGTTTATCGTTTCGCTCAGAATCTAATAGCCAATAGGTAAGTATAGTAAATACTGTCTATACGAGTATACGACTATACATGTAGGACATCAGTGTTATAATTAATAACCTAATAAATTTAAAATGTTATAATTCAGTTATACATTTTTATATTGATTAAGTTGATTCGTTTTTGTAAAGCAAGAATGATATAATTTATTAATTATTATACAACAATTAACAATATACAATATGAATATAGGCACTTAATGAAGTAAAAACTAATTTCAGCTGCTGTCAACTATTATATAAGACTAAAATTGAAGTATAAACAAAAATCATTGTTCTTAATGAATAAAAATATTATTTTAACATTATACTCAACAAAATTTTAACAAAAGTAAAAAAAAAATCATTACTCAAGATCAAAAAGCTCTAGAACTAACTTTTTGATTTTATTTGAAAGTTTTTCAGAATTACATTTCTTATCTAATCCTTTGTGGTTAAATTAAATATGACTCGAATAGACATCACTAGCTGTTGCTAAATAAGTTTGTTAGTTTAAAACTGTTTATAATACTGAAAAATATTATTGGTAAGTATGAACTTAAACTGTGCTTTCTTAAATCATCTTAATGTTAAAAATTTGAACAACGACTATTTTAGTGTCGAGTGAACAAAGTAAATAACATTTTCTAATAAAATTTACATTGATTGCTTTTTATTGTATACTAAGGGAATGGTCAGCGTGGCGATGTACACAGGTTACCGATTTTCCAATAAAAAACTAATCGTTTATGTTGTTCAGTAGTAAACAGTTTTAAACTCATTACAGATTCCGGAAGAAGTGACATAAATACAAATTACTTGACATAAGAAACAAAACAAAACTTATTTAAAAACCATCGTTGTGGGTTTTAATTTTTTTATTTGAGAATTCAATAGTTACACATTAAAAAATATGTAAATATTAATTAATAAATATGATATAATATAATATTATTTAGTGTTTAATTATAAATTTGGTTACATCATCTATTCTTAACTCATTGGGTCTAACTGGCATAGTGTCCTGTATAGTTTTTATTTTGATTAAAACATTATAAAAATCAGTTTTGATATTTTATCTTATATCACTATAATTCAGTAATACACCTATAAATTAAATTAGTGAAATAGTCAAATTAAATTTTGTAATAAGTTAATTTAATGAGTTATCGACAGACATATTCTCAACTTTAAAACAAATGGTTAAAATATAGTTAATTCTTAACGGAGTTTAACAGATACCCGAGTTTTAGGAAATTTTGAGAGAGTGGATTGGATTGAAATGATTTTTAAATTAAAAGTATAATGGTTTTATTGGTGTTTTAGAAGGATTTCTAGTTTGTGTTTTATTAAGATTCACTTGGGAATACTATACATCAATGATTGTCAACCAAACTGGTTACTATATACTGAACACTTGTTGGGGATCGCCTTATATTTCATTAACAATAGCATACATCATACATCCAACGAATGATTTGTATCACATTTTACACGCCAAGAGCCGCAAGAGGTAAGATCACTGAATGAACGCATATTATGCCTGTAGGTTTGGAAGCTGTGATATTGATGTTGTCCACAAAGGAGTTGGCTCGTGATTTCTCAACTATCGGGAAGCGTATAAAGCAGATTATATAGAACAGTTACTATTAAAAATCTGTGTTACTGCAATCAGGTTTGAAGTAATTTTCAAGAATAATATATTATTCTTAAATTCACAATCTCGACATCTCCTGACTAAATGATAAAATTTAAACGAGGCAATATATCTTTTGACTAGGAGAGTATAATAATGATTATTAATAATCATTACATACCCCTGAAAAGGCGCGGTACAGACTGAAAAATAATGTTGGGAACTGTTTCTCTGTACAAATGTTCAATCATTTTGTTAAAGCTTAAAATCAATGCTTTTAATGGCACCAGTCATAGTTGAAGTATACAAGGTTATTACAAATATACTACTTTTCATTCAAATATTTGATGATAAAAACAAAAATGGCAGCATATATAGATCCAATAATAATCAAGTATATATGCTCTGGAATTTTTAACTTGTTAGCTTCATGGCCCTTATACTGAGCATAAGGTCTCTATCTATCTATATGGTTAGCTTTTGCCAGCGTATTTTTGATAATAAGAAATATTGCTATTTGTGTTATCCCTTACTCCCTTTTCGTAGCCATTTCGTTCCTAATGATAACAATCAGAGTCTTTATGGAAGAACCTGTATGTTTCATAATGATAACATAATGATAAACATAATGCACCAGTGAAGTATTTAGGAATTTTGCACGGGGGAGGTCCAGCTAATTTTCCAAACGCATTTAAGTGGGGGGCTCTACCTCCACACCCCCTAATATTACATTTTAATATAAATTAAATTTATCACAATGCATTAACATAAAACCATTTCGATGTTAATAATTATTTATATTTAATCAACATATTTTATAAAACATAATTTGATTATTTCATCTACATCTAGATGTATATGTCCCAATGAATAGACATCATTGCTGGTCCATTTAGCCTCGTCTACATAATAATAAAATTAAAAATACAGTTATATTGTTAAATTGTGAAAAAAATTGTTATTTTAGAATTTATCTTACAAAAAAGCAAACAATTATAAAATGTACGTACCAAAAACGCAAACTAGAGTAGAGAGCGTCGGTCAGTACAAAACTAATAAAGATAATATCCACAATATTTGAAGTATGAATACCTACTGATAAACTGATAAACAAAAATTATTAAAGTTTGTATTTTATAACCATGTTATGTTATGAAATATGTATATGTTTAAAGCGGGCATCGGGCAGGCTGTTTTATAGAAACAGAATAGGCATAATTTTAACTATCCTGTACTTGTTCCATAAAGTTAATAAACTTTAAAGGAACCTTATCGATTTCCTACTGGCCAGTGGCCACCATGTATAACAAATTATGATACAATTTTTAGATTCTGAGCGGAGCGATGAATGTATTGGTTTTACAATGATGTATGTTTTTATATTTTTATATTTTTATTTATATTTTTGTGTCTGTCATCACGTTTTAGGACAGTAAAAGTGCTTGGATTTTCTTCATCAGTAGCTTTTCTGATAGGAAAGTGAATCTAGTTGGTACTTTGGGGGGTCAAAAGTATAAATTTCCCAGTAGTTTTCACAAGCGCCGGGAAAAACAACATAAAAATTAAGGAAAAACGGGAATTTTTACGCAAAATTGGTTTTCCAAAAAATCGATTTTGGTTATTGTTGTAACTCTAAAACAAATGAACGTATATACATGAAATTTTCACTGGTTGTTTATATTTGCATTTTCTATACACGATAACATTTTCAAAATATTTTGATTTATTTTTATATGTTTAGGGACATTTTCATTTTCCATTTTTTTTTAGTTTTTTTTCTAAAAATATCAATAAAATTTTATTTATTGGTTGCGAAAGCTTGAAAATTTAATAGAAGGCTCCTAATATGTTGTTTCAAAGGCAGATGAAAAATATTAAAAATCCTTAGTCACAATTTTTTTTTATAAGCATTTAAAGTTCAAAAATTTACAAAATATGGAAAAATCACGAAAATTAGCAAATTATTTTGAGTTAAGAATTCGTAAAAATTTTTCTTTTTAAATCTAAGATTTGAAAATGAAACACAAGATTCCTTATAAGATTATCTACCTTTATCAATAAAAAAATCTCTACCGGACAGTCAAATTAAATTTTTATGAGCGTTTGAAATTCAAATTTTTACAACATTGGATTTTCACTCGATTTCTCATGTAGCGATTTCCTTATTTTGTTGTAATTCAAAAACGAATAACTGTAGATACATGAAAATTTCACTGAATGTTTATATTAGCATTTCCTATACACCATACAATTTTGAAAATATTTTGACTCTTTTTGAGCTGTTTACGGACATTTTCAGTTTTCAATTTTTTTAGTTTTTTTTTTTATAATTGTCAATAAAATTTTATTTGGTGGGCCAAAAAGTCTGAAAATTTAATACAAGCTTTCTTATATATTGTTACAATATCAGTTGAAAAATTTTAAAAATACATAGGCACGATTTTTTTTTATAAGCATTTAAAGTTTGAATTTTGACAAAATTTATCAAAATCTCGAAAATTATCAATCGTTGGAATTAAAAAATTATAAACTGTTCAGTTTTTATAACTAACAGTTGAAAATTTAAAACAAAGATTCTCTTAAATAATTCATACTGTAACCAAAAAATCTAAAAAATATATAAACACACTTATTTTTTACAGACATTTTAATTTCAAATATAGACAAAATTTTATATTTAAACCAAGAATTACGATTTTAGTAGACTGACATACCGTCTCCGCTCAGAATCGTTTTTCTTATACAATGATATTATATCATTGAATTCAAATTTAATACCATCCATTATACAGTGACCCACTTGTAACCTACTGTACAGCAGAGCGACACCCACTTGCCCACCTTTTTATTATCGATTATGTAAAATCATAACATTTTATGTGGTAAAAACTTATATTAACACAGAACACATTAGATGTTTAGATAGATATTTATGAGGCCAATGGAACTACATGGACCCCCTCCCCAACCCTCGTAAAACACGCCACTGAATAGCAAGGAAAAAAAAAAGGAAAATGTAGTCAAATAAATTGTTTCAAAAAACAATCATTATTAATTTTGTTTAGAATAAAGTGAAGTTAGAGTAGAAATGGTTTGATTCATGTATATTGAGTTTCGACTTGCTATTGTGGTATTTTGTCAATAATATGGAACTGTTATTATAAAGTAAGCATATAATGTATAACGGATATCTACATTTATTTCTTGTCCTGCTGTAACAGAATGGAGAAATTGTTTGGTTGGACCAACCAAACGTTTTATCAATTTTATCGTTACTGCTTTACAATGACGATGGATTTAGTATGAGTAGATTTTAATTCATATGGGCATCGTATCAATACATTTAGTTGATGCACCAAGCTATTATGGACTAATGGTTATGGAGTATGGACAAAGGACATGTAACCAAACAAAGATTATACTGTACGAATACCTATGAATTACGATATTATAACAAGCGCAATAAGCGTTTGTCCATATGCCTAAGCGTGTCGACACCAAACTTTTGGTAATTAAATAATAATGGGAAATTACATATCGTATAATATTTAGTAAATAAACTATATTCTATAGGTATAGTATTCGTATTATTTAATCGTTTGTATCGATGCTAATATTATTTCCATACGTGATGACTCATATTTGTGGACTTTATTATACACGTTTTAAAAATAGGTAGGTACTTATATTATTATATTTGGTGTTTCTATAAAATTTAAAATGTATTGTACCTATTTAGTTTTTGTAATTTGTTCGATCAAACTTTTTTTTAAATTTAAATTTAGTCAATTATTACTATCATAATCTCAAATTCAATGAAATAGTTGATTAGGTATGATACTATGATGTATATGCAATCTTGAAAAAATATACTTTTCATTTATAGGTATTTTTAGAGATACAAAACACAGAAGTATTTAAATTGTATTTCAAGTACCTACTTATGTCAATAAGTATTCAAGAACAAGTACAAATATTTACCTAAATATATTTTTTTAACTTTACTCTAAGTAGGTACTTAATATTTTTTACGATGTTTAATCGTATAATAACAGTGTTGGTGATTGTAAACAAGTTGTATAAATGGTCGGAAAAATATGGTAATATGGTATATTATAGAATAATATTAAAATTGAAGAAGAAGAAAAAAAATTATTTATTAAATACATATGTCATAAACTTTTAAAAACAATTTGATTATTTATGTACCAGGTACCTACATAACAATATTGTTAGTTTTTTCTTATAGGTAGTAGATTTAATATTTGTGTTTTTTCTAAAAGTTCTATTATGTTTATTTCGTTGTCTGGGTTTAGACCTAGACTTTCTCCGATAAGGTGGCTTAAGTTGAGATCCTCTCTTTGTTTTTCATACTACCTGCATTCATCGAATGTTTGATTGTGGACGTGGTGCCACATGCTTGGCATATTGGTGGGTCTCTTTTTGCCATCAAATATTCGTGTGTCAATCTTGAGTTGCCAATGCTAGCCTGATTAAGTTTTTTCTTTTGTGATACTTTATTTGTTTTAGAGTTACACCAAAAATCAAAATCTATTTTGTCGAAAACCGATTGTGCGTAAAAATTCCCGTTTTTCCTTAATGTTTTTGTGGTTTTTTCCCGGCGTTTTTCAAAAAAAACTGGGAATTTTAAATTTTTCCAACTCCTGAATGCACCAACTAGATTCACTTTCACATTGAACAAAATACTGAAGTTGAAAATCAAAGTATTTTTTTGACCACTTATCTTGTACAATGTACACAGACACGAATAAAAAAGGTGGGCAAGTGTGTGTCACTCTGCTGTACAGACGGTGAAGTCAACCTATGATATTACCAAGCATATTTGATAATATTATTGTGAACCAAGTAATTTATATATAACCTATTTAAGTGAGATATTGCTTAAATTTTCAATCCTTAGCTATGAAAATTGACCATTGTATACAATTTTAACTACAAAATAATTATTAAATTTGAAATTTGATAAATTTTGTCAAAATTCGAACTTTAAAATTATTAATGCTTATAAAAAAAAAATTGTGCTTATGTATTTTTATTTTTTTTCAATTGTTATTGTAACAGTATATCAGAAACCTAGTATTACGCTTTTTTATCCAACAAATACAATTTTAATGACAATTATAGAAAAAAAAAAAACTAAAAAAATTGAAAACTGACAATGTCCATAAACAGCTCAAAAAGAGTCAAAATATTTTCAAAAATGTGTGGTGTATAGAGAATGAAAATATAAACAATCAGTGAAAATTGCATGTATATCTACAGTAATTTGTTTTAGAGTTACTACAAAAACTAAACGATTTTGCGTAAAAACTAACCAGTTTTTCTTTAATTTTTCTTTTGTTTTTCACGGCGCTTTTGAAAACTACTAGGAAATTTTTAGTTTTGACCCCTTCCTTCCTTCACCTTCCTATCAGAAAAGATACTATTGAAGAAAATCTAAGCACTTTTACTTTTCTAAAAGGTGATGACGGACACACAAAAAAAAATACATCATTGTAAAATCAATACACTCATCTCTACGCTCAGAATCTAAAAATAAGAAAGCCATGAAAAGCTAATACAAATATTATATTTATATTCATTATAATTCCATAACTCCAATAACTACACCGGTCGATAAGATTTTTAAAAATTACATTGGATTTTGCAGCGACATATTTACAACAGAGATACAAATATAAATAATATCCACATTTCAGTTTTCAGTATTTTGTGTATAAATTTACTTGCACACACGCTTAACAAATGATTATAATATAGTATTTTATTATTTTATTGCAGTCAGCAATGTAGTCAAGTAGGTAGTCAACTAAGGAATAGGTATTATATTATATATTTAATATATTACTAAAAATACATGCACAAAAGACAGTTTGTAGTTATATGGACGAAATTTGATAATTCTTGTGTTGTACGTGGCCCCTGACACAAACATGACTGGAGGCCCCATCCAGTTCGACACTGTATATGCAGTATACACACTACATAAATTATTATTTTCAGTATACAATACAATTATACGAGTTTAATAATATATTCATTTCAATAATATACTATTTGCGATTGAAAACGTGAGAAATAGAAATTCAAATAGGTTTCTCACAAAATGTGTTTGGCAAGTGGCGTTTATTTGATAAGTTAATACTATAAGCTTTTCTTGCT
This sequence comes from Macrosiphum euphorbiae, assembly GCA_949089665.1. NCBI lineage: Eukaryota > Metazoa > Arthropoda > Insecta > Hemiptera > Aphididae > Macrosiphum > Macrosiphum euphorbiae. The sequence goes on from CARXXK010000001.1 coordinate 6,876,483, forward strand.
GGATTGGATATATGCTAAGAAAAAAAAAATGCAACGATCTAAAAGTATATCTTATGTGATTACGTTAAGGGTATGTAGTGTGTTTAAAGCTGTCAACAAGTGTCTTCTGGCAGATATAAGGGCAGGTGTTGGTGTATCATTGGTGTAAGACGTACATTTTGATCGACGGAGTACCTATGCATTTGTTATATTAAATTTAACTACGATTCGTTTGTGACATATTATAGTAAAAGGAACAATATAATATAATCGTCAATATGATGTTTGTATAATATGAATTTATAAAATAGTTCACGCCTCAATGGATCGACGATGAGCTCGTATAAAATAATAATATGCAAGCACACTCCTGAATATAACGATCATTTATTACACTGTGCAAATTTATCATGCATGGTTGATAATAGGAAATATTTAAATGAAGAAATTTCAAATTACACGTCAAAACAAAGATTCTATAAATTACATTTTAATAAAGGACGGAAAAGGTTTTATAAGTTTTGTTGACTTTACACGGGAGAAGAAGAATTATGTATTATCTGTATCTGCTACAACAAGTTAAATTTGAATAAAATTAATTTTACTATGCTTAACGAATTTGAGAAAATAAAAACTGATGATTAAATGTAACGAAAAAACATGAACGCACGTCATAATGTAGCAGAAATTACGGTGTGGTAGAAATGTCATAATTACAAAACTATTTCGATGTCGGAAATATGATATAAAATGTTGTGTAAAAATACAACTTATTTATAATATACCTAGGTAAATATAAGATACTGAAAATTATTGTTTAAAATTTAAATGATATTTACAAATAGTAATAATGTTTTTAATAATAACTTTTTAAATTTTGTTCTTATATGATAATTATTATCAGGTACAATTAAAAATACGTTCGCACTGTTTAATCAAACTTTTAGCCTTTTCTAAGAAAACAAAAATAAAATCATCTGTATTCATTAGTTCATACAAATTAGTTTTTATTTTTCATAATTAAATTATAACATAGTAAGGGTTATTACGAAGGATTCAATATGCTATATAAAACTAACACAATTAAAGTATTATAATTTGATTAAAAATATAATATTTTTGAAAATGTGGTCAGATTGTTTTTATATTCAACATCGTAAATTTGTAGGTAGTAAAAAAAAATATAGTAAATGTTGATTTAAATACCTATGTTATTTAAAGTTAAACCGTTGATGAGTCTGAATAGAAACTATAATCTGCAAATCTAAAATAGCTAAAACAACTGGTATTAGAAACAGAACTTTATTAAAAGTGGAACTTAACAAAAAGGCATTTATTTCATGTTTTGGGATTTATTGATTCTGCCAAAACATTTTGTTTAGGAAAAAGATTTATGTTGATTTCATCGGCTACTGTTCATAATTCTTCTATCAATCTTTTTCACTCAGTTTTAAATGTATACAAATTGTATATAGCTACCACAAGTCTCAAACTACGTTAAAATTTTTAATTCATTTATTTTAACAAAGTCGTAATGTTATTTTTTAGTTTTTAACCTTCGCAATCAAGCGAAAGTCATAATGTTAGTATGTAACTATACCTAATACCTATGGGTATATGTAGGTATTATAATATAATATATTAATTAGCTTAATTAAAATGGACATAATTATGGTTACAATGTTAGTATGTATATAAATAATTTATACATAAAATAAAAAATAAAAAAATATTATTAATTTTGGTAATATTGTTACACATGTTTTAAATAAGTGAACCTAAACCGTGTCTTATAATTCCAATCTTAAATAAGTTTTCAATTTATTTAAATTTTTTTTAGAAAGCACTATTTTTACTTTTTTATTGGACATTTATTCCATTCATAAGTATGTAACTTTCAGTTTCTATTTTTGTTTTTAAAACATGTGTGAAATAGGAATATCATTTTTAATGGAAAGACTCACAGCTCTTAGTAGTATACGTTCTAATGTACAGTGTTCGGTGGTATAAATTCCCAGTGGAGTCGTTACAAAATCGACGGAATTGATAAACGCACCATTTTTTAGGGACCAAAGTCGAACTCAAATCAAAACCGATATTTCAAGGTACAGGTTTTTTAGCTTTTCAAAGTTTACGCTTGTTTAGTTTTTGTTTAATTCTCATTCAAACGTATATAACTTATATTTATGTGCTGCTTAAAGATAATATAATTTATCAATTTGTGTTAAGATCACATACGTATCTTTATTTTTTGATAGAAGTAATATTATATCATCAGAAATATTCATTGGTGATATGAAGTGGCGGCGGGATATATGATTATTTGAAGCCATTGCTTCATGTCTGAAATGGGTGGGTGAGTGTATAATTATATATATAATCGTAAGACCTCAACACAAATATCGTGGCAAATATTATAATTAATAATTATTAATGGCGCTTGCTGCTAATTTCGGTTCAATGAAGGGTACCGTGGTAAAAATATTTAAAATATACAATATGCTTCAAAGCCTCCACAATTTCGCGCCGCAACTGATATAACTATCTTTCACAATTATAATAAACAGTTTATCACAAATTAAATTATAATACACTAAAACTGCAATTAATCATAATGAGTGACATTCCGTTAAATACACCATGTTTAGATACGCGATTAAAATCTCACCAAACCATCTTTTGTTAAAAAAAGATTTTTAAATTTTAAATTTTAAATTTTTTAAAATAACAAATTCAAAACAATTTCATCTCCAAATCAACCCATTACTTAGGATATCAATGAATCTTTCGACATCCCAAATGTGCCAAAAGAAAATATTCAGGTTAAAAGCTTTGCAGAAACAATACTAACTCTGTATTTCCTAAAATGAACCAAGCTATAGTTGTCAATTCAATAGATGGAATTAAATAAATACAATGTGTCAACGCACAAATCAGTAATTACATTGCTGAAGGAACAAACATTACTCCTGCATCACGTAAATCTAATAATAGTGGAATTTTTTATATACCAGCAAATAGTTTAAAAAAAAACCCATTTAAACGTATTATTTTATGAAATGTATACCCCACTATTCCTAACAATATTATTATTGAAGCGCTCGATAATGTTGGGATTAAAATAACTTCCTATACCCCAGCGCTAAATGATGGTTTTCAACTTGATAAATTCTCATATATTAAGAGTTTCCATTAACAATCATTCATGAACGTCACTGAATATCCAATATCGCATTTTCATTACCGCTATGACACAGTTATCTGTTTCCTGTGTGAACAAACGGTCATCTATTCTCCTCATGCAAAAATATAAATACAAACTTATCTCGCCTTGAAAAAAATAGACACCTCAAACTATCAATCCAACACTAATACTACTGCGAATAGTATAGAAAGATCACCAACTAATGTGCAACGTATCCAAGACAATTATCAATTATTACAGAATAATAACTAGGTATGTAGAAATAATGGACACACAGGAACAACCGAATACTTACAAAAGAGCAGCCCCAGAATCCTTCATCTTCAATATTACCTATTTTAACTGTAATAATACAGTTGAAGATGATGCGGTTGAAGACATAATATCCAAAAAATCACTCATATACATAATGACAGTATGACACAAAAATCCCTAAGACCCTATTAAGATCTAATTCCTCAACAAGAAATACCAAAAAATTGGACAAACCAGCAATGGCTATTTTTTCCAAAATAATTACACAGCCCTCTTGATCTTATTACGTTTATGAACTAAATTTAATAAAAATTCTCAATCAAAAATATAATATATATACATTATGCAAACATAGTGGAACAGATGCGGCTATATTGTAGCCTGTAGGTACTAAAAATGGTCGAAAAATAAGATATATTGTGTGGACCAAAATTACTAATTGATCCAACAACTTATTTTAAAAATCACAGAGCACTAATTACTAACCAAAAACATAATAAACAATAAAATAAACAGGATTTTCAATCTCCAATATCTAATATATGAGCACATTATCATAATTTATTTATTTTTACTTATAACTTGTATTTGTTTTTAAAGTAGCCTAATAATCAACATTCTTGAAGGCTTAACTGGTAATAATAATACAAAAATAAAATTTATATTTTTTTATCAAAAATATTCAAAAAGTCAGTTAATAACTTTCTAGGTTGATCATTAGCTAGGAATTTATGATGAACACAATATTTTCATGAATGATAATTGAGGGGTAGAAATCCAAAACGTACTATTGCTAAAATACTGTTGTTTCAATTTGAAGCGATTTTCTGTATCTTAACATTCTAATAAAAACAAACCATTTTGAAGAAAAGGTTTTTTTAAAATTATTTAATAGTATATTATTTAAATTTAAAACGATTTAAATGTGTTAAATATTCTAGATTTATATTTTTAATTTAATTTCAAACATAATTAAAAAATTTAAAATTAAATTTGAGTATGTTTTACTTTGAACTAATGTTTAATGATTGGTGCCTATTCTTTTAACATTGTAATAGTACGCTTCAGGGGAAAACTGGAAAAGTACGATTTGATTTTCTAAATTTCTATTTTATGTATGGAAAAGGTTCGTTTTGGATTAACCAGTAATTTTGAATAGCAGATTTGACCAGGAATCAGCACGTTTTCATCTATTTTGACGACGTCAATCGATTTATAGATGTTTTTTTCCATAAGAATCGATATTATAACTCGATTTTGTCAATTTTTGGAAAAGTACGTTTTGGATTTCCACCCCTGAGTTTTATTATCTTATTATATATATATAATATATTATTATATTATCTTCAACTCTTTTTTTTTTTTTAATTGTTCTGTAGCTTCAGATGCAGGGACCATTAGCTTTATGTTTATACATTATATTTTACTACTTTTTAGTAGCAATTTGATTACTGGGGGACTTTATGACTTATAACTTTTTGTTTGTATTTCTCCTTTTTGGAATATGACGTTTTATGGCTGACAGTTGGGTCCGATTATTTCATATAGGTTCGTATGCATATTATTTTTTCTCTTTCTTCTTCATTCGAATTGCATTCTGTCATCTTATGTTATACTGTTAGGGTAACTCTTCGCATGAGGTGCATTTCGTTGGTGGTTGGTTTTTCATGACGTGTCCAGTGACCATGTGTGAGGTGTATGTGGCCGATTCTCAGTTGGTTTATTAAATTAGTTATTTATATTAAACTTTAAGGGTGTTAGTCTTGATATAAAGTGGGTTAATACATTCTTAAAATTAAAAATACAAATCAAAATTAATATGATGTTATTATTTTGTAGTGGAAGAGAGACCCAAACATTCGGTGGTCAACAGAAACCCACCAGGATGCCAAGCAAGTCGAAGGATATCAAGAACGAGTCGGAGAAGCAGTTCAATAGGCTGTCGATCTTTAATGATTGGAAGGCGATCGTCTGCTGGCCTACTTGCCTGGACTAGTTGTCAGGATCCATCTAGGGTAAATACAAATTTAATGATAACCTAAAAACCAAATAATTATATCCATTATTTCCTACATTAGTAGTTTAATTTAAGGTTTTATTCAGCTTATGTATGTATGGATATTTGTATAATATTTACATATAGTTTTTACTATCAATTACTTTTTATTAATTTGGATTTTGGTTTACATTTATTAATATGTTTTTTATAAATTAGTTGTAATATTATTCATAATGTGTAAAATAAGTCAACACTGTGTTATTCAAAGAATGTATTTGTAAAACAAAATGGTTTAATATTTTATATTAAATATAATATTATACATATACATATTATGCGACTAAAATGTATTAAAGATATAAGACAAGGCATTTTTCGTGACTGAAAAGTCATTAAGACAATAATAGGCGGAAAACCAACTGGGTAAAAATAATTAATGTTGTTAGCGGTATCATCCATCATAGGTCATTGGATTAATCCTTTTTAGTAAGAAAAAATATTGTATGGAACTTTATGTAGAATAAAAAGTTTTTTAAACTTAATTTTTCAAAAAGAGATATCATTGCAGTTTTACTGGAGTCACTATGTTGTAGTCGATAATAAAAACTTACTGCTAACCGAAACGCGATCTTTCGTATTCATGTTTAGATTCTGTGCCACAGAATCAACGAAAGTAAAATGTAAAAACTTAATATCATTGCGCCTAACAAACGTTATATAAGAGCAAACAGTGCGTATAATCGCGTTCGGCGTGAAAGTCATTAGAGGTAATCCGTTTTGTTAAACTCAGTGGCCTTCTCATTAGCTTTTAGAACCAGGAAAACCAGGCATAGTTTAAGACTATAAGCCTTTCCTGTCCCGGTTTCCACTATAACGATACCTACCAAGACACTAATGAATTGCAAACCTTGAGACGTTTTCAATACCATGAGTGATGTGGAATCAATCATGATAGTCTGGAAGTTTGGCGTAAACATGCTGACAATCTTATGAATGGACGAGAGAATGTAGCACAAGTATAAACTTTGATCGAACCATAAAAAACCTTTACAAATCTAAAATAACACTGTTCGAGTACCACAAAGGATAACATATTTTTAAAAAGTCCAAAAAATATATAATACAATTTTTTCTGTTAAATATTACAGTTTTTATAATGTTATGTACTTGTATAGCACATAATAACTTGAGAAATATAATAATACATTATGGTATATTATTTTCTATTAATTTTTGAAGTATTACATTACCTATATGTTTTAATAATGATGAATACATTGCAATGATATTAGTTGAGTAGCTATTTAACAAAAATATTTTGTCTATTTTAAAAATATGTGACTATGTAAAACAATCTTATAATTTTTAGTTATTATGGAATATATATGACACCTAAAAGTTACCTTTTCGATATCAATTATGAGTTAAATCCATCTAGATTAATTTAATAATTTAATTAACTTGATTATAATATATTATCGTGAATTGTATAAAATAATCGACCAATAGTTATTATTATAATAATTATAATCATTATTAATTATTAATTATTATTTATCATCAAACACACACACACACCAGTAAAATATATATGAACGATTCAATACACGTAACATTAACTGAAAATAACTATAATAACTAGGAATCGTGTGAAATAATAACAATAACGCCTATAATAATATATTCAGCCACGCACTATATCGAAAATAAATTGAATTTATCGACGACAAGTATAACTTACCCGCAGACCGTTTGATATTGATTATATTATTTTATATTTACATAAATTCATAATCTCATGAATGAATACTATACCATCTTTGACGGTTACACGATATTATACTAATTTTGATTAAATGTCGGTACTTAAAAAAAATATTTAAAAAATTATTAAGTTTCGACTAATTTTCCTCGGGGGGTTGGGTATGAGAAATATTTAAATGTACTGTCATATTTAACGATATCTCGATTCGATTTTAAATTTATTGAACTATATTTACTTTTTTAATATCTTTTTTTACTATTTAAATTATAATTACGTAGGACGTGTTTAAATAGTACAGGTATACTGTCTTAAAAATGGTTTCCATGACATATATTATAAAGGTTAGATACTTAGACATGTCGACTGACATTACAAATATAATAAGGACATACTTTAAATTATATACACAGTATAATATGAATGTAATATAGGTACATCGAGCTCAGTGTGTTAAGTGTTTATGGCGCCCATATAATACTAATATAAATCAACAATAATTGTCGAGTACAGTTAGTAAACAAATCTCGTTGGCGGAGTCCTGGGTACGGTTCACACACATACGAATTTATATTCGCGTGCACGAGAGCCGAGTCGAGATTCGTCGGAGGAGAATTTGTTATGGATTACAGTGGCAGCGAGGGCACAATAAATGCGACGAAACGCCAAAAAAATAAAAACAAAACATGTCACGAGGCGGTTTATATGATTATTATTATACGCCGACCGTTATTAACGACACGTCGTTTGGTGTTTGTCTGATGTAATTTCAGCCGCACTTCGCCTACACGTCCCAATATCACGTGACTGTCGATCGCTGCCGTTTATAATATTACTATGGGCACATTGTAGGTGGCAAAGGCATCCTTGAAAGGGTGCTCACCGGATGCCCCTTGTGTCTTTTTTTGCTCAAGATGAAATGTTGGTTTTATTGTAATTTATAATAAATTCACTTGTTTTTTCTTCTTCAATTTTTACAGTTTTTTTTTCGGTATAATTATTTAGAATAATGATTAATCAACTGTATGATGGTTAATAAATAGCGAATTTAAATTATGCAAACAATTAAAAGTGCAATTAGTTATGCAACATTTAATTCATTTAAAAAAACTTTTATATCGTAATGATTTATCTATTGTTGAAAATTATTATTTCTCAATGTCTAATTTTGTACATTTGAATAGTATTAGATGGTCTTGTGAACTTGTCTCATTTGGATTCAACTATGTTTTGGCATACCGCCTTACAGTTTTCATGTTTAAATCTGTATTGTAATGGTCTGTAATATAAACTCTACTTAAATATAAGTACAATAGTGTGTACAAATTTCCCGAAATGAAAGAAAAAAGATAATAAATTTATCGCTTTTAAAGTTTTTCCCCCATTAGTTTTAATTTAATATCTATACAACTAGAGATTTTATATGCACATTATGTTATTAAAACAATTCCATATAGGATCTAATATAGGTGTATGGTAAAACTCTTAGACGAAATATGAATAATCAACAATAGCTAGGTAACACAACAGTAGATTTTTTTTTTAGGCAATGGTTAAATATATATCTAGCCAAATGCAACTTACTGAATATCTCAATTCTCAATAGATACTAATTAAACAATTTTTTATCTAATTTTCTAGTATCTATCTTATACAATAACTTACATCAAAATATGTATTGAATTAATGAATATTTGTTATATACAGGCTATGCTTTTATTCGTTATTATTGTTAGGACATTTGTATAATTATTACGTTAAAAATTACTATTACTATTCTATACTATATTGAAAAAATATATTTAGTTAACTCTCTTGGTTGTCATGGTTACAAATCTTATCAGTGTATCGTAATTCGTAAATATAAAATATCCAGAAAAGTAAATCAGTTACTATAGCAAGTATCGATCGTATTCATTTATTTTTCATGTAGTTAATTCTTCGGAAAAAATATAAATATTAAATGAGTATAAAGAGTACCTACACTCTACGAACACTGACTTCCTGGTTTTTTTCTACGTAACTCATAGGTATATAATGAAAAAGAACTAATAGGTAATTATTAATCTAATATTGCGCGATCAAATGCTGTGTAGAATACAAGATAATGATATATTAAACCATCAAGGAAAGTAAATTAAAATTATTATTACAAAGTATTGAAGTATTGTGTTTTTATAAAATTAACAATTTTATGGATAATTGTGACAATGTGTTTTTTGTAAGAACCGATACATTATTATAGATACTAGACGTAAATTAAAAATATAAATTTTTATGTGCACAGTATAAAAACCTACCAAATTCACTCTCTATGAATTACCATTGAAATTATGATAGCAATTATTTGTAATACTGATCTATATTTCCAACTTGAAAAAAAAAAAATGCTTTTTAGGGTTCCGTAGCAAAAATCGAAACTCTTATAGATTCGTCATGTCTGTCTGTCTGTCCATCATGGTGTCACAGCCACTTTTCTCCGAAACTATGAGAGCTATACGGTTGAAACTTGATAAGTAGATGTATTCTATGAACCGCATTAAGATTTTCACACAAAAATAGAAAAAATAAATACATTTTTTGGGTTGCCCATACTTATAACTGAAACTCAAAATTTTTTTTTCATCCAACCCATACGTGTGGGGTATCTATGGATAGGTCTTCAAAAATTATATTGAGGTTTTTTATATCATTTTTCTTAAACTGAATAGTTTGCGCGAGAGACACTTCCAGAGTGGTAAAATGTGTCCCCCCCTCCTATAACTTCCAAAATAAGAGAATGATAAAACTAAAAAAAATATATGTTGTACATTATAATGCAAACTTCCACCGAAAATTGGTTTGAACAAGACCTAGTAAGTAGTTTTTTTTTAATAAGTAAATAAGTAAATAATAATAATAATAATAGTAATATATATATAATATATATCTATTTTGTCATGTATATATTTAAAAATTTAATCTCAGTCACGGGCTAAGATAGACTAAGATGGGTTATAATATCATAGACCATAGTGGACTGAGACTTGATATAAGACTTATACTGGACCTGGTGGTGAGGCCAAAGTTTGAGCCGGCCGAACGAAACGACTTATTATTTTTGTTACTTGCTGCTACGCAACCCTTCATGTTCGAGTCCAACTCGCACTTGGCCGCTTTTTTAAAATTATTGTTGTGCTATATTATGCTATTTATGTCGTATACAAATAAATCCAACGTGTAGACGGAATAATATTATTGTATTTAAAGTCACGTGTTGAAAATTTGAACAAACTCAAACATAACAGACGTATGTCTAATATTTCAATCTCTGTTAGTGACGGATGAATTATTGCATTTTCATGAACAGTGAAAGTTTTATATTTTATGGGTCAACAACTAAAAATACTTTTCTGTCCCTCAGAATATCCTAAAATGTATAAGGTAACCATTATATTTATAATTTGTATGATACATTTATTCCACAAAACAAACATTAGAATTGTCAGTTTATGTATATTGGTTATTGATGATATTTAACTATCCTCTTATTTATAAATAGGTACAATGGTATATAAATAATATCAATCATCAATGTATAATATAGGTACGACATAATGTTAATCCGTTTATCTATGTTAGCTTATGCAGACAAACAATAGCACACATGACACATTAGATATTTCTATATTTATATAGATATGATTTCTACTCTATATTATAATATGTGCCTAGGTACCTATAGTAAGATTTTTTTTATTTTAAACATAATTTTTACACAGTTATATTCATTGCTTTTAAAAGCCACATTAATTCTGAATAATTCATTGTAAGAACGTGAAATCTGTTTTGTTTTATTTATTCTTGGTGTAGATTGAACAGTATCATAATTATTGTTTTAATTGGATTAAAATCTGTGGTTTATTATAGATAAAAAATATGCCACCGGGCCAGCAAATTATCAATAATATATTATTGATATAATTGATATAATTATTGATATTATTGATATAACTGATAACGATATTATGAAATATTGTTGCTAGGAATATTGAAGATCTCGTTAGTGAATTAGTTTTTTGTTAGCATAATATGAATATACAATATATCAATAGATCATATTTTCATGTACTTAAATAGTACAATAATAAAGGGGCTTCTTTTTAGATTCAATGATTATATTAGTGATTAAGATGTGTACTGTGTGATTATTTTCTAAAGAAACTTTGGGTTGGGAAATAGTTCAAAAAGTTGTATGTATTATGAAAATCATATATAGCCATATAGGTAGTCGGTAAGTTCTACGAAAAAGCTGTTTTTGATTTTGTCAATAATTTCTCTTAACGTTATTAAAAAATACTACCAACCATCAGAAATTGTTGTAAGAAAGGTCAGCGAGGTAGTTTGGATCGAGTTTAGTTTAAAACGCATTTATTTATTTAATATAATTATAATTTTTATTTGTCTACTTAATATCTACATATTCAGTACCAAAGTGAGCGGAGTGAGACAAATGCCAGGTAGCAACAAGCAACTACTGTATCCATTCAAAAAAATTAACTATTTGTAAAATTATAATTTTCTAAATAGGTAGTGTTTTTTATAATAAGTTATAGTTTATTTCACTAAAATTAATTATCTGCAAGTACTGGTAAAAAATGTATGCTACACAAAAAATCCATAAAAAAGTAGATAATCTAGTTTTTAACGTTAAAACTTTATAAAAGCTTTTGTTAAGAAATGTTGAATGAAAAATATACAGTTCTATAGGAAATACACAAACTTCACTGTCATATGAACGATTAATCAATATTCATATTATTATAATTTCAACAATGCTTTAGTGTACGTACTACGTTATAATGTGTTTATTGAGACCAGCATGTGTAAGCTTCGATTAAAATAATTGTATAGCGTATCTCCAACAATACAATTAGTAATTTATGGTTAAAAAGTAAAAAGGGCACATTTCATTTTAATTTGGAAAATGTAATATCGAAATCGACTAACGTGATACTGAAAATACTGTCTTATATGGTATTGATTAACGAAATAAAAATAGGTAATCTTATGATTGTAAAATATTTTAGAAATGTTAAATGTTTACTTCACGCTGGTACTCGTGTAGAATATAATACATACACATTATACACAGGGTGTATCTGTACGATACGACATATTTTAATGTAATTTCAATATAAAACTGTCAAATCTCCATATGATATCTGTTATTTATATATTATTTATTTATATTATACAGAATCATTGTCATGATATATAATAATGTGCTTTATGTTATTGTTTTTTTACCTTACCATGTGATTTATTCACAAGTCATCATTTAAGTTATATATAATATTATATAGTATAGTACTGAATTTGGCACATTATGTAACATAATATTACATAATAATAATAATAATAATAATATGTTGAATGTTCTTTCGTGTGTTAACATTTTGTTATACTATTAAATTATATACGTCATGCTATTTATCAAATTGGTAACTATGTCAATGTTTCAATGATTATTTTAGGTTAATAGGTATAAGTGTATATAAGAAATTATATTTTAAAATTATTTGAGGTTAGAAATTATATAGGTACTTAATAAGTATAATAAATTATTCGTTTGCTATACTATATGAGCACATTTAATTTATTATTTTAAATTTTCTTTATAAAGCTAAGTTATATATTATTTTTAATAATGACATAGAATTAGTGATATTGCATAACCTACTTATGCGCTGTTTTATTATTATATTATTATTTTTTTTTTAATTGTTATTCCCGTAATCACAGTTGTATTCACAATGCAATTTTATTTTTTAGACCTACTGAATCTCGTTACATGTAATGTATTATCGGCACACTCTTCGTCATAAGCACCTGGGTTTCAAAAAAATAAAGATACATTATTATTATTAAAAAAAAAAAAAAACGATTTCAATGAGCGCTCCTCGACCATTCAATGGAAAAACCACGTACTCGGTATTTATACTCATCGGCGGATGCAGGGAGTTGTGTTTTGGTTCTTGGCATTCTCCGAAGCCCTGAAAATAATCTAATTTATATGTTAATTTGGTTTAGCCCAACCTAAAGCAACACCTTACCATGATGTCTTGTTATGCCAGTGTATTTTTGTATTTATACAACAGAATATTGCATTTCATGCATATCGTTTATGCTTTTTCCGATCTTAATTGTATTTCATTGAACTGTAATGTTTAATAACGAAGAATACAAACATTTTTATTTAGTAGAGGTTATATTTTTTACAGCTCGTAAGATACAAGTCTATTTATAAACATTATTATTTACTCGTATTGATTTAATGGTTCATTTGTATATTGTATATGCACTTAACTGGAACGTCTTAAATCAGTTGGAATGATCCTAATAATTAGTGATTCTGTAATTATTCAGCTGTAATGTATGTTTCAATTTAAACATCGACCATCGAATAGTAGTATTATTTCATACACAGAGTTGAAATACAAACACAAATATATACACTATACAGGGTGATTCTACAAGTACTTATGCTTTTCCCCACCCATTATTTACTTTAATAATACATTTATTTAAATTCTGTTTTTTGAATTTTTAAGAACCACATATATAAATTTTTAGGATTTTGTGCATTACTTAAAAATTGTCTTGTGGAAATAAAAACTTCAGTTTTAAAAATATGAAAAGCCCTTCTTTTATTGATAATTTTTTTTTCTCAGTCATAATTATCTTTTTATGGATAAGTTATATGTAAAAATAAATAAACGCTTTATCCATTTTATATTTGATGTGGAACCGTATTATCAAGGATTAAAATGCTTGGTAAATATATTTTAATAACAAAGAAACTACTTGTTTAAATTTTGATTTTGATGCATCAACGTCATTAAACAAATTATATATTTAATAATTTACCGGAAAATTGTATGGTTCTCATTTAAAAAAAAGTTTGTATGCCCACATATTACTCTCTTAAATTATATGAAATATCCAAGTATTTAAACTGTGATTTAAAATAAGGTATACTAAACAATTACTTAAGTCAGAATTTGAACCAATGCATTATTTAAGGATAATGAATGGGGTAAGGATCTTTGGTAAATCACCCTATATACTATGCGTTTGTATACAATCATATATGATTGACAAAAGAGGATAAGTTTCCAACCGTTGTCGATCGTTTACTATACCACGGTTATCTACTAAAACTGATCTGACTACCGATCAACAATGTAGGCACACGACAGGCTTGATTTCTAGACTGCAATTCAAGCATTTTTTTTTTTATTAAACTTTCATTTGTATTATTTAGCTGACCATAGAATGAGAAGTTTTAAAATTAAACTCAAATTAGCCTTTTGCATAAGACACACTAGGTACTAAAATACCTTTATTACCATAATTATATTTCAATTAAATTTAAAATTATGTAATTAACATAAAAAATAGTATTTGTAGAAAGAGCTTAACAATTTTGGTGGATTTTGATATAAACGCAATGATTTCCCATGCATTTTATATTAAGTGCATACAAGTGTATACTTTTTCAATATGTTCATTAGGATATTACTTTCTCGTGAATCTATAATATTGTAATGTACCTACTAATTAATTAGTTCAAATATCTGATTCACCATCGAGCTATAATACCAAACAAAATATGTAGCTGTGGCACACATATAGTATGTTTTTGATTTACCATAAAAATCATTCTTATTGTTTAATATCCATTTTGTGTGTATTATTTAACCCCTTTACATTTCAAAGCCGGTACATGTATATATTTTGAACAAAAAGTAGAAAAGGAAGTATTTTATATTTTCAATTGGTTCATTTTAATATTATTTATCGTGAACATGTATCAAATGTTTAAAGCAAAATAATTTAAAATGTATGTCAAAATCGTCGTCTTTACGTTCAATCCTTGTCTAATAATATGTGTAATATGTATTGATTTATTAAAATATTTACTGTGTTCTATAAAGCATATTGAATTAATTGCATTTAACCATCAATCATATAATAATACATGTTCAATGTTCATATACACCTTGACGATAAAACTATAACATAAAATGAAACATTAAAATAAAAATTCGATGTATTGTTTTTAAACGAATAGTTTGAAAACAAAGAACAAAAATGTATACAGTTCTCAGATAGTTATAAATACACTAATTTTAGTGCTATAAAGTGAAAAACGATAACAAAAATGTTAGCGTATTGTATACGCATATTTATATATTATAAATTATTATATATTATATATTATATAATATTATAATTTTAATTATATAGCTTTCACCAAATTACGAATGGTTTCTTTTTCATATATTCTATATATTTTTGTATATTATTACTAAAATTATATACCAAATACTATACTTTATCTTAAATGGGCTTCCGCCCGTCAAGTTTAAATAAAATACAATATTTTTAGGTATATATATTGTATACAGGGTGTCCCGTGAGGATTTACCTATTAGCCGTAGAGGGGGACTTGCCGCCAGGACAAAAACCGGTTTTTTGCCGTTTTACTTATTAATTAAAAAAATTATTAAAAATCAGGAAATTAATGAAATTAAAATGTTGAAACGTCAATATTTTCAGAAAAATGAACTCTACAAAATGGCAATCTTCAATATTTTTTTAAATAATTAATTAAAAAAATAATTTTTTTAACTTTTTACCAAAACATAAAAAAAAAATAAAAAATTAGTTATTTGTAGTGCTTATCTCTGTGAGTCTTAATAAGAAAACAGAATTACGATATCTCTATTATTTCAGGAGATATCGCAATGAGTAAATCCTCACGGGACACTCTGTATGTATATATACTTGGTAAAAGGCTTCTACTATATATGTTTTTGGGCTACATTAACTTAATATTTAAACAAAAGTAGTAACACTAAACCTATACCTTAACACACATATTGACACGTTATTTACAATATATGGCTTAGGTTTGTATTGCGGAAAAATACACTGATTGCGACTGTTCATTAATACAAAATAATATTTATATCGTTAATTTAATATGAAAAGTAAAAAACAAATACGAGATAACAGCTTATTGTAACGAATGTATTATGTATAATGTATATATTATAATATATAGTCTATTATATTGCTTTATAGACATTTTATTATTTTGCATTTTTTACTTGTACTAAAAAAACAACACATTCAAATGTTAATTGTATTAGTTTAATACTGAATAATTATCCTTAGTACAATACACCATACTCCAGTATATACGTAGAAGATTCTTGTGTACGCCAGCAGAAATATTTCGAGAGAGTTTGTAGCAACAAATAGTAATTTTAACAACGAGAATGTTTGGATTTATTATTGAAAAAATATTCCATCAAAACAATTGAATCATTGATATTTGATAATTGCATGTAGAGCGCAGTGACCAATTATTATTAATTAGTTTTTTTTTTTGATGAAAAAAGTTTGTTCCGTGTATATGACATAAAAAATAACGAGATATCGATAATAATGAAAATAAAATGTCGGCTCTAATATTAATTTTGCTGCACCAAGCGTTTTTGTAGTTTCATAAAAGTTGTACAATGAAATTGTTTAACCACGACATAATTTAGTTGCGTTAATGTATTATATTTTGTAAAAGGACAAAAGGAATAATGATTTTTTTTTTTTATTATTCGAGATGTATTAAGTCATGTAAATAATCACTTTTTAGTAGAGTTGATTTTCTTATGCAAATGGATATATTTTTGTTTGAAAAATCTATCTGACAAAAACAAATACATATTTTATCTCACTAATCATTATAATAGGTATTATCTTTTTGGCTTGCTAATATTTGTCAAATTGAATATGATGTTAGATTTTTTTTTTAAAGGTATTTATTGGATGTTTGTTAGCTTGATATAGTTTAGCGTAGACTAAAAATTAACACATTTTAAGTGTATTAATCTACTATTATCCTTTGTTGTTATCAAATATAAATAGTACAATATATAATTCTTATAGGTTCAGTTTTATCGTCATGTAATCTCAATTCTCAAGTATAGAAGAGCATACCTATATTATATTGGCTTAGTTAAATAATTTGGCTCATCAGAAAACCGTCAAAAAATCCTTAGTGAATAACGTCAAGTACCAAGTCCTATATTAAATGCATAGGTAGTACCTAATAGTTATAATAAATGCACCTAAAGTCAAAACCAAACATCTTTGAGAATTCAACCAATTTTGAAACAATGTATGGTAAATACAAAAATAATGAAACTCTACATTCAACTATTTTTTTCCAAAAACATAATTCGATAGAACAATATTGAAAATCAAAATAAGCAATTTTATTCCAGTAGATTTATGCTGAGTTATTCGGTACTTGAAGGTTACAACGAAATATTTTGAGAAATTATGCAGTGTTATATTTTAGTCATACCTTATATGTATCGTATATTGTGTATGCATTATAGAGTGACTCGACGTATTCGTCTTCGTTTATATTCTCTCGTTGACAATAAATTATACTACTTTACCAGCCTCTTAAAGCCTACTATTCCCATAGCTATTTGAACAATGAATGGATATTACACTAATTCAACTTTGAAAATGTCTATAAATAATAGCTATGTGATTCGATTTTTTTAAGAACTGTGAAATTAAAAACTTTGAATTTAAGTGAACCCAAAAGTAGAAAATAGAAATTAAATTGTATTGATAAGGATTTAAAATGTAGTAATAAATGTATAAAATAATATTTCAAAAGTAATAATTAAAAAATGATGTTATTGTTGAATGGTGGGAACAAAGGTGGTCAGAATACACTGTTTAATATGTTATAGTTTTTCATTTTCACTCAGAAACTGCAGCAGTCGATATGTCACTCCAGATTGACGTTGACAGCCGATGCGCGAGCAAACGTAATAATTGGTGTTGTTCAAAAAGAAAAGTATTCTCAACCACGTTGTATCTATTAGCACGCAGAAAAGTTTCAAAATGTAATTCCCAAACTGTTAGGAAAATATTTAATGATGTGGTGCAACCATTATTACCAACTTTGGATGTCTTATTATACGAGTTGAGCCTTGAGGGTCCACAGAAGTATGGCTGTGAACTTTTGTTTTTTGCTGATGCTGCACTGTATATTTATGTCAAAAAGCTGCCGATTTTCGATTTTAAATATTTAATGTAGCGGTATAATAGGTACCGACTTAATTTTGTTTGTTTATACCTTTCTGTAATCTGCTGTGGACATAGGTAATCTCTAGAACTTTAGAAATGTGTTAAAACTGCAAAATATTTCATAGTTGACAAAATATATTGACACTGTTAAATAATAAAAATAAAACATACCTATTCATTTTAAGTGATCATTGATTACCTACCTAGTAATAAAAGTGCTTTTAGGTTTTACCGCAAGAAGTAAGAACTAATAACTATTGGGGAATGTAGTTAATTATTATAAAATACTAATATAATTTTGTAATAACAATATTAGTAATACATAATATAATAATTGTATGCTTTGTAATCGTGGATTATTAAAATTTACAATCTAAATAAATAACAATATCTATTACTCGTTGCACAGTCAATGAAGATTAAAAAACTAAAGAACTGTTTAAGATAAAATAAAAATTGGTATATATTATTCAAAAGACTCTCAGTATCTCACCCAATCACCAAGCTCGAAAATTTAATTTAATAACTCTCAGCAGTTTATAAATTTTAATGTTTAAAAAGAACAGTCCATTAAAATAAAACGGGAGACTTATAAATTGAATAAAAAATTAAAAGTCCTCAGAAAAACCAAAAAATAAAATATATCAAGGATTTAAAATACTTCTATCAATACGAAAGTATCAATAAATGGTGAATTAGTAGGCGACTATTAATCTATACTTAAAAACTTTGATTGTTCTTTAGACCTTATAAAATGTAATGTTAATATGAATTTCAACAAGTTGGTTTGCTACGTATTTCCGTTAAGCGATTAATAATTTTGAAAATTTTAAACATCACGTACAGCATAAAAAGTCCTAGTCTATAGCTTGAAATGTTTAACGTGTATAGTTGTGTACATTAACAAGAACTTATTGTAATTAAGTGTATGATAAATTGTTTACTGTCATTTTTGAATAATTAAAAAATAAAATTTGGTACTCATTTACAGTTTTTATTTCATATATTATAGGGTCACGCGTTGCCTTATTTAACAGTCAATTTGAAACATAAGAAATTATGTTTTATCAAATATCTATTCATTTCCATACAATTGAATTATAAAGTTTATTTTATTAATGTTAAAAAAGAACAGTACTCGGCATATTCTCCGTTTACACAACTCTGTGGAAACTCTTAGTCGTGATTTAAAGCCGGACACCGAGGAATAAATTATATTGGCAGTGAAAACTTTACCAGCCCTCGCGTTGTATATATTTTAGCAACGTGTGGGCGGTGAGAAAGAAAGAGGGTTTGATTCACGAGTAAACGTTTCAAACTGGAGCCAAAATATTCGTACGTGTACCAGTGTATACCGCGGTATACCCACTTGCTCGAGTGTGTGTTTGTGTGTCTGTGTGTCTGTTTGTTTGTGTGTGTGCGTGTGTGTGTGTTTGGCGTATTTTGATTTTCGACCAACCGTTAGGGAGATGTTTTCGGTGTAGGTATTTTCACCCCGCTCTGAGGTTTAAAAAAGTACAAAAATAAAACTAATCTAAACTTGTCGCATGAAAAATTCCTCGGCGTTATGAAAACCAGACGAGTGACTGTCCTAGATTTATCGCACGCGCTTACACGGCGCATATATACACACGCACAATAGATGTCATGAATTTTTTAGCGCGTAAAATTAATCCTTTTCAAAGATGGACGGTGTTTACCGTGCACGGTAAAATAAATATCAAGTAAAAAAAAATAAAAGAGACTAGTGCACTGTACATCATACTTGATATTGATGTACATACCACCGAGATACCGGTACTACTTAAAGTCGAACTTTTGTAACCATTTCTGAGACTTTCGTGTCTTTTTCGCTTTTCTAGTATTTTGTACTGTAAGTTTATGTTTGAAATGGATTTTTTTTAAATTTTGAACGCGATCTCGTGATTAAACATCAACATAGGGCTAGACAAAATCAGTAGGTACTAGGTAATACAATAACAGAACATACAATAATTATCATCATTAAAAAATGAAACGATCGGCAAAAACAAGTACTGCCGCAAACAACAATGAAGATTTGTAACTGGATTTCAATGAAATAAACGAGATTTTATTCCATCTGTTTATTATTATTATTGTTGTTATGTCATTTCATTTGTATATTATTATCTTTCATCGTATACGAAACGTGTGCAGTATATCATATGGTATTCATGCGGGACTTATTTCACAGAGACATACAAGTGCATGAATCACCGTTGCCAAAGAATCTGTAATCGGATGAATGCTGTTTGCTCGTACAATAAGACCGTATCGAGACCGTAGAGCCAAATATCAGAAATCTTTTCGTAAAATAAGACGTCGTCCTTAACAATAGCATTTTCCGTATAATCCGAACACAATATTCATGATAATTTAATCGCGTATTATGACGCATGTGCTGTAAAATGTATGACATGATGAAATTATTTAATTTCGTTTTCTTCGGTCTGGCCCGGAAAGCCTTTCTTCTATCTAGACATTCGAATTGATAAACACGGTTGCTAATAGAAATCGCACGCCGACGAAACTTTTCTAAAAAATCTTGCCTAACTCGCTCGAGTTATCAAGCCGGGATCCCAGTTATGTCGTCTGTCGTGTCGTGTGCAAAATTTGAATTCGTCCCAACTCGGGAAATTTCTCGGTCGATCATAATATGGTTAGTGAATGATACCATGTTTATTGATTGCAACGGACAATCAGAATACGATAGAATGCACACAACACGACATACGATTCATAACTATGTGAACTCGTCTTCGATGTGAACGAAATAAAACCATTACCTAGGCCCTAGAATATCAGTATTTGGTATTAGAATCCATATAATTCGAATAAATAATGAAATTATTTAGCGATTATAATGAGCTATTAGAATTTCTGGTATTTTTTTTTTTAAAAATATTATATACACCTAAAGCCTACAGGTTGTTTGTTTTAATTCATATTTTTTGATATTTTGCAACATTGATCAACAATAAACACAATATATTATGTTCACAAAATGACTGGATTGAAATGACTTTAACTTCTTCAGCCATGTAATCCCAATTGCCAAAAGACATAAAATATTTTGATAAAATTATCATAATTGATTATATTGACAATTATTTGTGAATTATATTATTATTAATAATCATTTTTATTGAATGGAATTTTAGGCAAGTTTTGTGTATTATATTATTATAATCTTTTGACTTTTTTTTTATTTTAATTCCTTTTGAAATAACCGTCATTCATAAAAACTACCTATGAATTGTATACACTTCTAGTTGTATTGATTCCAGACACTTTATCTTAAAGGTATTATATTTATTTTCAAAAAATATCCCTGACCAATACCTATTCATCTGATTATAGTGTGGTTTGGTTAGTTATAAGACAATGTTACAACTTACAAGATTTATTATCTCAACTTATATAATATATATTTATAAAGTAAGATATTTGAGAGTATAGAAATGTAATATTATATACTATATTTAATCCATAGTATGTAACGGGATAAACCGTCACTATATTAAAATGGTCCTTTTCAGGACCACCAAATACAACAGTATGGCAACATAATGCGACACAAGAAATAAACGCGACACACTAGAATAAGTAGTTTGCCAACAGGAAAGTTTCAAGGAAATAACTAGCAAGAACCACATTAACGAAGCGAACACCAATGGGTCAAGGTGTGGTTATTGCTTATCAAAGCAACCATTCCCGACCAATCACAGGACAACAAAGGGAAACAAATAGTATATATACCGGGACAGTTCACCGGTCAAATGTTTCGCATGCCAAGGCTTCGGCCACTCATCAAATCATTGCAATCACACGCCAAAATGTGTTAAATGCGGCAACAACCACGAAACAAAAACCTGCTCAAAAACCGCAGATCAACCACCTAAATGCTGCAATTGCGGTGGCCCCCACACGGCAAACTACCGCAAGTGCCCAGCGTACATATCTGCTATGGTTGAAAAACAATCAAATCCTACTCATCTAAAATCAAACCACATCGCTCCAGTACCTTCAGTTACAGAATCAAAGACATCACCAAAAAACACTCAGTCAATCTCTTCATATGCATCAATCACATCAAATAAACAACCGGAACCAACAGTTACAATCCCGAAACAGTTTTTCACAAACCTCCTAACCGAGGTAATTGGGAAAATTTCTGAATCACAAGACATCAAACAAACAGTTATGACGGCTATCTCGGCCATAATCTCCATCATCAACCACCATGAATAGCTCCCTCCGGATCTTATACTGGAACTGCCAAGGTATAGGAAACAAACGCCTTGAACTTATCCAGCTGATAAATCAACTAAAAATAGATATTCTTCTCCTAAACGAAACGCATCTTCATCACAAGAAGTCATTTAACATCCCAAACTTCCACACCTACACAAACAACCGTATCAACTCAGGACAATCTAACTGTGGAGGCACAGCAATCCTCATCCACCACTCTATCACTCATTCTTCAACATATATCAATACTATCTCAATTGAAAACACCACTATTCTTATTCAATATAACGGACGCGAGATTAGACTTAGTGCTGTATATAAAAGCCCCGGTTCAACCTTACTCCACACAGACCTAGACTGCCTACTCAACCCAAACACATGTGTTATCGTTGCGGGAGACCTAAATGCCAAACACCCATTATGGCATAGCAACACCACAAACACAGCTGGATCAAGTCTATTCAACCATATGGACCAAAATGACTATTTTGTGACAGCTCCCATAACTCCAACTCACTTCCCTGATAACCATAACCATAGGCCGGACGTATTAGATGTAGCTCTAATGAGAATTGCTAACATGCAATTCGATATCGAAAATCTGAACGAACTATCATCAGACCACAATCCTATACTACTAAATGTATACAGCCAATCATTTCCTCAACCATTTAAAACAATAAAGCTAATAAATTGGAAAAATTTCTCGGTTAACCTCCACGAATCCATAACTAACCCAAATCCACCTATCAACACAGTAACAGACCTCGATCAAGCCGCAATTGAAATAGCCGAATTATTCAAGTCAGCACTCTCAGTCAACTCTACCACTCGCATTTGCAACCCTCACAAGGACCTTCCTAAAGCCATCAAAATCGAAATCACTAAGAAGAAAAGACTTCGTCGAATATGGCAACATACAAGAAATCCTGATGCAAAACGCCGACTGAATATACATACTGAAGTAGTTCGTGAATTGCTTCGAGTCCACCGCGAAGAAGAATGGAATAATCTACTAGATAATCTGAAACCAAATGACCCTAAAGTATACAAAATCGCTAGAAGCCTAACACACAAGCAAGCGGCCACAGAACCCCTTCTCGGCCCATACGGTCTTATCTTTGATCAAGAATCCAAATCCGAACTATTTGCTAACTCACTTGAAACCCAATTCACCTGCCCAGCTGGTGACATCATGACTACTTCAATGGTAAAGGAGAAACTAAAGATCCTCAATCAATCCTATCCCCCAACAATTCAACACATTACTCCAAACGAAGTCAAATCCATCATAAAAACCCTTCCGAGGAAGAAAGCACCAGGCCCGGATGGGATACCCAATACAGCCCTGCGACATGCATCTAACCGCACTATATTGCATCTCACCAAAATCTTCAACAGCTGCATACGTCTATCACACTTCCCTAATGCTTGGAAACATGCTAACGTGGTCATGATTCCGAAGCCGGGGAAAAACAAATCAGATCCAGCAAACCATCGACCCATCTCATTACTCAACACAATGTCGAAACTGTTCGAGATTCTTATACTAAAACGACTCAAGTCATACGTTTCCCCCTACATCCGACCGGAGCAATACGCTTTTCGCCCAGAACATTCTACAACAATCCAACTTACAAAACTTGTCGACGATCTGGCAATCACCTTCAATAGAAAGGAAAGAACAGCGGCAATCTTTCTAGACTTTGAAAAGGCGTTTGACAAAGTCTGGCATCAAGGCGTTCTATACAAACTCCTAACCTTAAATGTACCAGTCCAACTTGTAAATCTGATCAAAGTCTTCTTAACAGATCGAACATTTTCGGTTAAACTAACAACAACGTCATCGTCCCCTCGGAACATTAAAGCCGGTGTCCCACAAGGTTCCTGCCTGTCCCCATTACTATTCAGTATTTACATCAACGATATACCAACGAATCCCGGGATCAAAATCAACCTCTTCGCAGATGACACAATGTTCTTCTACTCAAGTATGAGTAAAAAGTTTGCCATGGAAAAAATCCAATCCCAATTAAACAGATCGTTATCCTGGCTGGAGAGATGGAGGATATCGATCAACCCTAAGAAGACGGTCGCAATACTGTTTGGCGATAAAACGTCAAAAGACTTGGGAGAGCTCCTTGTAAACAATCACCCAGTACCCTGGAGCCAACAGGTTAAATATTTGGGAATAACCATGGACTCAAGACTGACGTTCCACAAACACGTTTTGGCCATCCAAAAAAAGACCAGGCAAATCAGGGCTGCACTCTACCCCTTACTGAACTCTCGAAGCCACCTCTCACTCCGTCAGCGATTAACTCTACACAAATTATACATCATACCAAACCTAACATACGCAGGACCAGCTTGGGGCGCTCTAATCTCAAATCGAGACTGGAGGCGTCTCGAGGCGGTCCAAAATATATCGTTAAGAACAATAACAGCGTCACCCTGGTTTATAAGGAACACCACAATTAGAAATTCATCAAACATCGACTCTCTCCAAAACCAAATAATCAGGGCATCGAAGATCATGTTCAACAAAACAAAAACCTCCAATCACCAACACATCAAATCCATCGGCCGTTCCAAGGCCACTATCCAGTGGAAAAGGAATAGACCTGAAAATATAATGTAATACTCTCCAACATACCTTCTACTCCAAGGAATGGGTACACCCCGAAACTTGTGTTAAATGGGAATATTCCCCTCATCCAAAGCAAGGCAAGGCGGTCAAATCATCTTCCACACCAGTCTTCAACATCTCTTCTACAAGTCAACAAACACTTTAGAAGACCCGAAGACCTGAAGACCCGAAGACCCGAAGACTAACGACGCAGCAGCAACACCGACCTGAACGACGCCGGCGAAGCTGATTCGACCTAGCCAGTCCACGACGACGCACCCTGAACACACCGGTCTAACGTGATCGCTCGATACCGCCGAGACTCAACAGTACCCGGTATACCTGGCTAACAAGCGCCACTTCACGGACCGACGACACCAAGCCTACCGTGTGCATCCAGCAATCGACGACAACGGATAGCCGCCACACCGGGACCTGATTAACCCACCGACGGCAGCGTATAATATAATTATACTCCGACGATCCACTACTGTCAGTCCACCCGTTCAATCGAGTCCAGTCACGCCGTTGGACGAATATCAAGACACGCCGGGAACCGACTTTGTGACTTGGCCAATCGACTATTCAGCAAGCCAATACAAGTAATACCACGTTCCCCCCCTACGGTGAGCTTATTCGAGTTTCACCGCGAGGAAGAACCGAACCCACACGACTTGCTCGAGTCCGTGCACGGACGGTTCCTACTCTCCCTTATCATTATTGTATTCTTTCTACGAAACGTATAGGCAAATCCCGACTATTGTTTTGCTCGCGCCTCTTCAGGCCCGAACCCGCCCGCCGCGGCCGCTTCTTCAAGCCTGCCGCGCGGCCCGGGATAACTTGCCCCGATCATTATAAACATTATTTAGTGATTATACAATAAACGATACTATAACGATACATAACGCATTGTTATTCACGATCACGGACGTCCCGGAAAGACGCTCCGTATCAAGTAATGTGTTAATACTATGTTATAATGACAAGGCTTAAAGATTAAACATGTGGTAGAATTAATATAATAGCATTTAATTTACAGTGTATACAATTTCATTTATTGGGAAGTCTGGACCCTATCTGGATCCTTTTATTTAAAAATGTATCATTATTTTAACTTTTAATTATAGACTCAAAAGTGATGTACTTTTTATTAATTAATAATTACCTATTGTTTTATTTGGTATTCCATTATTTCGAATTGTTTGGACATACTTTCAAAAATATCATCCATTTTGTTTAAATAATTTATTTCTGTAATATAAACATTCAAAATTAACTTCAGGTGGTATTGTTTCCATGATATAATATTTTAATTTTACTTTAAGAAAGGCAGTGTAATATCCAAGTATATCCAACAATATTTTTTACAAATATCCATTTAAAACTGTATCATTTGTATTGAAATTATAAAAATTTATTATTATTTGGTTGTGCTTTATCTTGTTATAAAAGAATATTTTTTATTATACTCCATTGGACAAGAATTTGGAATAAAAAAAAATATGATTTGTTAAAACCTTTTTTTATTTCTTATGTTCTATTTTCCATTTGGTAAAACCCTTTTCTTATTTCATTTGCACAGTCTTTATTTTATTTTAATAGTTTAATTAATTTTTCGATTGTAAGTGAAATTAATATTTTTATTCATATTAATAATTGTATTAAATTATTATATTATATTTTATGTTAGTTAATTATTCCAATTCAACATATTTAATTTAAATAGCATATTTTTTACAATACCTACCTATAATTTTTTTTTTTTAATCTGACATACCTATGAATAGTCGTGCTATTTAACTACTTGTGAAGTATACGATAATATGTTATAATATGCATACAATATTAGTGTGATATAATTTATTTTTAATGATAAATCACTAGTTCAGGCTAATTCAAAAAATTATTACAAACCAGATAAGTACCTACTACCTACCTAATAAAACTATTTCCAAAAACGTTCAGACAATTCGAAAAATTAATATTTATATTAAATAGAATCAGCATTTATTACAATTTATATATACAACTTATTAGTTATTCAATAAAACTATAGTTCAAATAATGCCCAGTGGGTGACTTCTTTTAAAAATTGTGCTCATTATTTTTTCTCATATATAATATATGGCCAATAGCATAATATATGCTTTTTGTGCCTCTAGGCACAGAGTTATAGATCGTAAAATACATTAAAACAATATATTTTCCTAATACATTAATATTTTTTAACTAGAAAAAATAAATGTTCACGATTTTAAATTCATAAAATAAAGTTTATGCAATCTCACGCTTGTTATTATTTATTTTTAATATTGATAATACTAATGGTTTTACAAACATTTACAACAATTACACAACACGAAAATATTCAATTATTATTTATAATAGCATTTTTTTTTTTTTTTTAAATATTCATCTTCCTCGGAAAATATAGAATATAAAAAATACAATTTTACAAAATGTTTAAGTAACGAAATATTTATTTTATTTTTTTGTAATAACAATACGCCATAATAGTCATATTATATTAATAATAACAATACTTAAGCTGTTGTACATAAATATTTTAATAACGACCATAATTAGTTTTTAATGGAAGCGATGTTTGATAAATTTTAGCATGTCTGTCAAATAGATAAAAGAAATAATATACGAAACGAAAGTTTTTATTCAGAACGAGCATTTTTAAACGAAAAATTACATTAATAATGTCTGACATAGTTCAAAAGCTGTGAAAAAGACACCATAGTATCTTCCGCGATTTGACTGAACTTTACAGACAGACGTTTTTGAAGAAAATATTTGATGTTGTATTATAATAATAATAAATGAATACATTTTGTCAAAAATATATGATAAACAGCACATGAGGCAATCGTATATTAGTTTACAGAGATACTATTTTTTTTAAATATATTTTTTTTTCAAAAATATATCAATTTGATAAAAAAAAATCGACAACAATACTTTTGAAAAAAAAAAAAAAAAATGCCTCTTTATGTATAAGAAAACTAGTTAGCCAATCAGTAAAGAATGAACGACTATAAAAATAATTATAACCAACGAAATTATCGTTCTTACTGTTATAAAATATAACTGATAGGTACCTACTGCTGTGACACCACGACACGCCATTTATATTTGTGTAATATTAAAATAAACGTTCAGAAAAGTGTTTTATTTTTATATGCCTTTGCGTATCGTAATAAAATATTCTTTAATATTAAAATTTAACATGGAATTCAGAATACAACGAATATTATTTTCTGAAGTTGTGCGTGTAAAAAGCAAATAATACAAAAAAAAACTTTCGGTATAATACGTCCCATCACAAAAAAGAATCAATATCAAATATTTAGACTGTATAACACAATATTATAATTTATAATAATAAGATACACAAATTATGTGATGTTGATAACTTATATACTTTTACTAAATTTAAATCTTTTCTCTGGATTCCGATCAAAGTATTGAAAATATTGGTGTGTAAGAGCTAGTAAATGTGTGTGTCTCTTTATAAAAGTTATATGTACTATCTACCAATTACAAATTAAGACTAATAGGTATTTTTAAGAGGTAGTTTTTTGATTTTAGCATAATAGTTTAATACCACTCATATTCAATGGGGAACAGACAACTGTAGAAGATATTAAGGATGTAATATTATAATAAAATCAAACGGTTTTTACTGAATATCGATAAGAACAATTGTTTTTGTATATTGGTGATTTAATATAACAATAGTAAACAACTATGTAATGCATTCTGACAGGATTTTTTTTGTTTTTAATATACAATTTTCACCGATATCTAGTTTGTTTGCCCGATTTTGTAGAAGAAATCTACTTATACAAGAAACTCACTATCGTATAATATTACTCTATATACTCTGAATATATATTATACCTACATAAACCGCTTGTTGAAAGAATATACGCTCGTCAAAGGATAAAAAAGTATGAATTGAACATTTTGAATAACCAGGTCGAGTGGTCTTGCGATACCCAAACAGGGGTTATTTCCAAAGCTTATTATGTACAAGTTGTTAATTTTAATACGTATACTGCACCGTTTACACAGCGTGCCTAAAACAACGAACACAGTTTAAAATTTGTTACCGTTGCGCTTCTATACATCTGAGAAATACCTTGAACCAAATATCTAAATATCTTCACCGTTGAGAATTCTACAATGTTGTTCGGAATATAATATATTATATGTTTCGATAAAGTTTCAAAGTAAGTATGACTATATGAGGTAGGTATAATTACGTACGTTTAATAGCAGCTTATCCGTTAAAAAAAGGATTCTAGAGGATTGATGACTTTAGTCAACATTTTAACTTAAAACGCTTATAATAAAAATTGTGACTGTATTTCGATATTTTTTACTCACAAGCAAAAATTGTATCATACATCATATAAGTAAGTAGGAAAAAACTCAGGAGATGGAAATTTAATTCTAAAATGTAGCACAAAAATATCCAAAATATTTCAACAGTTTCGTGCCAGTCAACGTACTTGTAGCCTATACGCAAGGATGTGTGCTCATACTGTTCTTTTTATTATTTCAAATTTATACTAATTCTCATTTAAATTTTAATGATTTTAAGTGATACTCTTATATTCAGGAACCTAGAGTCTAAAGTTTCTGCGAATATTACTGCCCTAAGTGCATTTTGCCTTAAACCATTCCCCGAAAACAACATTTTTTAGTAAAGAGAAATCACACATGAACAATCAATATTATTAATGAACATAAAACAGAACTTCACACTCTATAAAAGCCAGTAGTGTACTGGTTAAAATTATAAATCATAACAACATTATACATCAATCTGATAAGGAAAATACTACTAATGATGTAGTTATAGATATAAACGATATCTTCAATTTCAACTGGACACAGGTCGTTTCGTCTAAATTACATATTAAACCTCTAAATTCAGCCCAACTATGCCTGTGCGTACGGAGGTATATTGTCATACCAAATCCCAATAAACCTTCATTCAACCACCCTATGCAATATCTAGACTCAGACACATTAATGTCCATTATAACTTGTAACACACTGACAAGTCAGTAATCACCGAAATACCACCAATCATCATTAATTGTCTATATTTGTCTCCTTAATATCCAGATAGAGCTACAGTCTTTTTAATATAATATAAGAAAATTACACCACGTTCACATTATTATATTATATTATTATTATGCCCAACATCAAACAATATTAGGTTTAAGTTATACCAACGCATTGTTTAGACGAATGGTGATTTGTTCAGACCGATCAGGCACTGGTAAAATAAAGCTACTGAAATCATACATATATATATATATAAAATACAGTATACCTATCTATATAGTATTATTTTAAGTACAACGCACGTGTAAATTGCTTACAATTCGGATACTGCAGACGTTTGGTGAATTGATAAAGACGGCAACGCGATGACCGAACAATATATTCATATTATATAAATAATAAATATATATATATATTATATAATATATATTTCGTATCATCTAAAGTCGAAACGTTAGAACGTTTTCATACGTTACACCTCCCCGATGGGATCAAGATTTTTATATAGGACCGTACACACGTTATATATATAAAAAATATATATTATGTGTAGTACTGTTGTAGTGTATACACAGTCGGCCTTCGAATTCTAAGGACGCGTGTTCACATGGCTATATCCGAACTGTTTTAAACTCGTTTTTGGTCCGCTACGAATCGGGTCGATCGTAAAATATTCGGGCCCCGCTTACAGTTATGCAAAACACCGTGACAATAAAACGAGAGACCAGACACGGCGCGAAACAATGGTCTGCGACTATTTGTACGGTTACAGAGGATGTCTAAATGTGATACTATAGCTATAGTTAATAATATTTATGTACACAGACAAACAGCGAAGACCGTTTCCGTGGCCAATTTTAGAGACGAGCGTACAATTATTTTAGTCAATAAAAAATTGCGAGTCGGGAAATATAGATACCAATAATAGTTCCATAACATTATACATACTTAGTATAATCAACACGTTTGTAATAACTGTGCTATTGATTATTTAATCGTATTATATTTTATTTGTGTTCGCATGTATATCGGTGTAGTGTGATCTAAGTATACTTACATCGCAAATATTATATAGTAAATGACACACGCACGAGCTAAGGAACGGACGTCTAAGATTTATATACGATTTTAAAACGTTAACGATTCGAAGTAATGGGTTGGAAAATAGAGGAAAACAAATAATTTTCAGGGCAATAATCGATGATTATTATTTTGTTTATTTTTGTTGCTTTATTAACAAACAAGACAAAGCGGATAATATAGAAATGTATATGTATAAACATACATTTGTATATATTATGTATAATGCATACCATGTATATATAATATGTACAGTGTACACGCGAGACCATAAACGCACACACATGCCCAAGTCAGAAGGGGCAAAAAATAAAGCGAGTTAGGCGGGTGGAGGATAGTAACACAAAAAATTAATGGTCTGTACATCGTTAAACGACCGTTGTGGAGTATAACATGGGGGGGGGGGACGAGGCGAGACTAGAACGATGGCCATAATAAATTTTGGCCCATGAAACTGAATCCGCGGACTAAACCGCTGGGTGTGGATTCTGCTGCCTGCTAAACAATTTTTTCTTTTTTATTGTTACTCCCAATATTTTTCTCGTGTTATTTTATTCGGGCATTCAAAATAATATACTAATAATAATAATGAATTGTAATAATAAAATGCAATATGCAAACGTATATTACATTTTATTGATTTATATTTATTAAACACTGGTAGGTATAAGTTTATAACCACAGATTATATTTTTTGTAGTATAGCTATGAATTCATACTGTTATATAATAATATACCAGTAGCTGCCTATCGATTTAAACGATTTCATCGTTGGGGTTTTCAAGGTCGATAATACGAATTATTGCGTTTACTGGCTTTACCTATCACGTAGTGTTATCAATCACAATGTTATTATTATTATTATTATTATATTAAACTTGTACATATAACTATAAAAATGCGTTAATTAAAACGACTTAGGTACATCGGTTAACTGCTAAAAGCATTTATGTAGCAAGTCATATAACTTTTAATTTGAAATGTAGTCTGTGTTCTATTAATTGTATAAATATTTCTAAACGGGGTTAGGTATGTACCAACACATTTCTTTTATAGAATACATGGTACTACCTACTTCCGAATTATTATCATGAAATTTTAGGTGGTATTCAAATTTTGTGGTAAACCATTTATTTCGCTACTCTGTATTAGATCTTATGCAACCAGTAATGTAAAAATACCGTATTTTATTTTTCAATTGTAGTTATAATACAGTATTTTACAAAAATCGTATGAAGTTTAGATAATTGATAAATATATGGCTACCAGAGTGTAATAAGAATGTAAGAACAATAATATTTCAGTTTATTGATGGATAATGAATAATGAAGCATTTTGTTTATTAAATTATGAAACGGCAGTCTGGTAATAAATTAATAACTACCTAATAGAAAATATATGAAAATGTATTGGTTCTTAGTTTTGAATATTAGGTTTTAATATTTGCAGTAATTTTAATTAGTACCTATGTAATTATTTAATTAGTAAGTGTTTACTTTTTTGAATCAATTTTTGTACATATTAAGAAATGATTTGCCAAACGAAATGCATTATAGGCATAAGCCTCTATACAAAATAAGCATTTTCGTTTTTCAATATTTCCAATATTATACTTGGTAAAATATTTGTCAACGACAGCTTTTTGCTTTGAAGGTCGATCCATAGTAAAAAGAAATAGCATCTAACTAACTTTTAGTAACTTCAATTAATTGTAACTTGTAGCCTGTAGGTAGTTAAATAGAATTATTCGAATTTAGTAGAATTATATTTAATTAAATTAAATTATATTTATACTACGGTCTAGTGTCCACGATTATGACTAATGACTTAGCAGTTATCAGTAAGATATCAGACTACTATTTACAAACGACTTACAAATGTTTACGACTAGAACCATAGAACTTAAGTTAATAGATCTATGACTAGAATAGTTCTTTCATGTTGATCTTTATAATCTTTTTCCTATAATCTTGACTACCACCTACCAATAACCATGTTAGGTACTTGTTTGACCGTGCCCCGTCGTTGAATTACTGTTATCGATTGAAACATTATGTATTGTATATATTTTCTCTTTATTTTTGATCTACCATTTATCACAGATTTTTTTTTTTTATATACCATTTGTATTTTATTTTTTTATACATGACGTATAATACGTTTGTATAATACAATATTATACAACTTACATCACTGCGTGCAACACAAATGCACTGCTGAATAAACAAACTAAACTAATTTCATCAGAAAAAAAACCACTTTAAAATTATTATAATAAGCAAAATCTAATAAACCCGCGTAAGTCACATCAATATATTATAACTTATAATAAATAATAATATGTGTAGGTGTGTGGCGAGTATATTTCATGTAATTTGCGCCGGAGTGAACTTTTACACGGATGGATAGTCCAATTCAAATTAATAAATACGAAAAAATGACGAGGGAATAATATGAAAACTATTCACGTAGGCTACCATTACATTTTGTCCCGTGTGGTTTCACATTGGCATTTAGTCAAAAGTCATTACTACAAGTCCACAAAAGAGATGTGATAACGTTCGGTGAATTGGTGGTTTTCACCTTGCTCCGAACAATTTTTCCTTCTTTTGTATCAATGCCAAAAATGTGTGTAAATTAAAATACAACCCTAAATACTTCAGATTTCAGAAAACTATAATGTAGTGCTGTCGTGCGTTTGTATGTTGACATTTTTTAAATTAATAAATTATTGATGTTAAATATATCGTGTTACAAAAAAATCAATTAGGTACATATCGAATTAGTTATAATTTAAACTTGAAAGCATACTTCATCGTTAATAGTTTTAATGTGTTATTATTTTTCACAATATTATGCATAAATAGGCACCAGAGATGAGGTCACTATAGGAGTTACCTCTACAATAAGTATATTAAAATACAACTTCAACAACAAAAAAAAATTAAAAATAAATATATTATATTATACATACATTAATATGCATTTTAGGATGTAACACGTTAAATTAATTACAAAAGCCAAATTAATTTGAATAGGTAGTTAATTTTTTTTTCAACCGGAAGGGCATGCGTTATTATAGAGTTCGGAGTCTCAGAGGTTATTAGTTATTATTATGGCTAAACACGTGGTTACTGATTTCTATCTTGTAAAGATTCGAATAATTTTATTACGATGCTGTTATATTATTATAGGTAAAGGTAATCTATAGCCTGATGAAAATAATTTCTCGTTGTTTAGCCCATCATTTTTTTTTGGTTTATAATGTCTTATTGTCTTATAAATAGCTTAGTCTTTGTTTATTTTTTAATTTAAACATTTTGTATTGTTGTATCGTTTTAATTAATATATTACATTTTGGAAACTAAGATAACGTTTAATAATTTAAAAAATATTGTTGAAAAAGGTTACAAAAATGTTTTAAAAAGTTTTATCTATGGAAATCTCCAAGTAATATTTTAAACAAATTTAAGGTCTCATTAAATGCTTTACATGCTAAAGCTGTCTCTTGCTTTATATAGGTACATTAAATTCTTATTTTAAGTAAATTAAATATAAAATTGAGGCTTTTCAAGAATAATGACATAAAAAAAAAAATCAGGACAAAGACAGGGAACCCGGAATGCCGAATGGTATAAATATTAAATACCTGTCGAAACCAACGCCAACCAGACTGATGAACTAACAAGCATACAACCAGTCCTATACCAGTTTCATTGAAGTCACCACCGATAACAAGTGTCATTAAATCAGATGACGTGCGAAATCGATTGACAAGAAGCCGAATCCATCGTCCCAGCCAAACTCCGGTTCCAACAAGTCCCACCAGTGATAGACATGCCAGATTCGTCTATAAAATAGTAGTTTTCACTATAGTAGCTAGACTTCTGATAGCACTACCTCCGATCACAAGACCGTGTATTTCGTACGATCGTT
Source organism: Macrosiphum euphorbiae (assembly GCA_949089665.1). Taxonomy (NCBI): domain Eukaryota; kingdom Metazoa; phylum Arthropoda; class Insecta; order Hemiptera; family Aphididae; genus Macrosiphum; species Macrosiphum euphorbiae. Next base: position 6,911,854 of record CARXXK010000001.1, read on the forward strand.
CACTTCAACACTAGTACTTTTACAGCATTGTTCGTTCATAGGTATTTCATGGACAATAGTGTTCTGGATTACCTATCCAACGCTAAACTGCTGTGTTTACGGTGACTGGCCAAGGAACTATATAGTCTCCCAATAACGTCATCTCCGGGCACTGGACCGTGTTTTTTTTTACCAGGTAGTTCACTACAATATCGGTGCTCTTGCACCGATGACAGTCAATTATCAACGTAGAAATAACATAGCTATTTCATTAGCTATTGCAACATTAACTCGCTGCCAGAGAACGCCGCACGACTGGGAAAAGAAACCCCTTCACTGTAATCTGTTACATACCACCAGTGATTCCGAACAAACAACAAGGACCATCGATCGTGGCAAGAGCACTCTCCTTTTCATATCAAGGTGATTATTAGATTGTCATTGCTTTCCATTGTAACATCATACTAGTGTTGGTCTCATGATCCTCGGCCTGGGTTTGGGTAGCATGTTCAATTAGGACGCTGATTATAATTACGATGACTCCTGACCTCAGGGCATTTCCTGTTCCATGTCTTTATTAATATTTGGATTTTGACTAGATATGTAATATGTATATTATATGTAAATAGTATTATTATGTAAAATAAACCAGAATAATTTTGGAAGCTACGTCATATTCTTTACAGATTGCGGTGTGCATACCTAATGACTAATGAGTAATTACGTTCCGTATTATGATTATCGACAATTATTATCCACTCTACTGTTAGTTGTTAGTTATTTTTAATAATAACTCTGAATGTTTTTATTGATTTTCAAATTTACCATGATAACTTATTTAGTTATTAAATTACTAGTGAATTATTACAGTTTTTTTTTTTTTTGAGCATTGCTAAATGCTTAAGTTACAATTGTATTGTGTTATATGGCATATGCATTTTATACCTAATGATTTTAAATCAAGTGTGATTAGTACTACGGACTGGTTATTATTCAATTTTCCGGTAGTTTTCCTAAACTTAAGAAAAACCTATCGATAATCTGTGAAAAATATTTCAGCTTTCGAATTGTATTGTTTTTATCAGAACTTAACTTTGAATTGTTTTTCAAACATGACGATTTATCATTGGTTAATATAATTTGTAGCCTCATGATTTCAAAGTTGACGTTTTAATACGAGTTCGAAAGTTACCCTTATACTCATTACCTCGTTCAATAAATGTTCAGAATCTTTAATCTTTTTATGAGTAACTTACACAATTTTAAAACGTCCTAAAAACACTATACATGGTACAGCGAGTTCCATTCAGAATAATTGTTTTTCGATTGCGGTGATTTATCACTGTGCTTACATTTTTAATATAAAAATATATCACTATAAGATATATCTTACACCATGGTAAGTAAAGCAAAGTAGTAAGTAAAACAAGTGCCAAAAATTGTTTTATGTATCCTGTTCGGGTTCTTTGATTTATATTTTATATTTAAAATAATGTCAAACAATATCTATTATGGTGTAAATTTTTTTTTACGTAAATGAGTTAATTGTAGAAATGTCCATGATTTTTTTTTCTGATAGTCATTATAAAACAAGATTTTTTATGTTTTATAAAAAATATTTTCATAAATATATTTAGAATATTTAGAATGCAAACAGTAGACTTCTGTGAGTTAAATTAATTGTGTAAGGTGACCTTAGCTTTGTTTGAATGATAGAGATTAAACTAAATTGTCTTTTATTTGACAGACAAGCAACATAACTTTACTATTATGACCATCGAAAAGGATTCAAAAGGCCTTTGAACAATCAATTTCAAATAACGACTAACATCTTAAATTCCTTTTGTTAATTCATCTCTTGTGACCCAACTTGACAATTCGACCGTAAAATCGATTTTCTAGAAATGTAATAAATGAACTCCTGAGGTTATCAACTATTACATTTTAGAATTCGTAAAGAAGGAGCAGTCGTATTGTATAACATTTTATACTGAATATGTTTTTGTATTTGTAATTTTTGTGATACCATTAGAATAACTGTTCATGAACAAAAAGTAAATTAAGTAAGTGTTACATAACTATGGTTTTAAGTATTTTTATAAATTAATTTTCTTACAATATCCTATATTGTGGGCAAAAATTTTCTTGGTATAGTCCAACAAATCAAATAATCAATAATAACAATACAAATTGCTGTCCATTCTCTCATCTAAATTTACTTTTAATGCTTAAATGCTGACACTATGGTGTGTACTTATGTAATGAACGAACGTAGAGTACTTTTTATATTATATTTATAATTATTATATTTTTGAAATTGTATTTTTACAACGTAGCATATTTCTCGAACCAATATCCAACAATGAATGAATAGTTTTCTAATTATATGTGCTTAAAATTTAAATTAATCAAATACGGAATAGTAAAAAAAAGAAAAATTATACAACCCCGTGTATTTACTATTTTTCCATTCCATTCCTTCTTTTTCAATATCAAACACTTATAGCCACTAAACAATTATTTTAACATTCAAAATATATACAGCGTAACACAGAAATTAATATTTAGCAGCCTGTTAAAAATATAAAAATATAGATAGTTGGTGTTTCCCAATAAAATGTTAACTTAGATATTCTTTAGTATGTTCAAAAGTAAAAATGTTGAAAAAATAATAATTATAGAATTTTCACCATTTATATTATTTGTGTTCTTTATTTACCTAAGTTATTTTTGATGTAACTCGAATTATGGACAAATAATTTGTTGATACTAACAATTCAAATACAACTTTCACATTACTTTAAATTTTGTTCTTAATTAAGTCTGATACATTTACTATCAGATAAATCATGAAACAATATTTACATTTTTAATAGGCAACTATAATAATATTACATTATATTATGTTAATCGTTAAATGCATTATACGTGTGTAATTAATTCTTAGATTATATATGAATTTAATATAAACAATGGTAATTTTTATGAAAACATGTTTATGTATACAGTAGTCTGTTGCATATTATAACACTACCTAATGATTCAAATTTGCATATAATAACCTAATTTCGAGATATTAAAATAATTCAAAAAAGATATTTTTATAATTTTTTTCAAAAATTATGGTAAATACAATATATCAATTAGATTTGTGTTTCTAGAATAAATTATTAATTTAAATTTTAAATAGCATATCTACGTATTGTTTAGTAAATATTTTTAAATTAAGATACATATTATGTTACACAATTATTATTTTCCTTTGAGATGTACAACTGTAGTGATTAATTACTTTTGGTGCTATTAAATATGAATAGTTAACAACATTTCACGTTGAGTATAATAATCAAAAAAGTCATCATTCATTATTACTCATTAGTTATAAATTATTATCATATTTTATTATAACATATTATTATACAACTGTTGTTAAATCAATGAAGTTTAATTAAGATACAAATATACAATTATTATCATAATTAAGTTTGACTATACGTCTATAATCTATATGGCAAATGACTCATTTATAGGCTCATATATACGTAAAACATAATGCAGTATTGTTTGTAATAATTGTTATAATTGCTAGGTACAGTATTACGAATAATAATATATGGAATATTAAACAGGTCCTAAATTTAAATAAAAATAAAACCAGACTCAACAGATGCAGAGTACAATAAATTTATTATATGATGGAATAAACTTTATTATTTTATTGTAAAAACATGAAACAAAAATTAAGCTTTTACCTAACTTTTAGATGTAGTGAATCGAATACAAAAAAATATAATAAACAGAATATAGAGAGTAGGTACTTTTAATGTAAAATGTATTATAATTTATCACAATTATTTTTATAACAATTTGAATAATCATGTTATTAAAAATGTTGTTTAATTGTTTGTATGAATGTATTACAAAATATAAATTAATACATTCAGTAAATGCTTAAAAAATATAACATATGCTTTATTTATTTATTTTCTTTACTACTGATCATAGTATATTATATGATAGAATTATAAGATCAGAAATTAGTTACTCTGTCACTACTAACGAAGATCATCAAAAGAGTAATGTTACAAATTTACAATAGTTTTTAAAAATCGAGTGCATAATTTTCTTGCAATATATAGATATAGTAAAATTTTACATTCAGTATATAGTTATTTTTATGTACAACCACAGTAAAATCGATGAATTCTGTAGTCGTGGCACTAACTTTAAGTACCTAACAGTGTAAAAGAATTCACGCTTTACTTCTTTTAGCTTAAATTAAACTGTCTCTTTGACCTCTTATGGTGAAATAATGTAAAACACTAACTATTTATCAGTTGACCCAATACCTAGTATAATCTCTAAAAATGTCATAAAAATGTATGAACTTTCGGTTTTTTTTTTAAATGTTGTAACCTTAAATTTTCTAGACTTTAGACTGCCATCGTATGTTACTGTGTACAAAATTTAATGCCATTTGTAACCTACTGTACATCAGAGCGACATTTTTTATGTTAGGTACGAGTAAAAACTAGATAGATATTTTGTTTAGCAGTTATGATTTTATGTGAGTTGATAACCACTGTTTTACGTCCATGTAATAACTTATAGTTTTACAAAGACACAAATACTTTTCAAATAGATTGGTGTACAGTCTATACTATATGAAGGGTCTCTAATTATAATAATAGTCTTTTAAAATTGTAATTACAAACTTTTAGGCGATTATTGTTAAAATTCATCGAGTGGTGAAAATACATTTTTTAATAATTAGGAAAACTTAAATAATTTTAAAATATACAATATTTAAAGTTGTTTTTTTTTACTTCGGGTAACATAATTAAACATTGTTAAGTTTGATTTAATTTTAATATATTTTTGAGTTATAGGTCAATAAATAATTACAAGCACATAATTGAGATCTACATATTATAGATATTATTATTTACATTTCAAATGTTATTCTCTTCAAAAATGTATTTATGATTGTTATATATTATAAAATAATATTCAGAAAAATGGACAAGCTATAGATATATTGTATATTACTTATATGCAGGGCTCGTAAGTTCATGCATCTGCATGTTTTTTTTGCTACACAGGAAAACATGCTAACTGAGATACAAATCCGTTTCATAACAATAGTAATAATAATATGAAGTTTGATAGTGCATGTTTTTGCATGTTTTGGGTGTAAAGTCATATTTGGCATATAGTTGATTTTTTACAGTCGTTAGTGCATATTATTTCATAAAAATATTTTTTAGACAAATATTGAAAAGTTTTCTTTCCGATTTTTGATATCTTGTTCCAATCGTCCAATATCGCATGGTAAATTATAACGGTTTTTTAAATTTTTATTGATTAATTATTTAGCTAATTAATAAAAATATCGAAAATCGGGCTTCTTACGATTGTAAAAAAAGTTCTACTCTACAATTTTTATAATAGGTATTTTTACTGTAAGCCACTTCAATAAGCCGTATTACTTGAATTACGAACCCATGGTTTTATGCCATATTTTGTCTACTAGTGCGCCCTCTTAAGTTGGAAAACATAAAAATACACTTATAAAATATATATTACTAAATTATCTCAAAATGAAAAATCTAATATTTAATTCCAAATGTTTTCATTGTTGGTGCTGAATAAGGGTGTATACAAATTAGACAAAAATGACTACCTAATTAAAACTTATAAAGATAACAAAGCTATTTGAACTTCACAAGTATTAATTTTATTTTTTATTTTATTAATTTAGACTGTTAAATATATAAAAATAAAAAGGAATAAAATACTTTTAAAATGTATGGATTTATTCTAACTTTAAAATTTGGTCATGTTTTTTTTTACATAATGCATATTTTGAGTTTATAATTTAAAAATGTGAAGGCATATAAATGCCTATTTTCGAACTTTTAAGTGCATATTTTAATGCATATCATGACAATTTTTAGTGCATGAATGCATGCTTATTTATGCATTTTTTAGTGCATGAAGTTACGAGCCCTGCTTATATGTATAGAACTATAGACCATAATAATATGTACTTATAAAAATATTGAACAAAAATTATTATCTGCTACCAGCTTTGGAAATATTATTCGGCATAAATATTTATGATTACATTTATTGTATACATTTAATTTACAACAATAACCATTAAATATTAATATATATTTAAAAACAAATGTTAGGTTAGGATTTTATACTACGTACGTCAAATAACTGTAAAATAAATAAGACATATATTCATATTAAAATTGTATTAATATAATAATATATTATTACCTACATATATTACATCAATACCCAAGTATTGATGTATAATATTACTTTTGAGTCACTTCTACATGATTATTATTTTCTATTGCACACATAATCATATTTCTTTCGTTTGTCACCTTGGAAACATATTTTTATACCTATAAATACCCTACGTCTGAGTACAATGTAACTGTATTTCACCATAAGCCAAAATCCGACTTTAAGGAATCCGAAGGCTTACGAAGGTTGAAGCTATAATATTGATTTTTATCACGTACACAGGTATACTATCTGATTTTGCTTACAATAATAGTAACATAATCTTACTACGTATACCTAACCTATTTATCAACAATACATCTTTTTAGAAATCATAATCATGTAATATTCATATTATTATAAATGATCCATGTTAATTTATTTGGATATAAAACCAAAAAGTTGGGTAAGTGGGTGTCGCTCTGGTGTACAGTAGGTTAAAAGAGGGTGACTGTAATGAATAGTGTTAAATTTGAATTCAGTGATATCATTGTAAACGAAAAACCATTCTTCATTCAGACGATTGATCAGCCTAGGATATTTTATATTATATTGATATTGTTATTGTTAATAAGGTAACCGGTTAAGTTGAATTATTATTATTTGTTTACTATCATATTTAAATATTATAATAATATACTTTAGAAGTTTCAAGTGCCCACGAATAATATTTTTTAAATATAGCACACATATTATAAATCATTTTTCTTCGTTTAAATATCGAATTTCGTCTAATTATAAACATAAAATAACTATAAAAAAATCTGTGTTTTTATATTTTTTAAATTATTGGGTTACAGAATACGTACGTATAAAGTATCAATCCATTGCTATAAAAACTTTAAATGCTTATAAAAAAAAATTGTGACTATGTATTTAATATTTTTCAACTGCCATTGTAACAATATTTTTTTTTTATTTTTATTTATTCTTCAAGAAAGTTCACAATTTTTAAATATAAATACATTAAATAGTTCTTATAAATTAAATATTTTCAATTGTATTATAATTTCTCACATACCAAACTTTAATATTATAATATAAGTAATATATTTTCTTATCTTTGTTAGATATATAGGAGTCTTGTATTAAATTGTCAAGCTTTTTGACCCAACAAATTAAGGTATCTTTTTAATTTATTTATACTTGTTATTAATCAAAGAAAACTGTTTGAGTTTTACTATATACCGCTGTAATCAAAATAAGTACAAGTAATCTTCTTATTAATTTATTATAAAAAACGTAGGTATATTGTTTGAAGGTCATCTGTAAATTAATTTTCTCTTGTAGTCTCTATTTTCGTCTATCTACATAGATAATATAAATACTAACCTTGATTTAGTTTCCATTCTTAAATTTAAAATCAAATAAATGTTTAAAAACAAACTTCTATAATATTATGGTTCTAATAAGATCTAAAATATATAATTACTGTATTTGGTAGTAAAATTTTATTTAGGTGTATTGTTGATTCGAGCCAGGGTTTTTTAAGAGAGACCATGCCATATTTTTACTACTATTGTTATTTTTTGATTTTGAGCGAGCGTTGAATATATTGATTTTGATGTAATGATTATTGAGTATTTGACTATGGGGTTTTTGGGCTGTCATTTACTTTTTTAGCAGAAAATTAGGTCCAATATCTATTCTGGTAGCAGACAGGATCTAGTTGGTACTTGGAGTGAGGAGATAAAAGTAAAATATCCCAGTATTATCCTTATAGACAGGGACTCTAATTGACGGGTTATCCCATTCAGCTTCCTTGACATTTGTATAGCTAATATATTGAATTAGACCTGCTGAATTCAATAGAAAAATCGGCTAATTTGTAGACCTGTTTTGAGGAGGGGGTGGCCATAAAACCAACTGACTTCAGCACCTTAGCCTCCAATAGCAAATGATTTGAGATAATTAAAACTATGTGATAGAAAATTGGCTGAATGAAATTCAGATTCTAACAGGTAAAAAAAATTTAAATTTGCTTAATTAAAAATGTATACAAAACTATAAAACTATAAAATCATTTATTAATTGTTTATTTATAAAATGTATAGTTGTTTTTTATGTTAGAATATGAGTTTCATTGGCCCATTATTTTTATGACATAATTTAATTATTTAAATCATTTAGTGTTGGTGGCTGAGGTGCTAAAGTCAGATGGTTTTTTGAGACACCCTCCCACCCCCCTCCGAACAGGTGTACGTCTCAATTTTTCTTTAGTATCCCAGCAGGCCTGACTATATTAGCTAGTAAAAAATTTCAAGGAGCTAAAAACGTCAGCTTCTAGACTATTAATAATAAGGAAAGACAAATAATAATCAGTTTCTGAAGAATAATATAAGTTGTTTTTAAAAATATCCTGTCAATTATTTATGATTTAAGTTATTTAATTTATTTATGTTTATACCTACCGGTTTGTTACCAAACTCTTTTAAGATGGTATATGGAATTATAATATAGTTCATTGTTTAACACGTTTGTAAAATACAAATTTAACACGCTCGAAAAGTGGGATTTTCTAACTAATTTTTTCTGTATTTATTTACAAGAATATCAAGGGAGCTATAAATTAACAAATTGTAATTCATATTTACTTTTTACCTATGTAATTTGTACTTTGCATTATAACAATTATAAATAATTAAAAAATAATAATAAATAATAACTGTTATAATTCCTGTTATAATGGTTATAATATAACTATAGTAGGTAGTATAATTTTTACCTATATAATATTATACTAATAATATAATACCTTATAGGTATATTATATATAAATATTAATAATATCATATATTTTAAATGAACATAACATTTAAATAAATTATTATTTACATTTTATAATTTATTATTTATATACAATAATTATAATGATAATAACAGATAATTAAATTTGTTTTTGTTCATAATATTATAATCTAACTATATAAATGTGAAATGAAAATCTCTCTACAATGTAAACTCTGGAACTATTTATCAGATCTTCATGATTTTTTTTTTTTTGAAAGGGCATATCACAAAGAAGGTCTTTATGACAGAAAATTTTAGGAAAATCTACCGGAAAAGTAGGAAATCTGGATGTCAAAAATACAACTGTGGCGATATCTGGCCAGAAAAAATTAACTAAATAATAAAATAAAAATGTATTAAATTTTTTAATACTTAAAATTATTAAATTTAAAATAGTAATATTGTATTATATATTGGTTGCTAATGATGGTTATTCGGGCATGTTTGTTGATTTTTATTATTATTTTTTGTCAATATATAAAATAATATATATACAAATGAATGTTTGTATGTATATTAGACCTCTGGGAAGAAGATAGCTGGCTAATTTAAAAAGGGTTAAATTTTTTTTTTTTTCATCGGAGTTTAGTACTGTTAGGTTAGGATAGAATTTTGTATAAATTGATTATATTCATTTACCGTAGGTGGAATTAAGTAAAAACGACAAACTTGGTGTATTACTTTGATACTTTAGAGTTAAATCATACAGTTACTTACAAACAGCATGGGGTCCGCGATCTACCTACCTGATAATATACGGCTGCGAATTACAATTTTTATTCCAGGCAACAGAAAAGTTAAGATAAATTTTGAACACCATACACAGAATATTAAATAACGAATTGAACAAAGGTTGAGTCATATAGAGTTGGTACATTTGACGGGGAACGAAGTGCACGGGATCAGCTAGTATGGTTATAAAATATGATTATTATTTAAGAAGAATGATCGACCTTAAAAATTATCTCTCAAAACAAATTAATTAAATAAAACGAAATAATATACCATAGTTATATGCACATTCAGTTACACGAAAAATACAATTATTATTAAAATTAAAAATTAAAATAAATTTTGAACTATTACTTTTATAATAGATTACCTTACTTAACATAATTTAAATTAAATTAACATGTATATTATGTATATTAGGTTAAACTATTATGTTCATTTGAAATTTAATAGCTATGCATCAAATAATTTAATTAAAAATTATTTGTGAGGTTAATTTGAATGATTTTAAATAACTTTTAGAAATGATTGAATTTTGTATTGTATTTATTTCTTTTATTTACTTTCGAAACTCGCGTGCCGTTTATGATGTATGTATAATTTATATTTTGTCATATTTTCTTTAATTAATTTAAATTGAAATACATTCCAAACCTTTCTTTAAGTACCTATACATTCAGTTTAACTGAATATATAATAAATATTAATTTTTTAGATTTTTTCGAATTATTATATTATATTTTAATTTATCTGACAAAAACATTTTCACTGAAAAGTAATAAAATAAATAATATCAAATGTTCAGGGTCTGAATTAGTCTCTAATCAGGATCTTTATAGACTTACCTAGTGACTAGAACCTTTATTATTACTTTTTAATTGTGGTACCGACGATGACGTATTTTTAGATTTTTTGGTAACAGAATTAACTACTCACGTGGAATCTTGTTTTAAATTTTCAATCCTTAGATATAAAAGTTGAACATTTTGTAAATTATAAACTACAAAATAATTATCAAATTTTAAGTTTGATAAATTTTGTCAAAACTCGATCTTTACATGCTTATAAAAAAAAAATATGTTTTAAATATTTTTCAACTGATATTGTAACAATATATCAGGAGCCTTGTATTAAATTTTTACACTTTTTGGCCCAACAGATAAAACTTTATTGATATTTATAGAAGAAAAACTAAAAATATTGAAAACTGACAATGTCCGTAAACAGCTCAAAAAGAGTCAAAATATTTTTTTTTAAATTGTATGGTGTATAGGAAATGCTAATATAAAAATTCAGTGAAATTTTATGTATCTTCAGTTATTCGTTTCTGAATTACAACAAAATAAGGAAATCACTACATGAGAAATCGAGTGAATATCCAATGTTGTAAAAATTTAATTTAACTTTCTTATAGACATTTTTTTTTATGATAAGGGTAGATAATCTTATAAGGAATCTTGCATTATATTTTAAAATCTTAGATTTAAAAAGAAAAATTTTTACGAAACCTCAACTCAAAATAATTTGCTAATTTTCGTGATTTTTCCATATTTTGTCAATTTTTGAACTTAAAATGCTTATAAACAAAAACTGTGACTAAGGATTTTTAATATTTTTCATATGTCTTTGAAACAATATACTAGGAGCCTTTTATTAAATTGTTAAGGGAATTTTTTTATTTGACCTCCCTAATGCACCTACTAAATTCACTTTCCCATCGAACAAGATGCTGTTGATTGAAATCTAAGCAGTTTTACTGCCCCAAATCTTGATGACAGACACAAAAAGAAAAAAAAACACATCATTATAAAATCAATACATTCATCGTTTCACTCAGAATCTTAAAATCAACACACATATTTATAATACCTATCATTTCTCCACTCAGAGTCGAAAACTGTAGCTTGAATGTCCAAGTAGCAGAGTCAAAAAAAAAAAGATAAATTGACAATTACCTACTAAAAATAGATTTTTGCTAGTTTTAATTTAATATATGTTTGTATAAAACTATTATATAATGACAATTGCAAGTATAAATATATGTGCAGTGTGCATGTACATAATTTTCTACAGAAGTTACAAATAACTTCATTCTGAGTAAAAAATGCATTAAAATATATATTAAACATTCTTGACATTTTGTATATCACTGGGAAATTATAATCATAAAATAGTAGAGAGACCACTAGCCTATCACATGAAGGATCTTCGTGTCACGCAAGGTCATACTTGTTGTAATGCATATTATATGCAATCGGTGGCCATACTTACACCAGTTTAAATGATTATCGCATCAAATAAACTTACATTTATCATGAGACAAAATTGAATTATTGCAACAAATTTTTAGTGGGTTAAAGTAACTTTTAATATGACTAATGCTTAAAATAATTACACCATTAAAAAATATTGTAATATTGTAACTTCCTAAATTTAGATAGGAAAACTCATAATAAATTTAGGACATTTTTAAAGAAAAACAAAGTTCGAAACCTAATACTTAAGGTTGTTGTTATATGAATTGCAAATAGGTAAATAACCAAAACATATATGTATAACTTGTTCTGAACAAAAATTCTATAACATCTGTGGCCAATTTTCAATCAAGGAAGGTTAGTATGAACATTTTGTTACAAACCTTCCAGACATTGTAAGTATGCACTTGGTACAAATAAGTAATAACACACAGTTTTAAAGCCTATAGGTTATAAACAATTTGTTCAGAGTTTATAACAAATTAGATTTTAACATTAATTAATAATAACATTTTCTTAAAAGTTATAATTTGTTTTATTGTGTGTACACCAGGTTTTTGTTTTTATTCATGAAAAATTAATTTCTTTAAACATTTTAGAGAGTAGAAAAAATACACAGTCTTTTGCATCACTCTCAGAGTTGGTGTATTTTTTCGTTTTTAAAATTTTTTTTTTGTTGTTAACTGTTACATTCTATTTAAAATAATTTTTTAAACAAAATAAATTATTGAGTCTTAAACAGTTTATTTAAAATAACTTAATTTCAATTTAATATGTAATTTACTTATATGAAAATTTGCAGTGTACTAGTATATATTTCACTATTTATTTTTTACTTATTTTAAATCTTTAAAGTATTTGAAGTGTATTTTAAATGTTTTATGTGGACATTATATTATGTATATATTAACTATTAAGTAAAAAAATTTTAAAATATATAATTTTTTCAATATAATGTTAGAAAAAATTAAAATTTAAGATGGTAATATATAAAATTATTTAATACTTAAAATTTTTTTCTGAAGTTTATCTTTTATTATTTATTATTAATAAAAAAACAACACAATATTCACTTGGATTTTACACCTTTTTAAAATAGGTTTTAAACATATGTTTTATTCGTTTTAAACAATGAACAAAACGTTTAAAACAAATATTTTAAATTTATGTTTTAAACATTGTGTTTTATACATAACAACCCTGATCACGTAGTTAACTAATCGATGTGTAACATATTATAGAATAATTAGAATGAATAACAAAGACAGAAAGTGTGGCTGAACTTTTTGATTCTGAAAGGAGCAATGAACGTATTGATTTTACAGTGTGTGGTTTTTTGTGTCTGGAGACACTTTTTATAGTAGAAAAAATGGCTTCGATTAGGAACTTCAGGGGTGGTTATTGGTACAAAATTGGATTTAGTTTGTTTATTTTTTTGGGTGAGGGAAGAGGAAGAAGAAAAGTAAAATGTTCTAGTACTTTTCAGCATAACCAGAAAAACCAAAATAATAATTAATGAAAAATGAGAATTTTCATGCTTAGATAACCAGTATTAAACAATATCAAACAATATTTTGTTTGTTTAGTATAACTCAAAAACAAATAACTTTAAATACTTGTATTCATCAAATATTTATACTAACATTTTTATACAATATGATAAAATTATCTTAATATTTTGAATCTTTTTGAACTAGGTATTTAAAAATGTTTTTAAAAAAATTCCTTTAAATGTCGGTAAAGACATTTTTTCTGGGTAAAATAGCTTTAAAACGTATTACAATGCTCCTAAAAGTAGTTCATGCTGAAACCAAAAATATAAATAAGCACCATTTTTTTCATAGATATTCCAAGGTCAAATGTTGATGTGAGATATTTCAAATATTATTTTAGGGTACTTGTAACTTTTGACGTATATTATTATATCTTAGAAACACAAAAATAATATTTTTAAATGCAACGTTTTTAGCGAAAATTAATTCAATCTTAATTTTTATTTATATTAAAATGCCTAAATTACATTAATAGTAATATGAAAATATTACCATAAAATCTGCTTGGCAATATAGACTGACAGACAGTATAATCGTTTTTCTTATGCAATAACTTGTCATTGAATTTAAATTTAACACAATATACGTTACAGTTACATACTCCACAATGATGGTGCAACCTACTGTAGAGCAAATTGGTTACCCACTATTTCCCCCCCTTTTTTTTTAGTATTATTTCATTTAATTCTTGTCATATATTTAAAATATATTATTGTTAAACAATTATCAAAGCACAAAAACTGTTAAAAAGAAATAAGAAGTGTTTAAATAACTATTTACATATTAAATTTAAGTAGCAACATCAAATTTTAAACACCACCTCTATAGTTTGTTTTCAAATGTATGTTTATAAATGAAAAAGCAATATTTTAAAATAGTCACAATTCTTTTTGTAGTATTTTATTGATTGATTTTTATGAATATTTTATACAGAGTGCTTTTAATTTTAGTTGTTGTTGTTTACCTTAATTATATAATACATGTCTTAATATTCGCGTATACTGTATGCACTATAATAATTTGTTTACACCTAATTTTCAGTTAAAGCATTTCCAACAATGAATTATAATTTGTAGTTAGTTTAAAACATTTAGCAACATAATTGAATACTCCTATGAATATGTGAATTATATACTTCTAATAAAATTTTTCACAGTTTATAATATTCAATGACATAGTGTAATGATAACTTGACTTATGATTGTACTTAAGTACGACAACAATAGGGCTTTAAAACGGGAGAAGTTGTTCTGATGTATGACAGATTTTGATTTTAAATGGTCATTGAGTAGGTTGATGTAGTATAATATGTGCTAAATTGAAATGAAATGTGAAAGTGAAATGTTGAACTCACAAAATAATAAACCCAAAACACATAATTTTAAATTAATATATTCGTCGCTCCGTCGTTAAAAATCTAAAGTGTTATAATATTATTATGATTCAATATTTTAAGGTATTACCTATGTATTTATATAAAATATAATTTGTATTTATTTTGAACAACAAAAATCTTTTGATTTTCACTGGTTCCATTTAAATATAATAAACATTTTAAAATAATTTTTATAACTGTTAATAATAAGCGCAATTAGTAAGTTCAATGCAATTAAAATCAATTAAAACAAGATAAAAAAAAAGTGAAGTTACTGTGGAAATGGAGGGCACTTATTGTACGTCCTTTAAAATAATACAGACATGGCTTATATTACCTTAATTTTTGTTTGTTTGATTTATTTTGTCTTCGAGAAATATTTTTATTCATCTTTTAGATTAAGAATATTAATTGTTTAAAAATGAAATTGTTTTTAAAACAATTTTATTTATTTTTTTGTATGTTCTCTTCTTTTTGTAAATAATATAATACATTTTTGTAATAACTAAAAATTTTCTTTGGTGTACTTACTTTAGATTTTAAATATTAGAAGAGTGATATATGGCATATGCCAATAATATTTTAATGTATGAATAATTTCATACATTATTCTTACACTGCAATAATTATGTAATACGGCGTGTTGGATAGGCATTTCAGGTACACTGTTGTCGTGCGACTTGTTTCCTGGTATAATATTATTATGACTCATGGCTTATAAAACGTGTGATTTGTTAAAAAAAATAAAAAAAAAAAAATGTAATAACTTATAAGTGGTAAGTAGTATTGTGTATGAGTATATTAAAATTAGTATACAATCTAAATCTATGTTTATTATTACCGAATGCTATTCTAAACGACTGAGAATGAAATAACTGGCAACAGTTTTTATATTTAATGGATCCTAATAAATTGTAGCTTTAATAAATTGTTCATACAATTGCAGTTAATCAAATAAATACGCAGTGTCTATATTCGTCTATTGTACGAAATAACATCATATAAGTTATTGATTTACCTACATTGGCTTTTATTCTAAATTACAAAATATCTACACATTTTTTCAGTGCTTAATATGGCATTATTAAGAAATATAATATTTCCCACGGATCGTATAATAATAATATCTACATAATATTATTTGAGGACCCATTTTGAACAACAGAGTCGGAAAACCGTTTACATATTTGTACATATATTTCGACGCATAATAGCTTATGAATGACATTGCATCGATTGAAAGTACAATATATACATATAAAGTCACTTTAGGTTTATGATATGTATTTATAATATTATCATAATAGAAACACATAATCGATTACAAACAATATTATGATAATAATATTCACTATTATACGTCAGGGTCGTGCGTGGGGTCGACATTTACTGGTAAGGTTGGGTAGTATTCGAAAAACAAACCTCGTGAAATGTTATACCTACTTAAATATTATTATATTCAATATTTTGGATCGACGTTTTCGTCATTACGACAATCACTATTATGTCAATATCATACAACAATTAATTATTTATTGGCATAGATCACATCAGCCGCTTCTGTTTACCAGCACAATATTGTAAAAATAATCTTAAAATAACTTACTATTATGTACATCTTATGATATTTTACTCTATTCGCGTTGTAAAACGTGGACAAGACATCCCCTCGCCATCTAGATATGTGTACGGCGTACGCACATCTAGCCGTCTAGCTTGGGGCTCCCAGTTGTTTATATGCCAGTTGATAGTAAGGCCGATACTACCAACATAACTTAATGCAGAATACTAATTATGTCTGTACATTGTTGTGTTTTGAATGAAAATGTTATTTAATAATCATATGATGCATAGTTTTAAACGCCACACTCCAAAGCAGAACAATATTTTCATGAAAACATCGACGTATACATGTTCAATATTAATAATATAAATAAAGCATTTATATTTGTATTTAGATATATTTTTGCATTAAAGTGAACCACCCTGTACAGCGCATTTGAGCGTATAATACATAATATCATGACCCGTAAAATGTACATGCCCCTGTATCAACGCTTACCTAGACTCACAATATATATTATTATTGTATTATACATTGTACGTTTCTGCCTGTCTATGCCACGGATCCGAAATATTATTATAAGCGAACTATTGTTTTCGCGTGCGCGACGACTACAGTAGCTTATGTGTGTACGGTTCGTGGGGTTGAGGGGCGGCAGCGATCCATCATCGGTCGGGCGATACGCCGACAAAAACAGAATCGTTCGCGGCTCACGACTCTTAATCCCGGTCTGCTGCAAACCGACTACTATCTCTTTATATTATACGTACAGATTAATACGGTTATAATACTATACACGACACTATCTTAAGACGTATGCACCATGTATAACAACTTACTGTCGTGGGTTATCAGCACAAGTAATTGAACTTTGGACTGTACACCTTTTTCGCACTCGAACATCACTATTATGGATCTATGGTCAGTTTCGGCCGTCCGTGCATAGCCCGTAAATCGTGATTTCCATGGCTCTTGGTCGGTTTATCTTTCGTCGACCGTGGGTATTAAAACCAACGCGGTCGTCTTTACATTATGCGATTTTTTTTACACCCTGTCTGAAAAGTTAATTGTAATAGATGCCAAGAAAATTTGATACGGAAACTTAGCATTCTCTTCGCGCGCAGCGACAACAATATAATGCAATCGAAAAGTTTACGTGACACAATATTGTCCATATTATTATATTGTGTTGTGATAAAATTTACTGCATAGGATAGGAGACGGTAACAATGAGTGTCCACGGCGCATGACAATGCGAAAGCCACACGGTCCCGTCGGTAAGCATTATAGTTTTGATGACACGCCACGACTAACGTGACCGCAGTGGCGCATCTTATAATATCATTATTATAATATGTTTGTGGGACGAGTGTACAAAATAATAAAGACTTACCTTTTTTTTTTTTTTCCTGTTTTAACCGACGACGCCGCGGGATCTGCTTTCGCATTGCTTCCGCGGCGCCGCCATCGTTTATTGACGGTATCAAATTAATATATACATGGGAGGCAGACGGGACAGCTCCCCGACTTACCCCGTTCAAGCATTTTAAATTTTGCATTAACAATTAGGACTTCTTCCTGACCTTCTCGGGCCGACCGGAGTCCGCCGCCCTTGAATTCGCGTGCCTGTCATCCGATTGGCGAGCCGACCGGAGTCCACCGCTCTGGAAATAAAGACTTACCTATCCCAGTTTTTAATACCCTCCGTCATATATTATAATATAAATAATAATATGATATTAAAATAAAACCATGATGTCGGTAATCGGGTTTGACAGTATAAATTACATAAAATAGTAGTTCGACTGGAGATTCCCGTAGGTCAACCAATTTATTGAGTTGATTTAAATATTTTATTGTGCAATGCGTAGAAATAATTATTACTTATCTAGGTCATTATCTCGGGCGTTTAAGTTTTATGGCTCGTGGTATTCTTTCGATCAGTGACACGAAAATAAAATACATCTGGCGTCGGGGTATCAAAACACAGGTTTCGAATACAAATTTTGTCGTGATATTAACAATAATAGTATAACAAAATAAACTGTAAAATTAGCACGGCTAAACAGGCAAAACCTTAATCTCATTAAATTGTTGTTAAAGACTTCGCGCCGGCGAAAATGTTTTTTTCTTCGCGTGTGTTTACTGTTTACGTGGTCGGCCGGTATAATACGACAATAGTGTGGCATTATATATGAACTTATATATAACATGGTCTATGATGGAGGAAATTCAATAACATCGTTGGCAGTATATACGCGCGAGTTACGCAGTTGCGGTGACAAAATAGACGACTAGCCCACGTTATTAATTATGTAGGTATCGCTGCGGTTTAGGAGGGTAAGGGTTTTTTTTTTTTTTGTCGACCGGTGGACGCGAGACACCTGCCTGTAATGTTATACGCTGCGACGTAGCACGAGAGACGTTTTTTAATCTGCAAATAGGACCGCTTACATTATTATTATTATTATTATATTATATATTATTATTATCGATCTCTGGCCCGGTGACGTGTGCGGCGGCGGCTGCGGGACGGACGAGTACGCCTATAATACCGTAATGCATAGGTTCATAGTTTTGCACCAGATATAGTATATATTCCCATCATTCGCAAACGCTGCTGTGTTCGGTTAATATATTATCATAAACGCGATAGTGTGTGTGTGTGTGTACATGTATATTGTGCACATGATATTGGGTGACGTCATCAATTATGTTTCTTCAACTTTCTGTGCGTTTATACCTACTGCATATGGGCGTGTGTGGGGTATGTGGGAGTGGGGGGTGCGTGTTTCCAGATCCTAGTAGGTCGGGAGCGGAGCGAAACCTGTGCGCTTGATGATGCATAATATAATGTTATGCTTTTACCGATCCTATAATCTGATTCGGCTGATGTATATAATTTTATCTTATTCGGATGATATATTATTACATGTTATACAATTATTAGTTCTTCATAATTAATTATAAACTACCTACTATTATTGATAGTAAAGATAATTGTTTTGTTGTGAAAATGGTTATATTAGAGTGCCGAACCCTATGATGGTTTTGAGCGCCGCTATGTAATTGACGACCTCTGTACGATCAAATAATTAATAGGTCGTTGTTTTGTACTAACCACCATGTTAGTATTTTATCATATTTTAAATTTTGTTAATATGTGTATTTGAATTTGACCACGCCCGTCACCCATACTGTATATAAATAAATAAATTACCATTATTTCAAACGTACCGATAATAATGTTATGTTTATACTATATGGCATGTGTAGTGTGTACTCCAATACTTAGATATAACTATACTACAATACCTAGGTATAGGTATGAAAGGTTATTTTAAATCAACATGACCAAATACCGAGCACGGATTTTATTGAACGTCTGATTTCGATTTATCTTTAGAATATAATATTATGTACATATGCGATTTGAGTATGAAAAGTTAGTTTGATTGTTTAAATAAACATACCAGTGTGACAGTGTAAAACTAGATATATATTATATTATATACGTATATAATATAATATATAAGTAGAATGCAAACATTTTTAAACCACGAAAAAGGAAAAATAATAAAAAAAAACACAACTAAATCATTCAAAAGAGTCTAGATATAGTAATTCAGAATTTATGGCACGTATTTCGGAGTGACGAAATACAAGGTTTGATATACCTAATAATAAATTATATGCACAAACATAAAATTACCGAAGGACGAAGTGCCAAAAAGGATCTCATAGTTTAAATAGGTAGTATTATATTTTATTCTAAGACAGTGATACACAGTAAATTATAATATACAAACTGTTCAAAGTGTATAGGTAGTCTGTCTATTATTACATTTACTCGGCATTACTATATATTATCTTAATAAATTCTGATTGTTTATTTTTATTTTATTTTGTTTTATTTATTTAAATCATTAGTCTTTGAGACCAATTTAAGTTTTGTTTTTTTATTGTATTATTATATTTAATCTTTAATATCATGAAATTACAATAAATCAACTTTAAGTATCAACTTAAATAATAAAAAATCTAAATATTTTTCCTATGAATTATTATAGTGCGCCAAATAATATCTTCTTCTGTTTTTGATTTGTATTTTTTCCGATCGGCATGATCAGATAAAAAATGATTGCACATTTATTAGTTATATTGGTTTGATACTATATATATATAGGTACCTATTTGTAGAAATTATTTTACAAAAATATATTTTTTGTATACAAATGCAATGAAATATAGGGGATCAATAGTAAGTTTCATGCAACTATGGTACGATTTTTTGTGTGGAATATTCTGAATGATAAAATAAAAGGTTGGGTTATGAATGAATGCTGGTTAAATAAAATTATAATACTTTAAGAAAAACAATTGGTGTTCTAACTTAATTGTTTACCAATTGTGAAAGTCACAACCATGATAAACAGTTCATTGATATATTTTGAATATTTAATGGTAATCAATTATATATGAATAATCCTATAGTTGGTGACCAACCCTTGCCTAACCAATGGCCCAATTGGAATGGTATTTGTTTAGACAATGTGGAATCCACAATAAATGAAACAGAATTTTTTTATTAAAAATGAAATTAATATTGCCATTATAAGATTTAAATATTCAAAAATATCCATTAGTGGCTGAAAAAAATGCAAAAGTCCATACACTTGTACAACACTAAATATTAAACAATAATTATTGTTGTATAAAATAATGTTTACAATTTTATTTTTATTTGGGGAATTAAAATAATTGATTTAAATCAAGTTATATAACTATTAATTCATGTAAATATAAAAGTGATAGAAAACTATTGTGATGGCTTAAATAATACATACAGTTATATCATTCGAAATACAGCAAGTAAAAATGATATAAAATTTATTTAGCTATTAGGTAGTTTTAAATGAATTATTTGTAGATATCTTAAAACTAAATAAAATCCTACATAAAATGTTAACATTATTCAAAAAATAATCATTTCCACTTAATATTATTATTATTAAAAACTTAATAGTTTTGGCATTTGGCGTATACGTTTCCCATTTATGGCACTAAGAATATAACGTTATAAATCTACGAGTCTATACTTACTTTATACTTTTAACCTAATATAAAATAAAAACTAATATAGTAATAAAGGAAATTATTAAACATAGTTGTTTATATTTTAGATTCGGTTGGAGCGATGAATGTATTTATTTTACAATTGTCTATGTTTTTATTTTGTAATATATTCACTATAAATAATCGAAGAAATCCTTCGATTTTCAACTTCAGTATCTTTTCAAGTAGGAAAGTGAATTTAGTTGGTACTAAAAAAGATAAGAAACGAAAATACTAAGGAGTTTTCAAAACCGTCAAAAAAAAATTAAGGGACAACATGAATTTTTTTTCACCAGTTTTACTTAGTTTTTTTGTTTGAACTAAAAAACTAATAACCGTAGATACTTTAAACTTTTTCTGGATGTTTAAATTACCATTACCTACACATCATTAAATTTTCAAAATTGTTTGACTCTTTTTAGGTTAAATATAGACATATGAAATGTTCAATGTTTATTAGTTTTTATTTAAATTAATGCCGATAAAACATTTTTCGCTAGTTCAAATTACTTAAAAATGTAATACAAGGTTAATCATAAGGGGTTGTTAGTAGAAATAAAAATAAAACTGTGTAAATCTACAATTATTTTTCATGAGTGTATGAAGTTTTAATATTTTAAAACTTAGTCAAATTCAAGAACATTTGCAAATTATTTTGGGTTATAAATTCATAAAAATGTTTCTTTTTATATCTTGGATTTTAAAATGTAATACAAGATTTGAAAAAAGTTTTTCTACCTTACTGAAAAAAAAGTTTACTGAAAAGTCAAATTCATTGTTTATGATAGTTTGAAGTTTATTTTAAATTGGATATTCACACGTAAATTAAAGATTTCTCATCGAATGATTTTATTATTTCGTTGTAATTCAAAAACGAATAACTATAGATACTTGACATT
Source organism: Macrosiphum euphorbiae (assembly GCA_949089665.1). Classification (NCBI taxonomy): domain Eukaryota; kingdom Metazoa; phylum Arthropoda; class Insecta; order Hemiptera; family Aphididae; genus Macrosiphum; species Macrosiphum euphorbiae. Next base: position 6,934,422 of record CARXXK010000001.1, read on the forward strand.
TTCCAAAATGTTTATTTTATTTTTCTATATAATTCCATGATACGATTTTCATTTTAAGTTACTTACAGATATTTTAAATTTTATGTTTAAATATCAATACAATTTATTTAATTTGGTCAAAAAGCTTAAAAACTTAAAACAAGGTATTTCATAAGTAGTTTTACTGTACATTTATTACATAGAGTTAAAAGATGATACATCAAAACATACAAGTGTCATCTTAATGTCTGGCTTTAATTATACAATTTACTATAGTATGAACATGGAATAAATCTTATAATACATACAATTTATTAGTAAAATACAATATTAAATCATCTTATTTATTATTAGTAGGTACTGTAAATGAAACAAATTAGTAAATTTAAATTAACCAAGTATCTTAACTATCGAAAAAGTATTTAATAAATTAATTTATTTTTTTGTACCTACTTATTATACAAATGTATATAAAATAAACTTTAAGATTCAGATGCTAAAATTATTTCTTTTTATGAAGTTTAAATTATTTTAAGCCTAATATGTCTATATCTGTCAAATGGTCTCTCAATATAATAACTGAAAAAAAAATATTATTTGAATTCGATATTTCACGTATTATTTTTCAGAACATTAAAATGTTATGTTAAATCCTACAAAGTAGATACTTTAACAAATATTGTACTTACATCTTGATTATAATTTATTCAAATAATATGTCATACTGCTATGTGTCTTAATAATAATAATAATAATAATAATGATAATAATAATAACATAATGTTATAATAATTTGTATGGATTTGCAATTCTATTTATGTCAGATATGAATAATTATAATACAACTTTGAAATTTATTCTTGGCCATTCCGATGTTGAGTTTATAAACGAATATTTAAACTAAATGAATTTGAACAATATACTTTAACTGATCTAAGAAAGTTAACCACGGCTGATTATATGAAAGCCGTTTCACCATAAAGTTTTTGGCGCAATTTTAATATTAGAAGATTAATTTAAAAGGAGGAAAATATAATATATTGAAAACCAGACTGCATAAGATGTATTGATCATTTATGTAACTTTCTTTAACTTATAATATAAAATGTAAGTAGGTATATCTACTACTTGGTTAAGTTAAGTGCATTGTTGGTATTTTCTGACTAGTATTTTACACACACAATACTGCCAAAATGAATATTAGAATATGATATAAAGAATACTAAATTCATGAAAAATATACGTTGATAAATGTAATAATAACGAACTATTAGAGTCACAAAAACATTATACAACTTTTAAAGATACAACTTTATTATTGTTGTTGTATTACTATCTAGATAATTAAATAAGTTTATGTGAATTTTAAAACTTTCTGCATTTTATTTGTTATAATATAAGGTATATCTACTAATAAAAATATATATATTTTTTAATAACAATGATAATCAACATATCAAATGTTAGTGTATACATAAATATTAAATGTCTTTGAAAATTATCGTAAGTCATATTTTCTTTTTTAGCTTATTTCATTTTTTCCCCCAAAAAAGTGATTTATTTACCAGCGAATTAATTCCACACAGTATCATTTTTTGAATGCAACTATAGGATGATTCATAATTGCCAACATGTTTTAAACGACAAGTTTGACAACATAATATTAATTACAGTACCCTGCTAATACCATGCTCTGCTCCCGTGTGTTTTAAATGGGTTATGGATTTTAAAAATATAATGTTTAGATACAAATATGCTGAATAACCATATACCAACCCACCTACGGGTTAAGGGTAGAACATTTTAAGAGTTCATTTTTAATAATACTACGAATCAAAAACTTCGTACAAGATATAATCTACACGCGTTGGTCATTGACAATTATTAAGGTCTGCACATTATAATATGCACATATTTAGTGTATTTACGAATGAGTAAAATACTGAGATTTACGTGGAAATATATGATAATCATTTTCTCGCACTTTTGGATTGTTCTAAAACTTATTTACGAGTAATATCGTCGTCGAGGATATATATAACAGTTTTATTATGATATCTACGTTATATTTCCAGTGCTTTGTGGGTCTGTGACTAATGAAAAACATAATATTATTCCTATGCAAAATAAAATATAAATAATATTTTTTGTGAAAACACCGTCGAATATAACATGTAGCCGTGTGGGTACGTTAGTTTTTATTAATCAAAATATGGCATATGCTATAGTTATTTGAAATTATTGCATTTTTTCATAAAGTAGATATTTCATAGTAAAATAGCTTTAATTGGAATAGTTTTATAATGATACAATTTTTTATGTTACTTCCAAAGAAATAACAATAGGTACCTAGGTACATATATTTTATTCATGAAATATAATCAGAATTTTCCATAATTCTTTTGGGAAACCACATATCGATTTCGATCCTATAATTTATTTTTATTTTTGAAATCACAATTTTTCATTGGATTATAAAATGTTCAGTTAAACAATATCGTAAATCTATTATAATAACGCATCAACATATGTAAAGCCTACGCCCAACATGGACGTATAATTTAAAAGAATTCATGTTAACATTCGGTATTCCTAATAATATATTAGGACTTCATTAAAAGTGGATAACCTAGATTAGTATATTATAGTTTATAGGTAATAAGTGTTATACATAAAATCTTAAATAGGAATATTAAAAAAAAACTTCTAAACTCCGTTAAAATCTAATTAATATACTCAATACACGACTTCGTATCAGTGAAACATCATACGATGACTTCATTTGGTATATTCATATCATTATTTTGGTGGCTCCTCATAATGATAATTTGTCCGTAAATAGTTTTTAATAATACAATAAATTACGATTAGGCACTAAAAACTGTTCATACTATCAAACATTTTGCCTTACAAAAACGTGTACGGTTGAATTTATTTGAACTTAATTGGTTTGATATGTAATGTAGTCACATGGATAGTGTAATATTATTATCAGATACTATTTAACATATTAAACAGAAGATATTTATATGCCAATTTGTTGAGGAGATGCTGTTTGGTGATAAGTTTTATGTATGATTGAGTGTTTGTCTGTTGGTTTCAATATATTTTTCACATTTTATGAAGAAGAAAAACTTATAAGTAACACATTTTCCATTCAAAATTAAAATTAAACGGGTTTTAACTATACGAATCTTGCCAATGAATAATTTTACTTACTTTTTAATCTCAAGAAACAGATTTTTAATTTTTAAAACGTGACAAAATTAAAAGTTTGTGGATTTATTTCTCAAAAAAAAAAAAAAAAAATGTATAATATCTTAGTTGATAAAAATAATTACTAAGAGCAAATCTTAAAAGTCACTCATCTTTTTTAATTACTACACTTAATATTCACGAATAACTAATATGCATTTTATATAAATACTGTTTATTAAAAACTTCACTTTTAAATAATTTTCATACCATATTTATTATGAAACCTTACATTTATAATTGTGAATACCTACTTGTACGTGTTATCATTTCAAACTACAGTTTAATTTATAGATACTTCAAAATAATGTGTAGTTTTATTTTATTTATATTTGTATTGAATGTCTGCTGAAACAAATATTCAGAATTAGTGTAAAAGTATTAAAATTTACAATTGAGGTAATAAGTAGAAAACTAATTTCAGCTATTATAACTTCATATTATGCATATCAGTGTGCACGACAGTTAATATTTATTATCAGACATTAAGGGCTTATACTAAACACACACCTAGTGGCTAAATGATTGCATTCATTATGTTATATTAAATTTGTATATATATATATAAACATATGAATATATTATGATTATATTATAATCTTTTGGAATAGTGTTCTTAGAAAACAGTGTTTCAGTGATTTCATCTGAAATATCTGTATTATCTGTGTTTACATAAAATAAGTTTAGTCATTTAGTGTATATTTAATTAGTACCTATCTATCAAAATTATCAATTTACTCTACGGGTCCTTGAAAAAATGTATTATTTCTTTAAGACAGCCTATATTATTGTTTTTACTATCAGAAGTATAATATTTGTATTTCACATTTATCATGCGTTGAATATTCTGCCGCGATAAGCGAAAACAGGATAACTCCAGTTAACATGATTATTGAGAAACACCAAATAACGTTTTCAACAGTAAATCAAGCCTAGAAAGAGTGTTTATTCAAACAATTGGTCAAACCTTGTGCAGATATATCTAATTTTACATCTAGTATTGGTTGAACACTTTTTATTTTAACTTTATTGAATTTTTTAAGGAGAAAATGGACTTATCGTAAAATCAATATCGGACTAACTAAGCGAAAAGTTGATAACTCCATAATAATGGACTTACCGGGTTATTGCTTAGACTTTTTTGGATATACCATATTTAAGTCTATGATCATACAACATTGTATGTAAAAAAATGTGTAACTCCAATTTTATCAAACAAATAATTTTAATTTTTTTCATTATAAAAAAATTATTACAAAATAATTAGACTTTTATTTTAGTATATTAAATATTTAAAAAACAAAATAAAACAATACCTTTTAGGTGGTCATCACCAAAAACAATTAAAATAAATGAAATCTTAAACAACAAAATAAATATTTTTTTAGTATAAATTTTACTGTTAAAAATAAAATGAAACAAAATTTAAATTTATGTTAACAATATTGGTTCCTATCACAATATTATATATCACATTACTTTTGCAGTTTCTAATTTTCAGGTTCTTCATATAAATCATTAACTGTATCTGATGTAGGAATATCAAACCAAAATTGTTGTCTACTCTTTGGCATAAGCGGGACTAGTGTTTTTATAATACTTTGTTTTTTTTCCGGATGAATACCCCTTAATTCATTTTTTTGTTGAGGTTTGTCAATATCTTTTTTAATGAATGATAGTTTTAAGAAGTCAAGCATTTGGTACGGAGTATACTCATCATATGTACATTTGTATAATAAGTTATTATAATGAATAGTAATAGTTATAAAATACTCAAAGCGAGACAGTGTTGTATTATATTATTACATTATAATTTATATAATTTAATATTTTTAAACTAAGCGTTTGATCGTATTATCATGATAATAAATGATAAGGATAAATAGGTACAGTGATGTCGAGACCATAATTATATTCTTAACAATATCAGTTTAGTAAATTACAAAATAATATAGCAAATAATCATTGTTTTTAATTTATAAAATGTGACTAAATGTTGTGTCATGTACATACCCTTTTTTTGTAACGTATGAACATAAGCCAAAACACGGTAACTCCATTCTTTTTCATGTGATATACCGAGTTTTTGCTTAGTATTTGGATTTATCGTGTTTTCGTTTAGAAAACATCAAATATACTGGACTTACCGCATATTTGCTTATTTTAAATTTCATTTTAAGATGGGTTTTAATAGGAAATACGCTATTTTTACATCAAAAATCGGCGTAAAACCACTAATTTTACCTATAGTAACAAAAATCTCATTTTTACGAAAAATGGAGTTATCCTGTTTTCGCTTAGCACGGCAGTATTGATCAAATAGTTTTTTCTTTAATGTAATAAATATTTAAATTGAAATCAGTGAAGAAAATGCCAACCACGTACGTCGTACGTAATAATTGTGGTTATCTCCACGTAATATTAATAGACAAAAAGATTAGTATAAATGTTTAATATATTTTAATAATTTTAACCACAATTTTTTTCTGATTATGAAATTCAAAAATATTTTTAATATCAACTAATAGGAAAAAAAACTGGATATTAGCATGAATCTGGTATTAATAATATTTTAAACTACTTCTAGGTAACAACTAACAGTTAATAATATGATACATTAATACAAGTTATTATTTTCTATCAAAAAATGTTCTTAAAAATTTAGCTTAGTCATTATTATAATATATGTTTTACTTAGTACAGCAAAAAATATTATATACTAGGTATATAAATAAAAAATCGATTGATTTGATATCGGATAACAAAAAATAAATTGGGTTAGTTGGACTTAAATCTTGTTGTTCTTGCAAAAATCTATAAGTGCAGTAATATATTTGTCAAAGTTGTTCTTTTCATGTTAATAACTAGTTCATTAACTACCAATACTTTTTAGTATTACAGCTAGACAGTTATAATTTATAAGAATAAATTATAAATACTTAAACTTATAAGAATAATAGTTAAGCGTTACATTATAATCGTACATTTATAGAAAAATATAGGTAAACAAATTAACTCGCGCTACAGCTATATAATATTGTCATATATAACTAAACAGAGAGAGTTGGATACACATTATAGATATTAAAATAATATTTATGATGTTGAGCAAGATTTGGGGAGACAGGGACCTCAATCCCCAATAGCGACCAAAATCCCTAAATTTCACGGTCACTATTATTTTTATCTAAAATAGGCATGTTGTATTAATGAATAATAATTATATGTTCATAAAACAGTTATATTTGTCTAAACATCTAGAGTGTTTATTTTTTTTTTCTGTAGAACAGTCACCTTATTTTCAAGAGAACCTAATATAGTATCATAAATACACTAAGAATATTTTAATCCGAGAACGAATCACTTATTCCTAAATATCGGGAGTATAATATATTGATTTAACAAAAAAAAAGAATGAAATGAATCCCTATTTCCCTTGGCCACGACATAACTTGGGAACGCCTTTACCAATTTGCTGATTCTTTTCTGTTGCGTTCGTAATTGTCAGGGCAAGGTTTGTATGAAAGAAAATTTTAGGAAAATCATCGGAAAAGTAGGAAATCTGGATGGCAAATATACAATAATATTTTTTTGTTTATTGTAAGGTTGTTATCGGTTATGATTGAATATAATTTTATATTTGTATATTATTTTTGGTCAAAACCCTATAACTTGGTAAAAATGCTATTTCTAACTCTAAATTTTGGAACGTTGTCCCGGCAACCTACACATTATAAACAACGTGTTAATAAAATATTTGTAATTACGTGAGCACCTCGAGGTGTCCGCAATTGGCTTTCCTAATAATATATTGCTCGTATAATCACAGGCGTTTCTCACAGTGGTGATTGCACAAGTATTTTGATTCTATTTATATATTCAAGATGATCGTTGAAAATGTTTAAGTTTTGAACACTGCATACACCGAATATTATTCAATTACGAATAGAACAATGTTTGAATCATATATAAAGTTGGCACTTTTAACGGACAACGAAGTGCACGGGATCAGAGCATACGACAACTATTTACCCATACCTAAACCTTAACTTAGTATGAAAAAAAAAATGGTGAAACATATTACATAACACGAAGTATATTTCATATAAAGATAATGATCGATGTTCCAATTTCACTCGACATTAGTGGGGTCGTCAGATTTTTAAATTGATGTTTATAGGTATTAAGTTTAACTATAGGTATTACGACTTACGATATACACTTTCACTGAAAGGTTTTCTTTATTTTAAAAGAAGAGCCCGGTAAAGTATATTATCTGCTTAAATGGTATAGAAAATTACCAGCAATACCATTGGGACTAATTGACCTTTTTTTCTCAAAGTCTAGACATACCCCAGAAAACCCTATGACAGAAAAGTAAGGGTTTCTAGGAGTATTGTAGACAGTAGTGTAATTATTGTATCAGATGTAAAAGCCGGAATAATAGTTATTGTGAAGACAAGAAATGGTGCTTGGAAAATGAGTTTGAAATATTCAAAATACCTTATTATTGGAGTACGGTATTGATAGGTTTTTAGATTTTGAGAGGAGCGATGAATGTATTGATTTTAAAAAGATGTGTTATTTTATTATTTGTGTCTGTGTAGTGTGTACACGATAAGTATACGAAATAATGCTTCGATTTAAAAATCTAATAGGTACTTGAAGTTCCCAGTAGTTTTCAAAAGCACTATCAAATTTCTGATATAAATCATGATATACACCTAATGTGGGCATTAATTTGATAAAAAGTTAAAGTTAATTTTTTTTTAAATTACCCATTATCAATTTTTCAAAACGACACCGTTTTATTATGAAAAAAATTAGATTAGATATTTATTGTGTTATAATATGAGTTGGGTTTGACTTTTTTCTCGATATGACTGTTGAGTTAATTATTCCTTATTATATAAATGTGGATATTTTATAGGTAGCTATTCCTACTGGAATGGCTATTCAAATCGATCTAATTGTTGTTAAATTTGATTTTTCCAACGACGCTCTAACATTTTAAACGTGTATAACAGAATATCTTTGTTATATTCTACATAATGTCAAACTTTAAAAGATAATATAGGTCGTATATATTTAAAGTAGCGTTCACCCGTAACTTATATTATCGGTGGATTGAGATGACTTCGAAATCTCTGGTATTGAACGATTGTCGTCGATAACGACACATTACACCACTATACTTATTCCAAGGAACGAATTTCCTCACGTCAGTTTCAACATAATATACAACATATATAAATATATATTCTAGATAACCACTGAACTTAAAATTCAAAAAAAAATCATACAATATCGAATGTGGATGCAAAGAATAATAATGTGAAAATTCGTAAGGAATCAAACCAATAAAATTGTTTTGTTAATAAACAACCATTTCTTAACAACTCATATTATGCATTACAGTTAATGGTTGACAAGTGACGAAGAAACAACGTGGTTGATAATATATACATAATATAGTGCAATATCAAATAACTATGGATAAAAAGTTAATTTTTTTTACTTTTGAACTTACATGGTTAGTTAATTCTCTAATTGATTATTGATTAGTAACTTAATACAAGTATACAATAATAATATATTCTAGTATAAAATAATTAATTTGATATGAACGTTTAATGTCCATCTATACCTTGGGTGCAATGAAAATAGGAATTAAGATGGGACAAAATGTTAAATTATTATTTAAAGAATTTGTACAATCACCATGCTAGATTTAGGTGGTACTTAAGAAAAATGAACGAACTTATTTTTAGCCGAGTTTTGTTAATGCTTTTCAGTTTTCTCCATATTTATTATAAACTAAAAGTTAAATTTATTGTTTGGTATCTACTAACTTATATCTTAAGGCTCTCAATATTTACTTAACTTTACATTCACTAGTGGTTTTTTTCAATTTAACCACATTTGATATACCACTATATAGTATACAAATAGGTTTTTTGGTATATTGTATAAAAATCAAAGTTATGAGAAATCAAAATATATATTGTACCTGTACCTATATATAAAAGTCAGACATCCAGACTGACTTATCAATGGACAGCCAAAACTATGATGGACAGGCAGAAGTTTATATGGTAGGTACTATTGTGTATCAGTACCAACATGTAGTGATACACTAAGGAAGGAGTTCCCAAAATGTACATTCGAAAGAAGGCATAGGTACACAAAGATTTGTTGGGTCACGAAAAACGAATATTTTTTGTTGATATATAAGGTATCAGAAAAAAAAAATAGTTATTATAATTGGATCTAATTTTAGAGCAGTATTTTATATTTGGTCAAAACTACCTAAATTAATTTGCTTAAAATATGTGTAGTTGTTACTCACTTGGTGTTTAAGACAGAGAAAATCCACTGGCATTATATACTTTGTCACGGGCAATGCCGTTTAGGATCAGCTAGTACAGTATATAACCATAGCATAGGCCATAGAGTATTTATAGTATGTAAGCAATATTATAATATTTTTCTTACAAATTGTTTCTAACGCGTTTTTAGACATTTCATTAAATTATACTTTTCCAAAATAAATTAAATCAGTGGTTTCAGTAAAATCATGGTTTGTACTATATATAATATTAAAAAACAAATTATGGTAGGTACTCCGAATGAAAGAATTTCCATAAAACTATAGTAACTTATGATTAGATATAAATTGATCATAATATTCACAATCGAGTTTCAGCGAGCGCTTATTTTATCATATTTACACTTTACAAAAATTACCATATAAAATATTACCCTGGCTATTATATTGCTCCTCAGATCCCTATAACAAACTATACAATATATTAATAGAATAGATAACTAAAAATTGAAATCGATTTCTTAAGAATTGAGATTACGTGGACGGAGTCTTAATTGATCGGTGTAATGATTTAAAAATATTGTGTTGTTCGTGTTCACCGTCTGACCGTGCTACACATGTGTTTCTTATAGTATCGCATTTATATAGCTATCGATAGAAGTAACACACCATTCCGTTTTTTAATTCAGCGTTGCAGGTAATATGATTATCATTATTGCCTTAATTACACCAATTAAATAACTATCTAAAACCTATAATGATGGGCGATAAGCTCACTATACTATATCTAACGATAGCCTATAATGTTACATAACCGAAAATGAACCTGAACCAATCAATTGTATTTAACTCTATCAACAACATAAAAAAAAATTGATTATGTAACCGAAATCAGTAAAATTATACCAGCAGAAAATATACAATTTGTATCACGTATAAATGATAGATTCTGCAAATTGTTCAATAGTCAAACCATCATGGAAAATGTATTTAAAACACATTCTTCAATTCATGTCAATAAAAGAGAAATTCCCATTCGTAAACTTATAAATGAGTCCAAAAGAATCATTCTATCTATCCGATGTTTGGACTAGTATTCCTAATCAACTTATAATAAATGCTTTTCATGAACTAGGAATTAAAACCTCTTCTCAAATTTCTGACATGAAAGCTGGATTTGCAACAGAACAATTTTCGCATATATTAAGCTTGAGAAGACAAGTATATATTAATCAAGACAGTGTGTCTAAGCTACCTAGCTCAATCACAGTAAGTGTAGAAAACACCACGTTTTGAATATTTATTAGCGATGATACCGTAACTTCTTTTCAATGTCATCAAACCGAGAATTTTTCTAGCTAATGTAAAAATATACCTGATCAAATCAATATCATCGATATGACCGAAACCGACATGGAAGCAACCCTTGACTTACCACCATCTTCAAATGTAGAAAAAAATGCATCCTTCTTGCCACCTATTCTTAATGCTTAAACTATTTATACCACTCAGAATAATGATTCTTTAAGACCAAACCAAGCAAAAGATAGGGAAGATCCAACTTCTATTGATCAACCTAAAACCCCCGTACTAGCTGACAAACTAGCTCACAGTCAAGCACATCTTTGTCTACTGTCGCAACCATAGATAGATACCAGAAGAAGAATAGAAATGCTGGATAACTATTATATTATTTATATATAACTAATTTTTTGTAACCTTAATAACCTAGTATTTCATGCTGTATCAAAAATAAAAATAAATTAATATTGTAATGCTTTTAAGTTTTAACGATAGTCCATTTTTGTGTGGTCTATTTTGTTTACTGCTGCTAAACTGAACTATTTCTCGAGTGTACCTTTTCTACAATATCGGAGTGCCTCTACACTGCACTAACCAAAAAAAAAAACTAACAACCTTATACCAAACCTATACAGTATACACCATGTCATGATTGGTATGGCTGTATGCATAATAACTTAATCTTTGTATTGTAAAGTTACAGTAAGAGTGTAAAAATTACGGTAGGATTTATAGTAGGACATTTCCAACTTACTAAGTAAATAATTCTTAATTTTTCTAAAATATTGAAATAAATTGAAATATAACGTACATACAGAACGTACAACATGTATGCCGTTCTACTAGATGTATTTTCTAATTTAGTACTTTTTTTGTAATTTCTGTATCAAAAATTACCTACTCATTTGTTAATTTTTCATTTTAAACTATTACATTTTGAAATTTTCCGAGAACTTAAATTTTTTGAATTCAAACTCACTAAACGTACGGTTTCGGCGTTAGTGCCACGAGAGAGTTTCAGGCAAGGGGTAGGTTATCGGTATTGTTATGGTGGTGTAGTAGAAGGGGGTCGGCCAGAATGACCAGTCGCTGGGTAACGACGACGACGACTTCTCAAATCCCGAGCATGCTTTCCGGAAGTTTTAAAATACGGCTGCGTCGACGGCAATAAACCGACGAGAACCCAACTACCGCGTATACCAGAGTGGGCGGTGGATTCGCCGAAACCGTTTTGAGAATTCCGTAGTCCTCAGCTCACTCAGCCGCTCCGCTCTTTCCGTATCGTCACTGCGTCAGCCTTCTCTCACATTTTTATTAACGCAAACTGCGAACAGCATATAAACGTTTCGCACGCGGGCCACCGTTAAAACCGATAATATCGCCAAATCGTAAAAACTTCATTTTTACGACCGAGGAACGCGCGTATAGTGACGTTATAGAGATTTTCGGTATATATGTGTAATAATATAATAAGACCGTCATTGGCGATATGTGTATAGCGTGTATATAAATATAACATAACATATATGTGATAGTCTGCTGTGTTTGGCGCCTACAATTCGCACCGGAAACCAACCTCCGCGAGCCCCACTGCATGTCGCCGTTTCCGTATTTTATCTGGTACTCCGAGTCCATGAAACCGCGCCCTGTATACATATAAACATATGTTTATAGTTACATATTATTATGTGACTATATACATTATACATAATATTATATTATAGAGACCCAACTTTTACTCACTCCCTCCAGAACACATCCCTCGATCACATCCCAAGATCTCTTAACTAGTTTTTTTTATCGACATTTCTAGAATGTCGATATTTCAATTTTCTTTCCTGTATTTTCACCCCGATCAAATCCACTGCATTATTTAATCAACGAATAACCACCACTACGTCATTCAGATCTGATGTTGTGTACCTAATTCCCGTGGCTGTAAATAGTGTTCGGTTCAAAATAAACCAATTGGGGTTTTATAATATCATGTTATTTTCCACGTCAAAATCTTAATAATTTAAAATAAGTAGTGATAACAAACGAGAATTTAAGAACCTGCGAAAATGATTATTTCTACTATTTTATACAGATAATATGAGATACGTCATATTAATAAATTCACGTTGTCGTACAAATGAATCATAATATTATTATTATACTTTATTTTTTTCATTTAAAATCGTAGTGTATAACGTGATAATGAACTATTTATAGATATTTATCAACATATTCTTAACTTACAATACTATTTTGCAAAATAACCAAAAAAGCTTAAGTTATTGCAATGGATACTTTAACTAGTTAAATAATTAAACTGGAATTTTAATGCTCACATTTATTTTGTTATTTTTACTATAAAATTGTTTTTAATAATTTTAAAATATACTGATATTTTAATTTTTTTAGAACACTTTTTATTTAATTGATCACTGAACACATACAATTCAAACAAAGGTACCCCATCATCCATTTACAGAATAAATATATTGGTTTCTGGCACCTGTATTGGTATGTATAAATATACATTTATAGTGAATACGTCATACGTACATTATTCTATATATTCTTCAACTAATAAGTTTTAAAGTTGTTTAAAGGATTACACTTCATTTACACGCGTTTACAAGAAATGGTCATTAATATTATTAAGTTGTAAAATCCGCTTTAAAAACTTAACCATTATATTATGAAAATAAATTATACACAAAGTATAACTCTTGCAACTTAAGTTGTATATTATTTGATTAGTTATTTACACATACAATAGCAAAGAGTAGATAGATTAATAATAACACAATTCAAAAGCAGACCAGAACTGTAAACCCATATAATTTACTAATAGCTACACAATTAAGATATTATATCGCATTTCAAAATAGAAGTGAGGTGGGGTAGTGAGGTACTGAATTAGTACCATTATCAAATCTCTATTTGAAAGAAATGATAATAGTTGTAATGGTTAAAAAAAATAGTATTCTACGAGTTTTAGTTTGTAAGGTTCTAAATTCTAAGTCAAAACCAGTTGTCGACCAAATTGATTTTTTTATTATGTTATATGTAATTTAAAATAGATAATTTAAATTAAAATCTTTTTAACGTTTTCTTCCATAAATTTCGATAGCAAAATTTGTTTAAAATGTAATGTTCTGTAGGTCAAAAAGCGATCCATTAAAATTTAAATTAGGTTCTGTTTTTTTTTTTATTACATTTACACATCCTTTCATAATAGAGATGTTTTCATGTAAGATTTTTAATTTATATTTAGTTTTTTCCATGTAGACTTTTAAAGAACTTTAAAGTTTCTCATCACAATTAAAACAATAGTATATTATAAATAGACAATCTATCTACAAAAAATATTGTTGAAAAGTAGTAGCTTTACATTTTTAAAAAATGTATAAATTTGAAAAATATTATGTATGTTAAGTGAATACATTTTCGTTCAAATCTAATACACTAAGTATTATAAAAAAATTAACCATGTATTGGCATATAATTATTTCAATATAGAATGATGAACTATGCTAGTTTAGTATGTTATTTTATCATTAGAACCTATTCGTTTTATGATAATATTGTATTATCTCATAAATTGTAAATGGTATTTTAATGAAGGCAACAATGAAATCTAGCTTGACATTTTTCTACGATTTTTAAATTCCAATATTAGTGAATTAAACTAACAATAATAATATAGTACCCACTACCTACATGATAAAATTTCATTCAGGAATATTATGATATTGAGAGTTGAGACAATATTGAAAAAAAAAACGATAATTTAAATTAACGCTGATATAACAACGGTGGCGATGCTGTCTTTAACATCATATTCTTTCCACTTTTCTTAATGGTTCAATAGACACAAAATGATCTTCTTGTCTTCCATATAGGTAACTTCATATCTGTCTAGAAGTCAAGCATCCTTCCTTGTTCCATCTCATTCCACTTCCAATAGTCATAACCATGAACCATCCAATCCATCGAATCTATTTATATATTCTATAGGTATAATATAAGAATAACATTAGGTGGCGACTGATTTTGGTTTATTTAAACCACACCCCTCAATAAAAAAAACTGCTTTAGGTACCTTGTTAATCGTAGGACTTAGCAAAAGGCAAGCATTTGAATAATAAAGAGATGTAGTCGAGGTCGGCACTCCGCACGTGTTAGCCACACCTTTTTACGCAGCCGGGCGCGCAGAATCTTGCCACCTGAGGGTATACTCTTATATGGCCTAATATAAAATATTGGCATTTGACATTTTTGATATTTTATAGTTTTATTTTAAAAGTATTGATAAAACCTTTAGGCACAGTCAAGAAACTTGAAAATGTAATACAAGATCCAACATAACGTGATCTTATGACACTTTCAAAATATTGAAAAACATTATAAAACCTAGTAGGTATGCAGTATATTTGATTATAGAAATTAGTTAAAATGAATACGAAATCGGATATTTAAACGAAAAATAACGATTTTAGTTATTTTTTTGTAAATCAAAAATTATTATTAGTAGGGACTTGGAACATTTCCCATGACGTGTATTATTGATTTGTAAATTTATACAATAGAATTTTCAAAATATTAATGTTCATTTTAAGCTCTTTATACCACGAATCAATTACTCTGATCTACGGTACGTATGTATTAACTTATAAGTTAGGTATAATTACTAGGTAATTAATATATGTTTCTTTCTTTTTACAAAAATTGATTAATCCTTCTGTATTACATACTATAAGGAAAAAAATAACCAATATCAATATAAATATATAACAAAGTATCCTTAGATGAATCAAATAATCCAAAATACCAACTAGATTACAAGATACAATGCTACCAGAAACAATCCTCAAAGTTAAAGAAAAATTATTTTGCTTCTGTTTGATGACAGACAACAAAAAAAGCGCACTCATTTGATAAACCAATATATTAATTGGTCTGATCGAAATTTAAAAGACTAACTAATGTAGCTAATACTTAATTAATGTATTTTAATATATTTTAATACAAATTAAATGCATGATCACTATAGTTTATTTAATTTTGTGCACACACAGAGAAGTGTATAAAATATCTCTAGTCGTCAGATTTAAAATGCTTTCATCTTATTATGTTTAGTTGAAAACCATCAGCGTCACTACTTACCTGCACACATGATTCATGATTTTATGTTAATTCGTATCATTAAAAAATATTTATATACTCAATTTATATTTCAGTTTCATACTACATGAACACCCTATGATAAAATGCTGTGACTTAAATGATTAATCAGAATATTTTAACTTAGCTTTATATAATATAAATGCATTGGCATGTATGCTGTGTTCCCTTAATTCATTCATAATATGATATTTGTTTATTTACATTTTTATATATTATGAACCTAAATTATATATTTTGCTTGTAGTAGATCACATTCACATACATGTATACCTGAGTACATACATAAATTATATACAATGTACATCGTACATCAAGAAACAATATTTGATCATTTTTAATGAAAAGTTATATTTTGTGAATGTACTTACCATTTTCTACTATTTCTAAATCAATTTTCATAAATAATTTTATATGTTTGAATAACGTTGTTGAAAAATATAAGATATGAAATCATCTGTTTAATCATACTTCATAATTTATTTAGTTTTTCATTTCAAAAATGTTCTTCTCCAAGATTAACTTAGCACCAATATTATTCAATATAAAACATTAAATAATACAGTTTTTTACCTTCAAAAATTTAAATTGTTCAACAATATAATTGATATAAATTTAAATTATTACTGTAATATGTATATTATATTATGATTAATGTACAAGATATTTGTACGATAAACAATAGTGTTATTATAATGCATAAAATAATTGATTGTACAATTACAATCAAGTATATAAGTTCATGTTTGCTTGTCTTTAATATTTGAATTTATAATATGTAAGAAACATATTTCCAAATAATTTATTCTTTGAAAATTGTATACACTTGATATATTTTTTCTTTCAATTCTGACTGGCTTATATTATATTAAGACAATTTCAACTCAATTTTCAATCATTTTCGTTGATTTAAATATTAGGTACAAAATCAACAATAAAATCATCCAATTCATCATACTTCATAGTATTAAACTAGAATGATACCAAATACAGTACATATTATATTTTTATAATACAAATATATTATCTTAAGCTCAAATTATCAATACAATTTACAGGCCGAAATATTAGTACGGAATGTAAGAAATTTACATAAAATGTTTAGTAAAGAAACGCACACTAAAAAAAATGATTAGTATACACTGCAGCATACCATTTAAACATGAAAAGTTGTATCACTTATATGAAGTTAAGATAAGACACAATGAATAATGATAATGTTAAGGATTTTGAGAAAATTAAAATGATAAAGAAACAAAAATTAAAACTTTCAATATTTTACTGATACAAGTAGTATATCATTACATTTCAAAGGCACCGCTCTTTCGTTTTGTAATGATTACATTGTGTGCGTTACATATTATAAAGTTTTGCACATATAAATCATTTTGTAGAAAATATGTACTATATTGGGTAAAAGTCGTTGGTTGCTAAAAATCAATACAAATCTAAGAACTAATAGTATTTGAATGTTGATTTTATTTTTATTTTTTGGTAAAATACACGAGTTTGATTCACTTTTGAGAGCACTTTATGGTTAAACGCTTTTTGAAGTCTTTACAGCAAAATTATGCATGGCTGCAGAATACTCAAACGTGCTCTTCTATAAATATATACTTCGTCAACAATATACATTATATAATTTTTGTAATGCATGAAATGTGGTATAAAACAATCATAATAAGCCCCCAAAGTGCATTGGTATTAGTTTTAAACTAAGAACACAATAAAGAAAAGTAGGACAAAAAAAACTTGCATACATTTTAGTTTTCAACAAACCGTTTCATATATATTTTGAAATTATTGAAATATTAAATAATCTTAAACATTTTTTCCTAATATAGAAAAATAAGGGTATAATAGGTACATGAAAATTTACATTTTTGTGGAATCCCAATATCGTACAGTTAAATAAAACTCTTTTATAATAAATCATTTTTACAAACTTTTAAGGCCAAGGGTCTCGTAATTTTCATCACTATGATATAATCAATGACGTAATAATACATTTTTTATAGAATTATTATTCACAAATAAAAATAATGATTAGAAAAAATGTAATCCATAAATATAATATATCTAATCTATATCTATATCTATAAACATATTAACTAAACTGAAATCTACTTTATATGCATATTGTATAGGTTAGGTTACTAATTTCAATAAAAGATAAATTAATAAATTCATTGAGACTTTGGAATATCATAGTTTTCTTTGTATTCCAGAATTCAACACCTAAAAGGTGGTTCACGCATGCATTTTGTCCTTATAAACGAAAATTAAAAACTAATTTTGTTTTTGTTTATTTCTAGTTTAGTGGTTTCCGTTGGAAACACAAAAAAGCAATTATTATTTTTAAATTTGGTTGTCACGGGAAAGGAATTCCCCTTTGAAAAATGTCATTCTTTATGCTTATAGTTCTGTCATAAACATTTGATTACACTGGGGGGTCAGTATTGTAAGAATACTTTTCAATTACAAATTTAAAATACCTCCCAAATATTATTTACAGAGGTATTTGGAATAATCTCAAGTTCAAAAAAATTTCTTTTAATCAAAAGTGTGTTTATTGCGTTACAAATTACAATGAATACAATCACTCATTGCATAAAAATTAAAACAAGTTTACAAAACTTGGAGTAATGAAAACGAGATATAAAACGGTTTTGCTTTGATGCAGCATAATATAATAGGTACGTCAACAGTCAACACGATATGATTACTAAATGTGAATTACGATGGTCAAAAACATCAGCCCGTTGCCCTCTCCCAAAATTGCAAGCAACAAAATACTTATAATAATATGTGTAACATACTAACTCGTGTTATCATTCTACATACCTAGACAATGTATACCTACATTAAATCTATACAGTGGCATATTAACGGGGAGGGGGATCAAGGCGATCAATCCCTCCTTTACTATAGGCTGTATATAATATGCAAAAGTTTTCGTAGTCTTAGGCCTCTGACTTAACTAGATAAAATCATATCCCCCCCAAGACAAAAACAAAAATACGCAACTGAATCTATAAATAGGCTGAATAGAAAAGGAAAATAATAAATAACTGACATTATCTTGACAGTCCTAATATAATAATTATTAGAATCGTTATAACGTAAATATTTATACTTTAGGGCCGGGCCTTTAAGGCACGGTCGCATGGTATTTTTATTTAACAAGGATTACAAGTAGAAACTAATTTACACTATAGGAATCAAAAATAGTATTCAGTAATAAAAATATATTTGAAATAACGTTGAAATACCTACTTTCAATCTAAAAGTATTTAAAAAAGTTTTCAACACTTTTACTCAAACATTTTACAACACGGGTTGCGGTGGGAGGTGGACGTACATTACGACTTTATGTGTGAACAAAAAAGTAATAATCCACTTCAGCATTGTTATTCTAGGAACCGAAAATATAATATGTATCTCAATTTTATTATATTTTATTTAAGACAACATTTTGCATATTATTATTATTTCAGCATAATGCAATTGGTCATTATATCCGTCTGGAATTATTTATTGCAATCGATATTTACTACGACGTCTGTCAAGACGTGTCAACACAACTTCACAACCCACATGTGTCCACTCCCCACAGGCCACAGTACTTATATAATTTATAAATGAGAGTTGCTTATCGCGTTCTAATACGTCTTCTCCTCCAAAATCACAGAATGAGTTTGAATTCAGTTTTCAATTTTATACTACTAGGTTTTTTGGCCAGATTTCAAGCGTAGCTATATGAATAATTATAATTTGGTATACTTAATACACTTAGATATATATTTTAAATGTAATTGTATCAGGCATATAATATACTCGTATTTATAAATACTCAGAAAATCAAATATGTATTTAAGCACATACGTTTTGGAGTTAGTAAGACGTGTTGTGATTTACAGATAAGTACTAATGTATAGAAGATTAATACAACAATAGTTAACATTCGATTATGTAACTCAAAGTTTTCAAAATATTATAGATTCTACAAAAACTACAAAGAAGTTAATACGCAATGGAATCGTTTTAAAACCGTTTATAGCTGATTTATGATCTAAACACTAATCTTTAAGATGCAAATTACAATAACGTATATAATATATATCATTTATCTGCTGACCTTAATCCAGTATCGATAAAAAAGGAAAACAAATCATCGAATAATATTGTTGAATATTAAAGTCGTATAAAAATATACGTATGATTGACAAAATATAATACCTAGGTAATGAAATAATAAAATAACAATAATACATTTTGGAATTATATCCCATCAGAATCATTGACATAAAAAATAAAATAAAATCGACATCCCATGGAGGTCACGGAAGATACAATTAATTAGATATGTACATTACATGTGTCTACATGCAAATATCATCTGAGGCGATCGGTGTGTTTTCTTACAGAGTCCCGAATACCGCGTTAATAATAAATACTACTATGTATACCTAATATTAATTGTCTAGCTTATGATTCTTACTGAAAGCGTTTCACAACACTGTGGTATCAACCGTATAGAGTGACACACGGTAAAACATATTACGCCTTACCTCCGTACTCTCTGGCTAATGACACTCTCTAAAATAAATTATAATGGCACTGTTAACTCGTGAGTACGATGGTATGCGCTTGTCGATTCTATGTTCGTTCCTTCTAAGCTGGATTCACTTAATGATTACATATACCGTGGTACTATTCAGTTTAATAAAACCCCATTGACACATAGTACGTATATCTCGGCGCTGTTCCTATAAAAGTTAAGAACGTAAAATGACTAAAATAATATTCAAACTCGGGTTTCGGGTCGGAAACACTTTTATTCAGGTGTAAAACAAACATAGAGATAGAACAAATCACTAAATCAAAAACACTTAGCCCGTACTATACGACTGTCACTTCTAGCGCACAATCGTCGTATCTATGTTCTCGGTGAATCACTCAGAGACAGTGGCTGGCTCAGCTTTTTCCTATGGGATGGGGGGGGGGGTGAACAGATACAAACACTACATCTTTTTGTTGAGTAAACTGAAATTATCAAAGAACTATAAATTACGCATAAAAAAAAGTTCATGGGGGGATATGACACCCTCATCCCCCCCGTGAGCACTCCCCTGCTCAGATACAACGGGACTGCCCGGGCCTGCACGATGTTATATAGGAAAATATAATTTTCGCCTCAACACGTCATCTCGCTTCGCTGGCCTGTCCTATTTTAATAATTAACTGCTTAAAATATTCCCACCTATATTCCATATATTATATTAAATAATATTATGTTGACAACTGTTTACAATATACTACACATCTTAAATATTAAATTCGTTAGGTCGTTATACCGCAGTGCTCAAAAAAAGAAATCATCACTAAGCTTTCCAGTAGAAAGTTTCCACCGTACACATTTATACATTATTCCACGGGAATTGTACATTGCACAATAATACGTCTGTTAGAATTTAAATAATTCATTAATATTAATTTTTTTTTTTTAAACATCTCGATAAATGACGATCCATTAAATTCAAATGATCCATTAAATCTATATCTAATAGTCATGCAACTGATCATAACTTATCATAAATCAATTTAAACTAATATTTCGCCTATTTGTAATTTTTTTTTTTTTTTATTAATTGTAAAGTGTTCCTGACAAGGTCATCTAAACTTATTGATAATATTAATTGTATTTATAACAGAATTAACAATTGGTAATGCATAGTTTACAACCTATTTGTAATAAGCATTAATATATTAAGCATTATACCAATCAAACACGGAATGTAATGTATTTTATTCTAACTTTAATAATTATCGTTTTTAAAATGATATGTATCTGAGTATGAATGTATTATTTAAATTATTATTAAATGTAATGAATAACAATCGATCCTATTTTTTTCCTGAGTGCGAAATTGCTTTATACTTTAATATATTATTATAAATTAAGTATTAACTAATTCATCATATTATTGTATACTAAATGGCTTACCACGTGCCAAAAAATAGGTTATGTTAAACAAACTAGATATCTTTTAATAAAATATCAATATCATTTGTATTATTATTTTTTTGTATTGAGCCCAAGAACGGCAACTATGGCCATTGGCTATTTTGTTTGTTTGTAGGGGGGAGCCGGGAAGGGACGATTGGAATGGTTGGTTTGAAACACGTTTGTATGTGTGGCAAGGATTTTTAGCTAGAAATCCAGGGTGTCCACCCGGGAGCTAGCAACACAGACTGATATGTACAGTGTACATTGTACACTCATAGGATTTCAGCAGTTGAGTGTACGGACCGGGCTACAGCAAGCCACATTTTTATTATTATTACCTAGGTGATATTTTATATACAGATACCCTTCGACTATTAAACATACCAAGAGTCATATCGTATCTATATTATAATTCGTATATAAAATAGGCACTATTTTTCTCAATCGTTTTTTAACAAAAAACCCAACAACAACAAAAAGGTTAGACAAGTGGATTACCGCTATGCAAGGCTATAATAGCTCAAAAATTGGTAATACAAATTACTATTATTCCTTAATTTTTTTTTGATTTTTTCTGTCACTCAAAATCTACTGGCAATTTTCCATTTTGACCTTCACAATGCACCAACTACATTCACTATTCTATCAGAAAATCGAAGGATGTTTACCAAAAAAAATCATTCATCATCATTGTAAATACAATATAGTAAATACCTACATTCATTCGCTACGCTCAGAATCACAAACAAAAAAACGACGTCACCGAGACAGGAGTTATTGTTTATTATTTAATATAATGTAAAGTAAACAAGTTAGTGATCTCCAGATGACGTAATTGACATAGATCACTGTTCAATTTAATAACAAACTACAACAGTCTGACGTACGTGTACTGTATACAATATAATACACTCAGACGTTCTAAACGACTGTTTTATAGAACTAATGTTTGGCCACTTTGGCGCCAAATTCACATTTCGCGACGGATCTTCAGAGGTTTTACACGGCGTCGCGTTACGACAGCAAGTCGCTTTTGCTCGACACGAACGACGATGATACGTGCATAAACACGTATAATCTCGTGCCATTGGTTGCAAAACGTTGCACAACTATAATCATAATTACTATTACTATTATACTGTTATACTATTATGGTAATAAAGTAATATAAATACTATATGATTATTATACAGTCTGTATATATATATATAAGCACGAAGAGTACGGAGAAAATAAAAACGATGAAAATATCAATATCGTGATGAGAAATTATTGATTTTTTCGTATAATATCGTCGTTTCCTTTCTGTAGCATCGTCTCAGGAGACTGGACGTCATGCTACAGCAGCCAACGATGTGACTGTACCGCGGTAACTTATGATCAAAAACATTTTCGGCACTGAACTTCATAGGTACTTGATAATAATATAATACGGTATTAGAACCAAAAAGAGTTGATACCGTTTATATACATTTATTGGCTGTTTTATACGAGAGACTGTTCTCGTATAGAATACATTTTAGCGTCACTGACAATATTGTGACCAATTGGAATTTTTGTTTCTTTTATTTTCTCACGTCTCCAAGAAATATTGTCTGAAATAAAAAAAAAATCTGATAAAACATGTAAGTACGCGCTTAATAGTAATATATTGTCATTGCGGGACCATGTAAATAAGATATTAAATATTAATATCGCGCGGCTTGCGATTTATTAACCCAAGAAGTTATTAACAACCTCGTGCTGTTAGATCAAATCGAATTGCCAGAGAAAATTTCATATTCAATTTTGAAAATTTTGACAATCACATTTAAATTTTCACATCGATCAATAAAATAATCTAATTGTTCTTATTATTTATTTAATACTCAAAATTTGCACCAAATGTAAAATATTCAAACTATTTTGACTCTTTTTGAACTAATTACAGCCATGAGAAATTTTTCAAATGTTGTAAATTATTTTTCAGTTAGAAATTCATAAAAGTTTTCCTTTTCATAGCTTACATTGGACATTTTTATAGAAGATTCCCCACTAATTGTTCTAACTTTAACAAACACAAATATTTACCGAAAAGTTACATTATTTAGAGCCATAATATATTTTCGATTTTTATTAATTGTCTTTTTTTAATTATTAAATTTGATTAAGTATTTATACCAGTATCCTAGGATGAAATTATTTGTACTGTAAAAATGGGAAGAAATCAGAATATGTCCCGTCCATAAACGTGATAACGTAACTATAGTGTGTCTATAAAGTGTAAGTTCAGAAACGCTGGTACCGGGAGGGTTATGGTTATATAGTGATTATACATGTATACCTACATTGTATTTGACTTATGTTATGGAGATTTCTTTTTGGGCTGGATGATAAAATGTTATAATATATGGTATCGTATTAGTATTTACGAAAATAGTTTATTGTTAATCTTAAATATTTCTCATTAAATTTGATTAAAAATGAATATTTCTTGTATTCAAAAAATATATATGTAATCTAAATTGTAGAGTTGTAACAATAAAATGTTATATGCAAGTAATGTGGTTGATAGGTACCTTTAACCCAGTCTTATAAATTGTATTATGTAATAACTGTAATAGTTAAATCAATCACCACGTGCATTTTATAAATTGCCCCAACTTACAATTTTAAACTAACTCAATAATACTAAGAACAGATAAAGTTGTTTTTCTTAATTTCTTCATATCTTCTCATAATATTTTGCACAACAGTATTATTTTCCAATTTCTTTTAGCCATTTTATTAAATCTTCTTTCTCTTTTTCAACTATTATTTCTAATATAAAAATAACTAAACTATAAACAAAAATAAAATAACTGTGTTTAACTTATTTCATAAGTATTGTATTTGTTTAATAAAGTTTTCACATTTTTTAAAACAAAATGTTTTCAATGAACTAAAGAAAATTAATTTACCCAGAATGCAGAAAATGAAATTCACATTGACACATTTTATGATTAAAATAAAAAAAGTATACTTCTATTATATAAGTATAATTAAATTAAAATGTTCTTTAAATATACAAAAGCTGTTTACGTATAAAAGTAACTAATATATGTGCATATAAATATCTTATACAGATATTATAACCATACTGATATTGGTGTATTCAACCATGTAAATAATCAAAAAAAGTAAAATAAAATGTTTAAAATTGCTTTATTATAAACAATATTTTACATATATTTAGAGTCAAAATACCTATCTGAAACAATAAGAGTTAATAGTTCTAATTATCTGAACAAATAATTAGAATTAGATAATTTTTTTTACATCATCATTAATAAATCAAGTATTCAGATATACTCAACATAATGTATTTTTATAGAAGAAATGATTGTTTGATAGATTATATAGGTAGTTACGTAAATATATGTATTTCATTAATACACTTATTATTGAAAAAATCATTATTACTTTCACCAATTTGTTTTGGAGTAGGTACCAAAAAGTGGATTTTGAAAATTCTTACTATGATACTGTGTCGGTTGAATTAGACTTCAGAGCAGGGGATGCACCGCCGACAGCTATGGATGATGATGATGATGTGATAAGCGTTTGTGAACAAAGTATGCTAAAGGAGCTGAGAATAAAACTATAGCTCGAAGATTTTATCTATATAAAATATCATAAAGAAGTGAGCACTTATCATTTAATTTGTAGTAATAGGTAGAGGTTATTTATAGGTAGAGTAACCTGGGGTATTATGGCGCATGGGGAAAAATGAACTATTGTGCATAAGTAATTTAATAATTGCTATCTGGTCAAACACTTTTATTATTATGATTATGTTATCATAGCCAAATGTGGTAAAATATTTTTTTCAGCAATTTATGATGTTTTGGCGGCAATATGAGGTAAAAATATATTAATTGTATTCGTCTGATATAATATTTGACTAGTATAGAAGTAATGATGTGTACTATATAACGACACTTTAGATGTTGCTTTTATATATATATATATTCGTTTAGTACAAGTAGGTGACTAAACGTCAATACTAATAAAATATTAATATGATAACAACTGAATATACTACAATACTGTTTATGCAGAAAATCATATTGGGGTAAAATGGCTTAGTGGGTTTTGACTTTTGGGGTAAGAGTGCGCAGTATTTCTTATGTGATAATTGACTACCTATATAAACATTTAATTTTTCTAGCTAGAAATTGAATTAATTATATCTATTTAATTATTAATTTATTTAAACTAATAGGTACATTATATCTACGATGTATTAACAAATGATTAAATAATATTATGTAATATTTATTGAATAATTATACTTAAAAAAATTACTTCGACTTAGTATTTACTACTAATACTGTATTAATTATATATTATATTAGGAACTATTATATTATGCATGCATATTATATATATATAACTTATTATTTGATAAAAATAAAATAGATAACATTCTTTAATAAAATAGATTTTTATGAATTAATTTAGCATGCGGCCTATTACCCCATTAGGTGCACACTTTTACCCCAATAATGGGGTAAAAGGACGCATTTGTTATAATTTCTAATTATTCAGAATTTTTGGTATTTGCTTTTTTAAAATCAAATTTTGACCTGAAAATTGAAATCTACGTAATATTTATGATAGGAAAACAATATAACAATACTTCTAAAACGTGTATGCTACCTCATACCAGCTGTTAAATGTTGGGTGCGCCATTATACCCCAGGTTACTCTAGGGGTGCCTAGAATATTTTTTTTTTTTGTTTTTTAATTAGTTTTATTACACAATCTGTAAATATATTATTTTTTACAATAAGTGTAAGTGTTGTAGATTAATAAAATAAAAATAAAAAAAAAAAATAAAAAATACAAATAAAGAGAAAAAGACAGATAATTTGAGCGAAGAAACCATCCAGTGATGGTACTTCTTGGAGTTGTGGATAGGTTTTATTCAGTCAGTAGGTCCCGACACCATTTTCGTTTTAAACGTCTTCCAGGGTCACCTGGAATGCTGAGGGTAGATAAGTTTGAGATTAGAGGATTGCGGTGGTTGGAGAGATTTGAGTGGAATCGTTTATACAGAGTTTTGGCTACGAGTTGAACTGTTGGAATAGAGAGGTCTTTATGGAGTGTATCGTTTGAGACGTAGAAAGGGGCTTTGGTAATTTGTCGAAGGCATTTAGATTGAAATATTTGAATTTTTTTATATTAGATGGTTTGGCTGAACCCCAAAGTTGTATACCATATGACCATACGGGCTTTAGTAGTAATTTATATATAAGTATTTTGTTGTTCAGATTGATGTGTTTAGATGTAAGGAGAAGACGTAGCTGACGGGATCGGTTATTAAAAGCAATACGTTTGGTATGGATGTGGTGGGCCCAGGTCAATCGACGATCCAGGTGGAGTCCGAGATATCGGACATTTTGTGTGGGTGGAATGGGTAGGTTATTGAGAGTTATGGTAGGGCAGTTTCTAGGTCTTAGAGTGAATGTGCAGTGGGCTGATTTTGATTCGTTTATTTTTATTCCCCAATCTTTATACCAGGTTTGGAGAAGATTTAAGTGGACCTGAATGTGGTTGGAGGCTATTTCAGGGTCTGAGTTAAGCGCCATAATAGCTTTGTCATCGGCAAAGTCACCTGTGATCGTATTGTTGGTTGTTGGTTGGTCGGAGATGTATAGATTGAATAAAAGTGGAGCTACTACGGCGCCTTGGGGAACTCCAGCATGGATGGGGTTTGCCTAGAATATAATATACATTTTTGTATAGTTATTTGTTGTAAATATAAATTTGCTACTTTAATTTAGAATACAAGTGTAGGTGTACAGTGGCGTATTTAGAAAGAGATCAAGGGGATCACCGCCTCCCTGCCATATGCTGTATATAATATGCAAAAGTTTTTGGAGTCCTAACGTAAGGCCTCTTACTTCAACAACGGAGATATGTACTGGATAAAATCATTTCCCCCCTCCCAAGACAAAAACCTAAATAATATGCCACTGTAGGTGTATACCATTTCTTATAGACTGCAAGACTTCAAAATATATTACAGCTATATTTGCATTCATACGTCGTTCCTTTTTTACTATGATTTTGACGCCTCTTCAGGTCAGGTAAAAGCGATAGCGTCGCTTTTGCTAAATTACATTTTAAAGAAGTAAACTAAGAACCCTGTACACACTATCAGTTACTTGTAAAATTTAAAAATTGGTGGCTTACTTTGAGTGGTCCGAAAATGTCCAGTATGGAACATTCTCAAAAAAGATAACCAACAATATGTGACATGCAACAAGGAAGTGAAAATACTATGGATTAACAGACCTAGAATTTAAGGAGACAGTGAAACCAATGTGGCAACTTATGGGCAGGGAATGGAGAGACTGTAGCGGAAGAAGAATAAGAGATGACGATTTCCCCAAAAAATTGACCGTTTGTTTGCTATAGTAATTACTAATTGATTCACTTGCATTGAGCGTAGTATACATATAGAATAATAAAACCAAATATTTAAACTTCTCGCACTATGATTTTACTATTTATTCATATAGGTACACTCGACTAAAATAAATCCGAAATAAATGCCTGTACATAAGCAACTGAATTACAATTTGGAATTTATATTACAGCAACAGACAAATACAAAGAAAAATCCACAAATGGCACTTCTAATAATGGAATTATTCTAAAATTATTCTATTAATTTCTAACTGGAATTCTAATCATTTTTTTTTATTATTGTAAACTGAGTTTCAAAATAACTTTTATAAGTTGTCAGATTTTTAAGAAGCTAAGTAAAATGAACGTATTTTTTTTTAGTCTTAAATATTATTATTTGTTTGAATAATTATGTAATCGCCACTAATACTTAAATTGAATTTGAATTAAGTATACCTAATTAACATTATAATATTAGCGAATACTACATTATATAAATAAATAATAATTACATAATAAAATTAATATATTATTGAACTGATCACTGAAGTAAACATGTATAAACAAATATATTTTAAAAAAGAAGGTTAGTGCAGCGAGGTGGAGTAGGTCAGCGATGGTGAAAGTTTTTCCATCGTCCCTTCGGTCCTCGGACAGGCTAGTGTTATTATTATAGTATTCGATTTGAATGCAATGATTGCATTCGGTAAAAAAACGGTTCTGAGCGGACGAAAAAAAATGTATGCATTAATAAGTAACCATTAATATACCTAGTGTGAATTAGGTATTTTTTAAACTGTATTCGTTTCTAGGTACCTATGGTGATAAACAAGGCGTTAGAAAAAAAATAGTTAGAAAAAAAATTTTGGTGGTTAAAAAAATATTGAGAGTATCTAAAAATGACCTGTCTAAAGTATCATCTTGATCCAGTTTGCTAAAATATAAGATACTCTACATTAAAATTGAAGCATTTCTTCTGGTAGAAATTTTGTTTACAGGATAAAAAAAATTAACATTGTTGTAAAACCACTAGCTTCCTCGCTCCTCTCAGAATCTAAAATACAAATAAAATACACAATTAATGATTAGGGTTAGAATTTATTTTTGGTTAGGTTAAATTAAATAATGATAGCAAAAAAATACTCTCATTCCTAAACTGTATTAATAATATTTCCTAAAAAAAACTTGTAAAACTTATTGAGATAGCGATTAAATTATGATACTGCATTTGTACCGACATCAACGTATCTATTAATTAGTGGATTATGTAACATGGAATATATTCAATGATTAAACATATCAATCAATGAAGAACGCTAAATACTAATGTGTTAATTGGAAGTTATAAGAAGTTGATATTGTTTATGGGTATTTGAATGTATAGGTGACGTGATTACAATAGACAAAAATATATCATTAAACCGCAAGAACTAGTAAACCAGATTCTCATTGAACCATGGCCCAATTAATGACCAATTCGAAGATCAAATAGAAATGTTGAGTACTGGTTACACCAAAGTTAATAGTGTTATTAACCAATTTCCATTGTATATAAGTCGTTCATCAGCCGATAAAGTTTGAGAACAGGGGGAACTTTGCGTAGTCACTAGGCACGATTCAATTTAGTGAAATATTGATTATATTATATTGTGTAGTACTGCAGTGGCAACCAATAAATACTGGTGTAGGAGGAGTAGGTATAGAGAATAAAGTTTTTAGGCTATTTCCATAGTTTTCCGAATTTTTTTTTAAGTTCTAATTATATTTGACTGCTTACTGCTCCGTACAGCCTACACGGTGATTTTGTAGTTCACTTCCTAAAATAAACCGTAACCACTAATCAGAAATATAATTATTATCAATATCAACGTGACAGGATTAAATAAATATAATAACATAGTAAGGTGGATAAAGAGTAACTTAAGTATACATTTTTGGGATTTACACAAAATCCGATCCCTTTTTATAGCGATGACACGTAGACGTATCGCGTTTCAAATACTGAAATACATATTATATTCGTTGGATGTTTTCAAATAAAAAACTCATAGGATTAGTGGAAACTGAGCAGATCCAAACCCATAGATGTATCCATTGTAAACAGAAAACAAACAGACTCGTGTGTTCGATTATCACCATAGATATCGAGTTTCAACCGCTCTCTTTACGTACTTACTTGAAACTTCACTACACCCCTCAGGCTGTGAAACGAGAGTTTTCAATAGGTACGTTTCTGACACGAAAAACCTCCCTTAGTCGTTTAAAACTACACGGCTTGCTTTTCGATCAATGGCGTGAACAAAAAAATAATAAATATTGACGGTTCCGTTATACATATTATAATAATAAATAACTTTTTGCGTGTAATCATAGACCAACAAATCATTTATTTGTGTAAAAATTATTTTTTTTTTCCTCTACTTAAGATTTATTATTTTAAGTAGGTAACCGACTTGAGCCTACTTTTTATAACATAACAAAATAACACAATATTATACTAGGTATTTTCTTATTCTATTCAGAAATACAAACACAATAATACTGTATTGGTAGATTTGGATACGATTACAATATATTATGTTGACGATAAACGTCTTGTGTACCATATAATATTATTATGCAGGGTACAGACAAACTGACGAAGTGGTATGCACTCGGATTTCAGAGAATGCGTAGCCTTGAAGCAAATCAGCCAAAGAATTTATACTTTGTATTTTGTAATCTTAAATTGATTATCCACCTAACATTCTTGTCATGAAATAAAAATATCACAACTACCTATACTAATTTGATTAAAAATAATACTCTGAGTATTTTGATGATTAAAAATAAAATATAAGATAATTGGTAAATCTAAAATCCATTTCCTCTAGTGGTAGGACTATCAAATATGAATGATAAAATATTTAATACCACACGATGTCGTATAAACGATATTATTGAACTATATTCCAAGTTCTAGCTGCAGATATTATATAGATAAATTATAGTTGGTAATAATATAATGTTTGAAAAAACAGAGCAAAGGCATAGAATTTTCAATATTTATGAACCAACTAAATTCAATTTTCTATCAGAAATAGCCTTTAAAGTTTGAGATCGAATCATTACAAACATGTACATTGTACACATATGCAAAAAATCATACATTATTGCAAAATCAATGATTGACATTCATGGCTCCCCAGACAAATACAAATCGACTATATATACCTACCTATATATAAAATATATATTATATACATTATACCAAATACAAATCAAAATATAAATCCTCGTTAAAATATTATAATATAACAAGAAATGTATATTTTGTCTAAATAATGTCTATACAGTTATACAATAGTATCACATTTCTGATAAAAATATATTACATAACTTCTCGATTCGCTTTAATGTCTTTGATTTAGAACTTAAGTGACGTTATAAATTCATTCCTATACTGTATGTCCGGTGCTTTGTTGAAGGTCGAAAATAAATCAATAATAAATACATTATGAGTATTTAATACATTATTAAAAATAATAAAGTTATATTTAAATACTAGTTTTTTAGTTCTTCTTGTAATATAACTATAGATATAACCGTATATTATTTTATTATAATAAATTAGTGATAAATAAATTTAGTTTCATCAACTTTTAAATATAGGCATTACATCAGTGGTTTAATTTACATGGAAATATGTTGACATGCCTACTGCTTACGCTTTCTGAATTAAATTAAATTTGAAACACTTTTTATTTTAAAAAAAAAACATCACCCATTTTAATGGATTTAAATTAATTTATCTGATTCAATATTTTTATTTTATCTTCAAGATTGTTATCGGCCCTACTGAACATGTTCACGGGGGATCTAAATATAAGTGAATACGTCGTACCTAGGTAATATTAAAAAAAAAAAAACATATTTTTTATTTTAAAAACAAAATTCTTAGTATGTGTGTATTGTGTGATAGTTTGGACGTCCCCCCCATGCCTTCCCCCAACGGATTTTAGCATTAGTGGACGTTTACCCCTTGCTCTGAGATATTTCCTTCCGAATCAATATATATTTTTTTACACATAAAAAAATAGGTTGGAAAATAGGTTCTGTTGTTTTACCTGAAATAAACGATCATCTTATATCGGCAAGTATCGACTATCCATCATTCACGTTATGGATTTATTACGAAATTAAATGATTGATGGACCAAATGTTATGTGAAAGTAATATTGAATTATATACTTTATTTATTAATTTAACGATTAGGTATTTAATAAGAAATTTCGTAAACAGTACAATTGTTGTTTATTAGCATTTGTAATTTGTATATTACTGTTTACATTTTTTTAAATATTTAAATTGGTCAATTTTGTATTGACAATAGTGTTATTATAACGTATTATTGAATTATATTAATATATTCATTTAATCATTTAAATATTTATCGATTTGCAAATTTCATTGTATATTAATTATTATAGGTATTGTTTAATATTTTTAGTTTTAATTTATAGTTCGGGGGAGGGGGGAAATTGTCCAGTTCGGGGTGCAACATCCAATAAATCAAGAGAGAAAGGCATGGGGGGACGGACGTCCTAGATTCGTATTGTGTAGTATTAAGTAGAAGTTATAGAAATATATGGGTGTCCTAATGCATGCCTCATGCCTGTATATGGATTTCAATGTAATTTAATTAATTTAAGTATATAATAAAGGAATATAATTTTGTATCGTATACTTTACTATCTTTGTTACAGATATACCTAGTTGATTATCGATTAAAACAGTTAAATATATTATAATGTTATTCTTAATTATTCTAATTATTATTACAAAATATTCTATATTCTATACTTACCCTTACCCATTACCTCTTAAAAGTATAAGTTAACATTTTCAAACAGTTTGTTACCTACATAAAAGAACATAGTTAAAGGGAAAAATAGCAAAAATACAAAATTATTGTAACTGTATGTTTAATATTGGTTAAAGGTAGTCAGGTAGATACTTTTTTTTCTAAGGTTGTCAAATTGTACAGTCTTAAAATAATAATATGTTTCCGGCTCACCACCATCGATAACGATGTCTGTCGAAGAGCATATCTATTCTAACGACCATATACCGTGTATACAGACATTTCTTGGTCGATCTATATACGTAAGTATATGCAACCTAATAAAACTTGATGTGCTGTTTTTAAAACGGTGGGTTCTCGGACAACGTTAAAATATATGTTATTATGTGCTGTTACGTGGGACGAAACCGTTTTGTTGATAAAATAACGTGTCAGCAGATAAGTAGATATTTGTCCAAATATATATATATATATAGTACCTCATAATTCATTTGTTTGCTTTTGGTGCTGACCTTAAAAGTGTAAGTACTTTGCTCGACTTTCGCATATGCCTGCCCACTAACCGTCAAAAGATTCCTCTTGTTTGGGGAGGATCTCTCGATATTTGTCTCGGTTTAGTTATAATATCAAACACGATAAATATTTACTTTTAGCACTTTTATCTCTAACGATATTAATTTTGTTTACACAATTCCTGTATAACTCTCGGTAACTCGTTTATCATAAATTATTGTTAAGTAAAATATCAATTGGATGTTCTCTTTAAGTTTGTAGTATAATATGGTACGCATAATATGGTTTATTAAATTAGTTTCCAATGTCAAATAACAATCACTATTCACTAATATAATAATACCATAATAGACATCTGGAATAATACTAGTATAAACTATTAAACTATAAGCGTATTGTGAACATCAAATATAAGTAACCAAAAGTGCAGTAATATGCATAGACGCATAGTGCTTCATCTCCAATGTTTCAAACACTAGACATGTCCTAAATAATTTTAAATTTTACGGCACAGGTCGCTAAATTGTATGCGTAAGTAAAATTATGTATACACCTCTATGAATTCTTGAGTAGTTGATAAAATTCCTTAAGGTGCCATTTTCAAATACGTAGGTATCAAGCTTGTGGTTGGACAGGTCCAGCGATTATCTCCGTTTGGCTAATACAATATTTATAAATGATATATTATATACATCTACTTATATGCCAAGCTCCACTCGACTTATTGACAATTACGCATAGGTCACCTATTTATTAAACAGAAGCCATTTAAAGATCTACAGGCAACAGCCCTTTCAATTTTAAGAATACATTTATATTTTAGATACCAAAAAATGTAAAACACGACTATCTGCCGATTAGCAACAACAATACATAGGTAGGTAAACGGTATACCTATCCAAATATTTAATACAGATAATTAAATTTCGTATACAAGTTTAAATAAATATCCGGGTCTATAATGTACTTATGACATTGGTAAAATAAATTAACTACCATATTGTTAAACAATAATCTATCTTGTTTATGCAACATATATAATATAAGTTCAAGTCTTGTCTTACTCATTTATTAATTAATATTTAAAATTCAGTTATACATAAAAATTTGTTTAAAAAAGTGGGGAAGTGGATACCATTCTGCTGTAAAATAGGTTTCAAGTGGGTTACTGTAGTGCATGTATTAAATTTGAAATCTATGATATATCATTGTAACGATTATGAGCGGTTAAACGGAATTTGCAGCCTATATAACTAAGTATATTTCAATTTTCATGATATCATTTTTGATATGGCTATCAAAATAATTTATGTTATGATTAGTTTTGTGGTAAGCAGCTGATTATATTTTTTCCGAAAATATTGTATGTGTTTTATTATTAATATTTAAAAATATTATAATATGCTACCGATATATATTTATAAAATATATTATTGTTATTAACTATTGAGTCAATACCGCCTTTCCATAGAACGGTGTGAATAGTTTCGTAGTACGAATAACAGCCAACAATAGTAGCTGAACATTATTCTCAATATTTTTAAAATGTCACTGCATATGAATATTAAAATATATTTTAATAAACTTAAATGTTTCCAGTCGCTACTAGTAGATTTTTTTAACTACAACAAAATAACTAACATTATTATTAGCTGTTTAGAGATAATCATATCATCTAAATTTTAACTTTAAATGTATATCGTATTAATAAAATAATAAAATGAGTAGGAAATGATAATACATACAAATTTTATGTAATTTTCAAGTATCTATGGTTATTCGATTTAAAATAGGTACAACAAAATAAGAAAAAACTTAGATAAGAAATCTTCATTTTACACTTGAATATCCAATTTCATCAAAATTTAAACTTCAAAAGCTCATAAAAAAATATGACTTATTAAAAATATGGACTCATGCTCAATTATTTTTTTTAAAATTCCAACAATAGCAACTTATGAGGAACCTTGTATTACATTTTCAAGTTTACTGGAAAAACATTTTCCATGGGCATTTTATATGATTGTAATTACTAATATAACTTATAAGTACATACTTGATTTAATATTATTTTTAAATAACTAAGAACATTCTGTTGTTGTTGTATTAACATCACAGCTTTTAAAACTATCAATGTTATTAGATTGATTTAACCAACGTGATGTTATGAAAACCAATGTCTTTTAAACAGTTGTACCTATACTCTTTATTTATCTGTATTTATAGTTTGACAGTTAACACTTAATTTTGTACTAAAAAAAAAGTATTTTTTCCTATGATCTCTTAATTAGGTACTTATTTGATAGATTTATAAATAAACGATAGTAAAAACTAAAAGTACATAACAAGTATGGCCGTTCACACAAATTATTTGGGAATACCCTTTTTTTTTATGACTCAAGAGTATATTAACATTTTTAAAAAAATGTGTCTATTAGATATAACAATAATTTATATTATAATTAAGTGTATTGTTATTTTTTTTTTACGTTAATACAACATGTTATGTCCATTATGATTTATAAATAAATAAAAAATAAATAAATATTATATAGTTGCTCAAGTAATGTAAAAAACCAAAACCTATATTCAATACCCAAAGAACGTAAGGACTGAGCTGATGTTTTGGTTAAATGGCCATTCGAGTAATAAGATCTATACAGATCTTTGATATCGTTCTTCTAAAATTATTTATTTTTGGTCATTAGCCTCTGTATATTATAGTATACCAATAAAGCATAATACTATAGTCTATAAATGTGTACAATATTTTATCTATAGTTAATTGTATTAATGTATCTAGTATCTAATACTCACCAGGTTTAGTACTATAGTCTATAGGTAATTGAGCATGCAAAAAATCATAAAATGTACTGTGCTAATCATAATTTATAAATAAATAAAAATATTAATAATATTTATAAAATTATGTTTTATTGTTTATAAATTTACAAATCAATAATATTTTCTCATTTTAAACTAAATAATTTAAAACTATGTATGCTCCACAATCTTGATAAGATTTCTGATAAGTTACATCAGTATTAGGTATAGACATTGAATGTGGAAAGTTATTTAATCACTAACACAATCTCATACATACTTTACTTATAGTGGGTAAATTTAGCTATAAAAAAAAATTATAAAAATATTTATTTTAAATTTTAAATGATTTCTAAACACTATGTTTCGATCTTGGGGGCTTGTTGACACCTAAAACACCAAAACAGTCATTAGGCTTCAGAAATAATAGCAATTATTATTAAATTAGATTTAGCTTGAGACAGTAATTAGCCCTTCCAAGTTAAAACTCTAACTGTGCATTTATGCATATACCTCGTAATGTATTTATAAATATTAACTTGTAGAGTTATAACTAAGTTTTACAAAACTAAGCATAATATTTTATTACAAATTTCCCAATGATTTCTTGATTTGAACTTAATAGAAAACTGACTATGACGTAAACTATGAACAATTATATTTTATTAACAGCATTATTATTATTGTTGTGTACGAATGTTTGACTCTAAAGAGGTTAATTAAATAAATGGAACTAAAGTAAATGATATTTTTCATATATGACCTAAAATTCCTAAAAAAAATATGATTCACGAACATCGGCTGATTTTGGATTCGTTGATAATATTGAACTAAAATGTATTGAGTCTGTGTATGGTTTTGCAGGAAACATATAAAATAGATTTGTTCATGTTAAAATGTATATATTATGCAAGTGCATGATCTTGCAGATTATATGAATATTATGCCTAATACAAATTATAAATTATAATACAGGTACAACCGTACCATTATAAATACGGTATCGTAAACATTATGCTAAGAAAATATAATTAGGTACCTACCTATGTTACCTATCACTATATTAACATCAACGGTTAACTGTTTTGCAGTCTTGAAGATTTAAATGCGATTACCGACTACGGTGAAATATATGTTTCAAAATATTATTTGACTTCACAAAGATCATTATTATATATTTGTATTATACAACCTGACTGTCCTATTAATTTTACTGATCTTGCCATGAACGCCTTGAGTTCATGTACGTACTCAGTACTCCTATGAACCCGATACATTTTACTCAGATTTTAAAAAGTCTCTGGCATGAAAAATTCCATAGGTATAAATTAATAAATAATTTCGAACAATATTGAGTACCATACTCGAGACGAAATTTACAAGTAAAAGTAAAATATGAAGTGCAATAATTGAAAGGTTAACGTGTATCACATGTATTCCATATTATGATGCATAAGGCAATCAACTTGCAAAATGTGTGTTATAAATATTGTTTTTATTATATTATACTTTATCCTGCAGTGTTGTTTGCATTTTTAACAATATTTTCATTTTAAAAACATACATTAAACGCACATTAGATGGCTATTAATGGTTCTATAGAGT
Source organism: Macrosiphum euphorbiae (assembly GCA_949089665.1). Lineage (NCBI taxonomy): Eukaryota > Metazoa > Arthropoda > Insecta > Hemiptera > Aphididae > Macrosiphum > Macrosiphum euphorbiae. The sequence goes on from CARXXK010000001.1 coordinate 6,972,690, forward strand.
TAAAGTAGGTACCTAGAGCTCTACTTAAATAGTATAACGTAATTATAGTAAACTCATATTATAGACTTGTCAATGAGTATAATGTTTATTTTAACAAAGCATTTCCAAGGCGCCAGGATATTTCGAATTCAACCAAAATTAAAATATCTATATGAAGATTTAATCGATTGGTGTTGTTATAGACACAGCAATCCAGTACACATGATGCTTCGTGACTCTCTCCTAATTCAATTTCATCACTTAGGTACTTATAACTACTTGGTTTTTATTGTAACCCTTTATATTATCATATATATTTAAAATGACTTTTAATTTATATTCTTCTTGGTAAGTTACAAAATCTTTAAATTGAGTGTGAAAAGGCTCAATTCCTTTGTTTATTTATTTTTTCATTTAACATAAATAACTAAAAATAGTTATAATTAGGTACCTAATTATTTACATATTATATAATTACTCATTTATTGACCAAATAGCAGCGTACCATTTAATATATGTAAGTAAGCAGTAATTAAAACATAGAACCCTTAAAATAAAGTAAAAATAAAATATAGAACAATAAAATAGGTAATTAGGTAATGAAAAAGATAAGTAGGAAATGATAGATCGATAACCAATTTAAAGTTGGAGGTTCACATTAGCTATAGGTTTTATTATACCTAGATATGCATACAATTATGTGGGTTGTTTGAAGAAGAAAACAGGATGAAGATGGATCATGCCTGGTGTGAAAGAACTAAATAAATAATATGATTTATACAGTGTCACTATTACAATTTTAGGCATCTGTGGAAAAGTATTTTAGACACCCTTGCCCCGTTGACATAAGCTCAATTGAACAAAACGAGTGAGGCTTAGCTCCTAGTTGAAAATTAGCCCCCCCCCCCCCCGAAGTTTTATACATCAGTACTCTTAAGGTTTTTATTGTATGCTGGTAGATAAAGTTTATGAAATCATATGTGGATAAGACGATTAGTGAAACTTTCAAGTACCTACATTTAAATAGGAAAAAATAATTGAAATCAGAAAAAGAAAAAGAAATTCAAGCATTTTAAGCACTTCATTATCAAATTCTAATTTTAATAAAAGTAAGTTTTAAATAAACACATTTTTGCAATACTAACATATTAATAGATCATGGTTAAAACAAATTACAAAAAGCAATATAAATGTATAATATATCCTAACAATCGACTTATTAATTTATCTTCACATCAAATCAACAATATTAATTTATGTCTAATTTCTAATTGTTGTCCTTCGTTAAATTTCCATTGTGTAATGCTAATATTATATCGTAACAAAACTTATTTGTATTTCTCTGGGAAAAAATGGGTATAATAATATTATTATTTATTATATTCTTCTATTATGAGTTAGTATAAGAATCGATATAGTCGACTATATTATTACTATAAACTATTATATTATTAAAATATACTCATAATATTTAAAAAATTAAGTTTCAGTAACTGTCTGGAATTTTTTATTTTTAAAAATATTATTTGTTTAAAACATAAAAACTAAATAATATTACGACGTCGTAGGTGAATTATATAAAAATAAATTCAATTTATAATACTAAATCCATGGACTCTGTATAAAATATGTGAACCGCTATTAGTGGGACTAACGCCAAAATTGTACGACGTGTTAGTGACCTCAAATCGAAATGGACGATTTTCCTCGAATATAAAGATAAGCTCGCAAATATTCGTTCCGCTGTAATTTCGTCACACTGCACACCACACCATATGAATACGCACTCATAGACGACGGAGCGAAAATATTTTAATTGAAAATCAAACGACACGATTGGCGCGTATAAAAATTCAAACAAAGACCGGAGTTTTCCGCAGACTCACTGACCGACTAACCCAAATGATTGCAGTTACCCTTTCACGATTACATGTACCGTATACAAATAATAATTTAACGTCAAATTTAAAACACCACCGGTCACCGTCCATAATACAGTTTATACAGCTATACTTTGACTATACGTCCAAAAAACTTCATATGATTTTTAATGATTATCAATGATTTTAATACTATTAAATATATATATACAAGCACCAATGCAACTGCGGGGAGTGGTATCTTAACTCCAACAAAAATTGTCTTTATCGCTCTCTTAAGAAAAAGTTCTCATAAAACTTTAGAAAATGATCTAAGTATGAAATTACAATCTGTGAAACCATGCATGAGAAGAATAAAAACTTATAATATAATAGATACACTTTGATAATACCATATCAGTTTAGTGATTTGTATATTTTTAATATCCAGGATTTAACCACTGTAGTTTTAAAACTCTATAGTTACTCCCACGACCTTAAGGTCATGCGCTATATTGGCGAGCGGATAACCGCGATAATTTCCTCTTTCGACGCAGCGGTCGTGCCGTTCAATTCTCGTCTGTCGATCAAACGTTTTTGTGATTGCGTGATGTGTTGTGTAGTGTGACAACACGATATAGTATCGTATAGTAAACTATACATATATTATAACATATACCTACCTACCTATTATATTTTATATTATTTGCGAGCCTCGTGGCTTCCGGACCGACGAGAAACGCGCCACCGCTGTTTCTATGGGATGACGAACTGTGTGTAAAGGAACTACCTACACAGAAGATAATTCATCCAGCTATATGTATAAATATTGTTCACATCTAACTACGGTTATTTAAAAATTATGCATAATTAACAAAATATGTAGTTGCATATTATCATAAATAATAATGTAGCGTGTATGCGGACTGTGGAGGTACAATCCAAGCTGCAGATTATCAAAATTGATTAATCGGAATCGAGTGATCGAAATAAATAATATAAAGATATATAGTAGGTACCTACGAAATACGGAAATAAATAACTTTGGAGACGCGCAGTCGGTTCTCATTTGAAATCATCGTCATCGGCTGAATCAGACATCAGCGGATCGTATGCCAGTTGTACCATCTATGATTAAAGTTAATCAGAGTTTAATCGGCCGAATTTGCCAGTTTAAATATCTGTTACCAGCTGATTAAGCTTAAGCAGAGTTTAATCGTAAACGGTACAACTGGCCCTTAGGTGTTATATTATTATGTAGTCCAACATATTTATCGTAAGCGGCCGCTGACGAAGCTTTTCGTTTGAAATTGTTGACATGAGTCACACTATACTAGGCGGCACTAGGAACACTTCAATACAAGACTCCTCGTTTTCACTGCAGACATTTCAAAACATTGAAAAAACATACAGACAAAACAATTATTTAATATCATTTTAATTTCAAATGTTGGCAAAGTTCGTAGAAATCACGGAAACTTGCAAATTCTAATATTATTGTCGTTAAAAATCAATAAAATATTCATATTTTGTATATAAAATACCTGAATTAATTATTAAATTGTATTAGTTTAATAATGAATTCAGGTATATAAATACAAATAGCTGTAAATAAAGGTGTATATAATTTACATACAGGGTGGTTGTATCTATACAAATTCTATACAAGTTTGTATTAATTTAAAAATAGTTACGGTTTAAAATAATTTCAATTACAAATGTATAGATACATCGTTTTCACGACGAGCAAGCTGGATTTCGTCCACTTCGTGTGTCGCTTTGGTGAGGCAGATGTGATTTTCTTTTGAACGGCTATTGCGTCAATGTCTATCGTTAATTTAAAAAAATAAATATTCTCCCTTTAATAAAATAGTATAGATTCTGTGTTACACTTGTATAATTTATCGAATGCATACCCCCCTACAGGGACATCTGTTCTCTCATTGGTCGTTTCTAGAATAACTTATAAGTTGACTGAGATAGTCAAGCTTGATATATTATGAATGTGAAAAACCAGGAGGTTAACCAGGGGGATAAGTGGTTTGACCACCAAATTTTGAAAACCAAAATGTAATTTCATCGTTGATTAAAAATACTTAAATAATAAGTAAGACAAGATATAGGTACAAATTAAAAAATATATATATTAATAATTAAAAGGAACCGTAATATTATCGATATTACATCTTCGCATGTTTTATCAAATTTCACAGGTCGACCATGTGCTATGAAAAGCCGTAGGCCATAAACACGCCTTTGATGGCAAGACTGCAGTACTCTATGATGATTGAAATGTTTTTCAATAAAAATATAAAATTACTACCCATCAGTCATTGTAAATTCTTAAATCATCCTGTTAAATTAAGGTGTGATATTTGTTTTATTCTATACAGACAATGACCATTAAACTCAGACTATCATACATGATGTATACTATTCAGTAGTATTCACCTTATTATTATAATAGTATGTAACTTATAAACTATAGGAATAAGTAATATCTGTTATTCATATATAGTAGGTATAAAGTATCAACTTTATGTTTTAATGTCAAACAATTAGTTAATTACCGTGATCTGTCGACCCATTAACCCAAGTGCAATAGTGTCTCCAAACTTACAGCCCACAAACAAGTTTTCTCCGGCCTTCTAAAGGACGATGAATAATCTGAAAATATATATAATATCCCAAATCGTTATGGCATGCACTCCTCGTCATGACGTGTCGCGTGTTTCATGTGACAGGTATTATCACCTGTATCATAATTTATTGTACATTTTACAATTAAAAATTATACGAGCTCATAATATAATTGTTGCCAACTATAAGAGCTTTTCATTTTTTTATATAGCCCTAAAATAATAAAAGTTTAGAGACCCCTGGATTAACCAAATAACATATTTGCATGTGACTTATTATTCGGACGTGACCACATTTTCCGTGTTGTTTGTTTTTACAATTGATATTGATCTTTCCTGTGCTAATAATATTTTAGGATGACCCGCGCTTAACCCGTGTAACAATGTGTGCATCACCATTATACTGAGAGAGGTAAAGAAAGATTCGACATTTAATTTAGTTATAAGATAACCTATATAGGTAGGTATAGGTACCTACTTGTATTAATCGGTATTGAGTATAGTATCCATCCACCCTGCCACACTACTGCAAGATCACCGTGAATGACGGATGACACTGAACTAAATACATTATAATATAAGTAATATAAAATGTGTTTTTACATATTTAGTTCAGTGCCATGTTGACATAATTATTAGAGACAGTCGCGGCCGTCAGCTTATTTCGAACACAATGCACGGCGACATCTACCGTCAAACCAGCAGCTCTTTCGTTCTCGGTGCAAAGGGCAAACGATATTATTCACAGAAGATAGCGCTGTACCATTGAAAAAGCCCTTTGACGCGACAATAATAATACCGTTATAAACTTTTCTCGCTTTAAAGACGTAAAATTCAGATCGTTAAAAAATATAAATCTCATATTTATACCCGTTAAATCCGTTTGTTGTCGCCGCTGATAAACAAATTTGTTTCGATAAACCTCGGCACGAGATATTGTTGTGTATAATGACGTGGTGTGTAGGATACCTACTACCTTTTTCGTCTTTGAATAAAATAATATTTGAAATTGATACCCTTATAAACGAGTCGTTTTTTTTCAAGTTAGTAGGTATGTGTAAGGAAATATTTTGTTATCGTGAACGTGCGCTGAAAAATAAATAATTATCGTCGGTACCTTATATCAGATTACAGCATCTATCTACTTTGAGTTCAGGTGCCATCCATATAGATAGGCTAAACATATCTAGGAATCTCGATGATAGACATTTAAATAAACTATTGAAAACAAAAATAAATATACAATTATTATTTATTATTAGTAGGTATAGTATATAATAACTAATGAGTAGGTACCTACATACCAATGACAGTAATATAGCATATAATATTGGATTCTATAATTATAAACAAACTTAATATTTTATTCATTTATAATGACTAATTAATAATTAATAGTTAATGTTATAAATTAACCACAAGCTCATTTCCTTAATACACCCCACTATTTAATTTCGAAATGAAAACCCAGAACCGTTTTTTATAAATCGTTTATGCTTATCTATGTTGAGGATCCCGACATTTGTGATGTTTTAATATGTCTTATTGTATATCTAGGTATTAAACATCACACTTCACAGCTAGGAACATAGAAATTATTATTACAGAATACCATGACCCCCATGAATACGATTTTTCAAGTTTGCTGTGATACATTATGACGGAATCAACAAGGACCGTTTATGTGATAAAAACTAATGAAACTAAACGTGAACGACTGAACACAAATTTGCCACTTGTAAGACCGAGACAACAAATACGAGTGAGGCAATATTCTTATTAACGCACATCAATATATTTTCTCGTTTTGTAACCATTTTAATTGTTGTATAGACGAAATACAACTGTAATAACAGTTTAAGTATAGTGTTTTTGATTTACTAGATGCGAAAAACTTATTGAGACAACACAGCAATAAACACGTAGACACTTTGATCTTCACCTAGGGTTGGGCTAATTAGTTTTCGACCTGACTACCTCACAATAAGCAGTAGACTTCAAATTAAGAATTTTATATTATATAAGGTAGGTAGCAATAAATGTGGTCACTTTATAAATTAATAAATTATGTTTTAGAACCCTTGACCACTTGGTCAGTATACTATTACGTATCTACTATCTATGTTTTAATAGTTTGAGGGAGGGAACTACCTATTAGTGAGTGGCGTCGTGTACCTCTTCTAAAAACCATTTTGTACACCAATAAAACTCAAACCTGAGGTATAGTAGCACTACAAATTGAACTTACACACATTTTTAAAGTAGATTGCTTATTTTTCCGACTTACTTTTTATATAAAAATATGTAATGAATTATATTTTTACTAATTTTTATCGTTATTAACTTTTTAGTTGTTTAGTTGTTTTTTTAATTAAAGCATAAAATGCACTATAAATATTTAATTTTACATTCTTAAACATAATATTGTTTGGAGTAAGTAAGCCAAGCTATTTCAATATGTATCTATATAAAAACCCAATTGCCGATGAGTAGTTAATTAGGCAGTAATCCCTAAATATTAATTGAAATTTAGATTACCTGAGTACTGCACTAACTGCGCTACTCCACTTCGCTCACATCAATTATAACTCTTAAATTACTCTTCCAAAGTTTGATTTTATTTTCCCTCGAGTCCAAGTATCTAAAAAAAGAAAAGAATTCAATTCAAATGTTAAACATTTTAATTCACATCATGTCAGCATATAGAGAGGTACCTATTTAAGTTTATTAAATTGTAATGGAGATCACCGTTCTTAATAATAAATAGGTGCTTGTTTCGAGATGATAATTATGCATTATGCTTAAAACCCAACTGATACTAAACAGTTAGAACGATACAAATAAAATGCTCATACAATTGTACTCTATTTATCAATAAAACTGAGTACCTAGGTATGTTTATTCTACAATCTGTTAATTAAAAATCAGTGTTCATAACTCGTTGAGAGAAAAAATGTTGTAATGAAGGTATAAGTGGATTCTGAGTTCGACTATCCCTGATTTCGTAGTTCGACAAAATGTCAAGTACACTCCAAAATATTTCCAATTATGCCTAACGACTGATTTATTTCAGTAGGTATCTACTAAAATAAATCAACCACTATATATTAGAAACTGAATTTGGATATTATATTATATACATATTTCTGATAAATTGAATACTTGTGTTAAATTTACGCTATTGGCGTTCATAATGACATTCTACATTTCTACTTGTATAATATTATATACTGTTTTAACAAGACATTACCATAGTTTATTTATTAATGCATTTCACTCAATATTATAATACACATTAAATTATATTATAATAAATAATACTTTGTACGAGGTACAATGTACATACTTGTCGATTTTTCACATGATGGCAGTGAAAGAATGTATATTATAATATAATATGTACCTAGGTATTATATATTTATATAGAAATTATTTACGATAATATCAGCAGAGTTATATTTTCAAAGGCACAGGGGATTATTAAATATCTTGTAATTTATTTCGTTTAAGAACTTATGGAAAACCTAAGACAAGCCTTAGCCTTAGCCATACTGGTGGTTTAAACATTATTTGCGCCAACTAGGATAGTATAGTGGCTTATAGATTATAATATCAAGGCTTGTCTGCTATAATCAGGGTTTTTGTCCTTTTCCAAAATAATAATTAACGATGATGAGTCTTGAAAAGGGTGTACTGTAAAAAACATAGTACGAGTACAAAGTTTTGATTCAGTTTGTAATTTTGTATAAAAAAACTTGACTACAACGTGGCGAGAAAATTATGTATTGTAACTGTAAGTTGTATTATTTATATATATATATAGGTGTATATAATAAATTAACAGACATTTCCACAGAAAATCAACAGCTAAATCCATACGGTTTATTTTGAATTAGGGTAAAAAATTAAATCTTCTCTACTCTAACTAATAATTATAAAATTATCTACATACCATAATATTAACATGTTTCATTACCATAATATTAACATGTTTCATTTTTACTGTATTTGAATACGTTATGACGTAATATCGATATGATATGTATCATAACAATATGTAGTATTGTACCACTGTATAGTCTTATAGATTACAATAATAAAATATTTTATTAACAATGACATGGTATATGGATTTTGTAAATCGAACTTTTGAGGTATAATGAAATGAAATTACTAAGATATATTGAGGAATGACAATATTGTTCTCTTATGGAACTAGAAAATCAACTGAATCCATACTATACTCATCACTGTAGTTGTCCCATTACCACACATAAATAATTCCACTAAAAAATTTAAATGCATTCCTATAATATTTCTTTCATAATAATATAATATTATACATTTATTCTATAGCATATTTCTGAGTACAAATCAGTACAAATCAGTTTTAATTGGTTGATTATTTAAGTATATTTTAGTTTATTTTTTCATTTTATTTTTATTTATTCTTCAAGAAGATAATGGGCCCCACTGAATATGTTCATGTGGGGACCCATGAGTTTACAATTTTAAATATAAATACATAATATAAATAATATATATTTTATATTATAGAACTCACACGAAATAATTTGAATTTAATTTTTCAACAATCAAACATAGGCATCCAGGATGAAACACTTATTATTATACTCTGCGTCCCCTATAATTATTATTGAGGCACTGACCACGCAATGTGGCTTAAAACGGCAGGTAGGTACTATTGAGTATATTAAAATATTAAATTATATAAATCCCACTTAGTCCAACATAATAATATTAGGTAGGTACCTATAGAGTATATAACAATATACACACTACACAGATAAATGAAAACAATATTATAATACATTATGATCATTAATTCCAAAGAACTACGTCCATTTCATCATAAATACTGTAAATGTGAATGAAATGTAGGCCAGGCCGTGTGATTTGGAGTTTGCTCGGAGTTATAGAGGCATAAACGGGTCCATTGTTAATAACCAAGTGAGGCTGAGTTGTGAATTGATGAACGCATACATGTGCATGAGCATTTATATTTATGGACTAAGCAGTACTACTCGGAAAATGGAGAGAGGGGTAAAAACATCCGTTTAAGAGACAGGCTTAGTCAGGGGATTTTATAATAATTGGAACGGTGAATGTAATTAACGATGAATATATAAGCACAAAACTTAATTCGTTTCGAAAACATATATTATTACCATACATGTATATGATTTCTTCAATTTAAATTAAAATACCAAGCTGTATAATATTATGTTTTCAAAAGAAAAGCTAACAAAAATTGTTTGTATTATATTATTATGTGTGTGTGCATAATATAATTAATATCTGTAAACTCGTCGAAAGAAATGTAATTGTTTATAATCGTATTATGCATAGATTCATTACAGCAAACATATCATTTTAATTTTCATATTTTAATATAATATATACATGTATGCCCTTAATAATATATTTTAATATAAGAATATAAATATAAAACATTTAGATTAATACATTTTTAATAATGTTATTAATATAATGTAGCATGTAGGTACCCAACTTGAATACCACTTGCATCATTTCTATAGTGCACTGTAGTAGGTATATGCGTTTCTTATTAATTTGTAAATATCGAATAATTTTGTGTTATATAGACACATATTATATATATTATACTAACTATTTGACATTTTTTTTAGACATTTTAATCGTTTTGAATATTTTGAGTAGTTACTTCGACTCTACCACTCAGTTGTGAATTGTGATGCAGTAAATTATAAGTACCTATTATGTACGTTTTCATATTATTACCTGCACCTACAGTTGAAGTGGGATGTCTGAATTTTGTTATTAGGGCCATTTGACCCCAATGCCTGCCTTTATAATATATACCTTGTAAATAAATCATTTCAAAAACAGAAAAAAAAGATTAACATTAAACGCCATTAGTGTTTCCTGCTTATACGATGCGTATTGTGTATAACAGTATAATAGTATATACTTACTTGCTTTAGCTTTTAGAACGGTCATAACACGGAAGTCCCAAATACCTCGTGAAAACGCGTTATTATATGACCCGCTGGCTTTTAAAACGATACACTTTTTATGTCAGTTCGATGTGGCTGGTCATCAAGCGATGTGTTCACATAAAACGAATGCTTCATGGACAATCAAAAGCTAAAACAGAAGTATATTAAGTTGTAGACTTTAATCTAGAAAGCATCTAAATCCTTTTCTGTTTATTGTTTTATAGTGTCTGAAAATTGTTTAGTGTTTATATTATGGTAAAAAAACATAACAATTGAAATGCATTTAACCAACAGAAACAAGGATCGAGATCGTAAAGATATATTTTTGACAGATAAATTACATTTTAATTTTTTTCCTCTATCATATTATAATACATTTTGTTTGGCAATTAAAAATAATGGGTACCTTCAATATCATAAACTTGATCAAAGTATTACTTATTAACTATGGAATGTGGATAATCCATGAAATTTATTTAAAATAGAATATATGAATTTTTAGTTTATATTAATTACATATTAATATGTTCAGTGTATTTATTGGTACGTTTTAGCTATCTATGTGTTAAATGGACACAGCACAGAGCGATTAAACAATTTACCAACTTCAAATATTGTGATAGTAAAATATTAGATAGCCCTGGTTAAGTCGTATCATTTGTTTTACTTTGCAGCATATAAACTTAAATCATTTACAATTTACTAAAGGTACATATTATATTATTATACACTATACACCATGCACCTAGCACCTATAAGTTGCGATTTATTCGTAAGTTCGAAATATGAATTCATTTTTTCCACACCTAAATATCAAAAGCTCATTTTATGTGACAACTACACTCTCAGAACATTCTTGCTCTATATTACAAAGTGCACTTTCATGTAAGCTGTTTTTGAACAAAAGTGTTTCATTTTCACACACGTCACACGCAATAATGAGTATTAGCAAACCGCATGTTCGAAAGAGAAAATGATTATGATCAAATATAAAAAATAAAAAAACCTAAACAATATACACAATTAACATTAGTACCTGTGTGGGGCATTTATCGATTTATATATTTAATGTATAAAACATAAATTTAAAGCACTCTTAATTTGCGTATAGTTCGTAACACAAGACCAGGAAAATAATTATATATGTATTATTATAGTATGTACTGTATACAAAAATAAAGTCGACCAGTAGACCTGTCAAGTAAATGTGATTTATAAAAACAAAAACAAAAAAAATGATCTAAGAGTTTAACATTACACTTGTGGAGTCGTGGATACGGACCACACCCCCATGAAAAAAGGGTTGTTTTCCTATTATATTTTTCTTAAGTATTAATAGCCCGTGTAATAGCGAACTTTTAAACATTTTTCATAAAATAAATGTAGTTTATCGTGCGTTATTTACAAAATATGAACGTGGATAATTATTATAATATTATGGGTTACATAATATACGGTCGTCGTCTACTCAACATTCTGTAAAATAATGTTCCTACAACACCGACGACTATTCAACAACTTTAACCTATATGCAATCGATCGTGTAGTTGTCGAAATTATACTTAAAATCATGTTAGTTTCTGGCCAATGTAGTTAGGAAGGGCTTGAAACCGAAAATATATTTTCCTATTTTGATTTCGGTTTCGGATATCGGTATTTATTTTTCCTGATTTCATTTTTGGTTTTGAATGCTGGTTTTTATTTTTTTCGATTTTATTTTTCGGTTTCGGGTTTTAACGGTTTTAATAGGTATTCAAAATCAGTATCCAATATCGGTTTCAAGACCTGGATAGTAGCTACAGGTATATATTGTACACGTATATTATAATATACATAGTTATGCAGTCATTTCGTTAGAAAATTGGAATGAGAAAATCAACTCAACTATACCTATAAAATACTAATATGTAAGACTTTCTAGTGTATATGAGTTATACATCCGGAATATCTCTTGGAACGACGATTTTATCGGCCTTTGAGTCCATCGTTTCGTTCGGTCATCACTCACTACCTCAGCTAAATATTATACGTGACACCTGCCCGTGCATCTCGTCCAAGGCGCTCTTAGGCGGTGAGGGCGGGTGCCTTTGAACGTAATATTATATTATTATTTATTATTATTATTGACCGCTAGCATATAGGTATTCGTGTTCGTTTGAACGGCTCTCGTATATTATTATAATAATATACCTACAACACTAAAATGAAGTACGAAATACGCGCCAACACACAATCCCCAGTTGCTAGTTGAAATGGACGTGATAGAACGGGTGTATTGCGCCTGCACATTTTTTGTCACCGCCACCGACAGTACAGCGAGTGACGAGCACGTCATCGTCACGTTCACCCCACACACGACATGACCACTATAAAAGACAATAGTAATTATCATAATGTGAACGTCAACCACAGGAGTATACAATGTTATTATATGACAATATTATGCTATAATTTATTCCCTAAAATAACTTTCGATCGAAAACCGCGAGTAGACGTTCATATCGTGTAAAAAATATTCTAAGTTGTACAACAGTAATACTGCAGTTAGGTGAACCCAAACCGCGTTCTCGACGATTGTCTACGGCAACCGGCCATAATTATCATTATATTAAGCTATAGCGGTCCGGATCGATTAACGTACACTGATTAAGTTCGTTGCATTTGAGAACAAGTTCCCCAAGTCGAATAGTACTTAATGTCTTTTTGCTTGCGCCCGTATATACGATTGGTGGCAAAGTGTAACGATTAGTATACCTACATAATGGTAATAAATAATAATAATTACTTGAAAAAATTGGAATCGATGACATGGTCTCTACAATTTCCTTTAACTTTGTTTCGATGAACATAGACAATATTACAATCGTGAAAAAAAAAACGTATTATTGTATTTTTATGTAATGTATATTATTTTATACCTTGTTAAGAGGAACTTAACGGTTCCATTTTTTTCTAATTCTAATAAAAAAACTTATGACGAATCTTACACACTAAACAAAAATTACATAATGTCACTGTAAAACCAATGATTGCAGCTCCACTCAGAATCAAGAATTAAAACTATAGAAATAATATTAAAATACAAATAATATCTAACATTGTTTTATTTTCATATTAAACAAATAGGAGAGAGCACTCAATTATAAAAAAGAAGATACTATTAATATTTTCTTTTTGTCGTATTTTTACAGACGGTACACCTAACATTTTCACATTTGTGTAATCAAAAAAATAATAGCATTGGATCATAAAATAAAATGTTATTCTCCATATCACATACAAATTTGTCTTCTTAATCAGCTGCTGTGGAATTTAAATGAAATTTTGTAATCGTGTAATAACCATTAGGTGCACTTACACAGAACTGGTTGTAAACTATGAATATTTAAAAATGTATTTACTTATATTTTTGATTTTTAAATTAAAATTTTTCAAAGAATTAAATATGTACATGGAAATTGCCTATTCTAAATCACCTTGAAAATTGCCTTATAATCTATTATTTATTTTTCATTTTTATTATTCACTGCCACCAATTTGTTATAATGGTATTAAAAATGAACTCTAACAATACAGCATATTGTTGATAAAAATAACTGAGTATTTGAGTTAACGACCACTTAAAATATATATACACACAATAGGTTAGGAGGTACCCATATAAAATAGTTTGTATGAATATTTTTTTGATATATTATGTCTATTATTATTTTGTTCTCAGAATAAATTTAACTTCCTATTGTGTATATATTTGTTATTTTTTTTTAATAATGACGAATATTTGTACCTAATATGTGACTATTTATGATTTCTGAAGTGTAAAATTTGTTCACCTCTAAATAAATCAATTATGATATTACCTAGGCTAAAAGTTAAAATAGATTAAAGTATAGTTAGGTAGGTACTAATTAATAATAATCCATCCAAATTTCTATAATGCCTCTTTGGGCAGATTTATCATTAATCATTATCAATGTTTTTTTTTTATTTGGTGTTGGATGAATAGTTTAGATTTTTAAGCTTTTGATGTCATATAATATTATATTATGTATATTTATTTTAGATTTTGAACGAAGCATGGAATGTATTGATTTTACAATAATGCTTTTTTTTATGTTCTTTTGTGATCATGTTTGTGGGTAGAACCGCGATGAGTGCTCGGAAGTTTCAAGAGAACTTTTAAAGCTTTCAGTCTATATTGTAATTATATTAGATCATATTTTGATTTTATCGGTGTTTCCTTTAAGCATAAGTAATAACTACAACCCAACGTTGGACCAATTTTGAAATGATATCAAGAAGCGCAATTTTTACAGAGACCAAATGAGAATAGTTTTTCGAATGAGATGATATATTATTATTTTATTTAAAAAAATGTAATATCATTACAGTGAACACTTCACTAGCCTATTCCAGAATGAGCGAAGAGATATGAGTGCTGAACATTCAACACTTATTGACCTTAAATCGTTCTCTAATTTGATTTTATTACCAATGTAGGTATCTCCATTCACCACTATAATGGACGTGACACTGATGTTATTGTTATACCTAACAATGTTATCTCGATTTAGTACAAATTGTCTAAATGGAAATCTAAAAATATGCTCTATGCGTGAGACGTACCTATATATTTTTTTATTATTTACAATTAGTGAGCAAAAAATGTATTCAACAGTCAATGGGGATTTTATCATTATTTATACCGAACAAACTAATATGGAATATTTTATATTTTGTTTAGAGTTTGTCCATCAATTATATTTTTGTAAATTGACGTGAGTATATTATTTAACATTTATAAGCTCTGGAAATATGACAATTCCAAAACACATATTTAATACCTAGTTAGACAAATGAATGTAGCGTAAATATTTTTTTCCCTATTAAACTTTTATGAAGCCCAACGGTATAATAAGTGCATAACATTAACAAACAATATTTCTTTTTAAGCTACTAATTCAATACAATTATTATGACCATGACATATCCCGACTGTGTTGAAACTAACATTATGATAAAAATGGAAAACATGGTTGTGGTTTAATAATAATGATTATATCACATAATATTATAATGTAAAACTGTAAAACCACAAAAATGACAAGTTTCTCAATGTTTCGAAATAAGCATATCTATATAGGTATACGTTATATTTTAAATTTTTTTTAGTCAAACAACTTTTATTTAATTGTGCGCCTAGTATATATAGCAATAATAATTGTTTTTGTTATTAAAAACTAAACAGTCAATGAACGCGTATACATTAGCGTACGGCCAGCGCTGGTTTAAAAAATAACCTTAATAATGTATATTTGTATATTTGGACGCGATCCAAACGATGCATGTTGGAAATCAGTGATTTTTATTACAGTGTTGTGCTTTATTGCGCGTCCGTAGAGTTCAAAATTCATATACGTGTGTGTGTGTGTGTGTGTGCTAGCGAAAAAAAAAACGATTTCCTTTTTGCTTGTCAAGCGCACTCGAAATAGTGGAAAAAACTGGTCGTCGTATATTTGTTATTAGTATTTTTTTTTATGTTTACTATTATTATTTTATTTTATAATTCATCGTCGGACCACTTATGTATGTGTGGTGGGGAGTGAAAGAAAAAAGTAAAATAAAAATCCCTAACGCGATTCAGTGCATGCGCACATGACCCCACAAAACCTCGTGTGTGCATGACGCGGCGGACCCGCGGAAGTGCAGTTATGCCGTACCCGCCGAACCGTCCGGGACGCGACGACTTTCCACTAAACGTTTCGTCGGCAAAACGCTATACCTACCGAGAATATATCTCCATCATGATACGAAAACATCGTTTTTCCTGTTTTTAAAAATAGTCATAATTATTATTACTATCTGTTGAGTTATTTCCAAGACGATCGAGTGTCACTTAAAGTGAACATCGACGTTTGCATTTAATAATATAAAATAACTTAAAGGCACACAAGCATGATAATCCCGACGGCCGCCTTCCGGGTAAGTAATACGTTATTAATTAATATTATATTATTACATCCTTAATTTTCTTAACGTAACTGGTATCGTCAGGTCATAAATGACTGAACATATTTACATATTTTTGTTTGTATAATATGTTTTATTACATTAACTATTAAAAATAATAAAGCTATCTTATAAGTTATGACACAATTTTTTTTAATCTAATATATTAAGTAATTTTTAAAAAAAATTTTAACCAACAATTTTACGTTTTTAGTTTAATGATTTGGTCTATAAATAATAACGAACTCCTCAATTTTTTTTCTGTACAATAGAATTAAGAACTAATTTAAGAAACATTCAAACATATAAGTAAAAAACTACAAGCCACTTATTATTATGTATGTAAAAATACTGATTACTATATGGCAAATTATTGTATTCATATGTCAAGATTTAAATTAAATAAATTACTTAACTTCAATAAAATGTATTATATTATATTTATTGATAAACGTTTAGATATTAGGAGGTAGGTACTCACAAATTTTACAGTGATTTTTTTTTTTCATGAAAAAATACTCAGGTAACTGATATCATCGGGTCTTTTATTTCCAGAAACAGCTATAAATATACGATAAACGTGTTTTGTGATTGATAATGAAATACATAATATTATGGTATTCGAAGTCACGTCATAAAAATGTAATGTATTTCAAAGTGACTAAAACACAATCAAATTAGCACAAAAATCAAAACACTAAATGCAATGAGTTTTGTTTTTTTTTTAACAGACGATACCAGTTATATATATTGTTACGTATTATTACCTACATATTGTCATTATTATTACCTACATACCTATTTCCATTATTATTATTATTAAATTGTAACGATCCCACTGTTGTGAGACTAGCATAAATAGTATGTCAGTATGATAATATCTATTAGGTACCTATGCTTAATATAGTTTCAGTATTATCAGTCATAATATTATTATTATGTTTTTTATTTAAATTTCAAATGTGATATTCTAATATAAATATAAAATACATTTAATGAGAAATGTATAAAATAATATACCTTTTATAGTTTATAATCGAAAGTGATTTAGTGATATAATTTATTATGGATAGACATTAAATAGTAGAACAATGAGTATATTATTCTGTATGTAGGTATATCATACAAATATATTCCTATAGTAATTTTGGTATTTTTGTGATAAGTAAAGAAAATTCCGTTGGGATGTTAATTTAACAATTGTGAAATATTTGTTTAGTTCATTAAATGCATTGCATAATAGGTAAGGTAAATTAAAACCAGATTATACCCAAACAAATATACCTATTTTGTGTAAATAATTTTCAATAAAAGGCTGTTAGCTTATAAAGTCCTTCAAAAAAATAAGGAAAATTACTTGTCTGTTCATGAATATTGTATGTTAGTTACTCTGTATGTTTATTGTTTACCACTCTAAAAAAGTTCATGTATGTACACCAAATATGTAAAAATGAAAGTTTTATTTTTATTTATTAGAGAATCGACTTTTACAATATTGATCAATTATATTATTTTATTATTCAATTGTTTTTATTTTAAAACGTGTTTAGTTAAATATTATTAATAATTGTTATTACATTTAAAATTTAAATATAAATTGTACCGATATTAAAGACATTTTTACTTTGACAAATGTATTATTTAGTAATTATACCTACGAATATAACAGGTACTAGTTATAGGCAGTATTTTAGTAGTTTCAATATGTTATATATTATAGGTAAGAAATAAATAAGTACCTATGTAAGAGGTACATAAATAAAAAAAAAATACTAATTTTATCATTAGGAAATCATCAGTTTTCAATTAATGTTCACATGACAAATATTTCTACCTAAATAATTTCCGACACATTAATCTCTTGTGTGTAGTTCATTGGAAAATACGATGAAAAATTGCTATTATTTCTAGAAAATATAACGAAATCTACTCCACTAATAATTTTCTATTTAGAAGAACCCCCACGTCTTTTAATATTGTCGGGCTACGTTATATTTATTATTTTTTTTATTTATTACTCCATTGCCGCAAGTTTTTACTGAGTCCAGTCATGGAGTAAGAGTTTACAGTTTTTCCAGTAAGACCTTTTTTGCATTCAAGCGCAGACGGAAATATTGTAATGTCACGTTTTTTTCTAGGAAAAGTGTTTACTTATTTCACTTTTTATGTCGTTTAATAGTGTTTTTTAACGACCATTCACTCTTTGGCAACATTTGTTTTTGATGGATATTTCATATCCGATTATGGTACGTAATAAAATGTGTCACGTTACTTCACTCGGTTATTTAAATTTAAGTAAGTACCTACTTATGAATAGGTATATCACGGTCGTGTATATGAAATATGAATAAACCCAATATTGAAACATTAAAATTAGTAATTTTACTTTAAAATTATTAATTTAACCATATAAACTTTGTGAACTTTATCTTAGATTTTTATGAAACACGAATGCAAATATTTTCTTTTTTATTTGTGAGAAGGTTAACTAAAAAACTCTAAAAAGTCCTTCTTATTTATGCGAATAAAAGGCTTAAACATTGTCAAGTTTTTCTGAACACTATACTTATGGCAACAAAGTGATAAACATTGAATTTGTTCAGGATTTCAATTTTTTTTCTTTACAACAAAATTAGTTTAACTAACGCTTTTTCTTGATTTATTTTAAAATACAGATATTCTAAAATGTATCTACTTTAAATATAATTTTAGAAAATTAAAACATACAAAATAATAACAAACAATGATACGTTTTACAAAAATTCTTCTGTAGTTCACCGTTAAACTTATAAATTCTTGTAGCTTTTTAATGTCTAGACTTTTGGACATTTGATGAAGTAATAAGTACCTCTTTTCTATACTATTAAATTACTATGGACAAATGACTGATACAGATAAATGCTTAAAATCTTGTGTATATATAGACTATAAACTAACGTACCTACTGTATTATATTATACATTTTTTTCTATTTAGTTAATTTTATTATTATTATTTGATGTTTTAAGTAAATTTTTGTTCATACATTATATTTCTAGTTCAATATTTAATTTTTTTGTTTAACCGTCTTTAAATTAATTTATAATTTAATTTGTTCATTATTTGAAACATGTTAATTACTTACATCACAATGTATTTATTAAATATTATAGATATATACAGAATTACAAATAACATAAAAATATAAACAAATTCAATTTTTTTTTGCATTTTTCTTACATTATCTTTGTTTTATCGGTGTTGTCTTCTATACCAAAAATTCTGTTTGCATGTTTAATAAATAATATCAATGAATATTGAATATATGAAAATATGAAATACAAAATTTAAGCCATTTTTATTAAATATTTTATAAAATCTTAATACTAATATAAAGTGATTTATTTTTAAATGACCAAAACCTTTCTTTTTTTTAACTCCAGTTTTTGTGGTGAGTTGCAAGCTTAGTGAGTCACAGTTCATCTTTAACTTGTACCTGTAGATATTAAAACTATTCTATTCAATGAAGTAAGAGAGATATTGTATTTTTATAATTTACTGTGCTTTTTTGTTTTAAATTAACACTTTTTAATGGAGTTTTATAAAGTATATCTAGATTTAAAAATAAATAGATACATATCATAAGCACTTAAACTGGCACATGTATTAATGTATGAGTACCATGTATGGTAGTTAATGAGAAAATTGTGAAAATAAGATAAATTAAGGTTTAAATAAACAGTTTGCTTAAAAAAAATCATAATGATCATTTTTGGATAAGCCATGCTCAGCTTAAAATGATTTAACATTCAAATTACAAATAAGGATACTCCACACTATAATGTGTGAGTTATGATAATATGACGAATACCTAAAAGAATAAAGAAATAAAAAAATAGTCGACCAGACAGATGTTTAAAAAAGTATTGTTGATGAAATTTGATATGAAATCACCATTTATAATCAATGTCACGTATAAATATTTTAAATACATCGATCATTTTCATGACATTTGGAGGTTTTATTGATTTATAAATAATATTATGCATAGACATAAGTTTCTTACGCTAAAATACTATTATATTAAAATATTTTAAACAATTGAACAGTATTTGGATTTTAAAGCAATTTAATATTTTAGACAAATATTAGTCAGAAATTCAGCATATAATTTTGAACAGTGTAACTATAAAATTCCATCAAGCTACCAACAAACTACGAACAAAATAACAGTAGGCCTATAATATGGCTATACAGTTTATAGTTCAATTTAATAACAAAGGATAATGGATTTTTATTGTTTTGATTTTTATTATGAATCCACAAAGAGTGATTTTATTTTGTACATGCAGGACTTCATCATAATATTATATATACAGAAAATTTAAATTAAATTGAATATTAATAATTTTACTTTTAGGTACATATTATTGACACTAATTTGAATATTTACATTCATTTTTCAATAATAATTAAAACGTGAAAGGACAATGCTAGGAACACCGAAATTGAAAACTCGCCTCATTACGCTCACTTTGGTTAGAGGTGTATTATTAGTTATTATTATACATTTAAATGTACTTAATTATAAATCTTTCTATTCGAAAAAAAAACTATTCAATGCAGACTTCGGTTTACTAAAGTATATAATATGGCTTTCTACTAATTTAAAGTTATTTAAAAACCACAAAACAATTTCATCTGTATTTAAAGGTAGGGTTTTTATTCAAATTTACTGGCTATATTATGTTTCAAAGCCTAAAACTACGACTGTATAGATTTTTTAATTAGTGCAGGAAGTCAATGGAGACGATGAAGACACAATGATTAAAACCATGTCCCGTCTATTATATGACCCCGGACACTTTGTCTCGCTAATAATGTTCAACGACCACCTCCTATAATGTACAAATGTTATACAATGTACATGTATGTAATTTTGTTAGCTTTCCGTACAAATTTTGTGTACCGTCTGAAATTGAACGCTAAAATTAATATCCTTTCGGTAGACCCTTATGGGTCGTATTTCCCGATTTAATGTCACGTGAATACGCTATAACTATTAAAGACTACATTTCTATACTCCCCATATTTCCTATGAAGAATTTTCGGACGCAGTGTCTACAGAACATTCAACATGATATACTAGTATGTAACACGTTGTTCAAATTTATGTGTCTGAAAAATATCTTGAATAGGTTGTAAAGTAGTATCTTACTATGGCTATGTTATTAATATTTAATATTATTAGGTATTCTACTACACAATTTAACACGATCAACAAAAAATAATTCTTTCTTAAACAAATAATATATTTTTCATCCAGACACACACACACACATACACATATATATATATAGGTGATAGTGAGTTATCAAGATTAGATTAAGGAAAATAATAATCGTGTTTTTTTAAATTGTTAAAATAATATATTCAAATAGATTTTTTTTAAATCTAAATCATTACCTATAGCATATAAGTTATGTACATAGAAATATTCCTAAAAACAAATTTATACAGTCAGCTATCTCAAAAATCCTATGCCACTTGAAGTATCTCTATGGAAAATTAATATATTTAAAGTAGGTTCTTCAGTAGAAATTTATAAAATAAATTCTGATTTAAAAGTATAAATTTCAAAAATTTAATTTATGCATGTGAAAAACTGTTTTCAAATATTTTTATTTAAAATGGAGTATTTAGAATGATATAGGATTTGGGACTTTAGTATTTTCCTAATATTCATTAAATAATAAATATATCACTAAATCTGTATTTGTTCCCAAAATAATCTGATGGCTAATCAAATGACCCCGTGACGGACATTATCCAATCATATGGTCCAATTGGCTATCAGATTAATTTAGGAACATAATATACAGATTGTAATTAATTTTAGATTTTAATCTAAACGATACTGGTTTTAAAATGAGGGGATTTTTTATTCTGTAAGTACCAATTTTTTTTTGGTAAAATCGTGTACAATTATAAATTGGAATTTGATTACAGTTAGTAAGTTAGAAACGTAATTTTTGAAAATTCTTATTAGTTTTCCAGATAACCAAAAAATACGGTGATATTTTATCGAAATTAGTAAGATTT